>OX639998.1:74945444-75464929 GCA_951828415.1 Anomoia purmunda | reverse complement strand
ATACTTATGTATGCATGTACATATGTACGTGTATAGGAAATCTAAGCATATCAATCGTTATCATTATTGAGTATATACATACATACATACATATTTATATAAATATCCACAAATATGTACATACATACATACTCCCAGATTCACATATGAACATTTCCATATGTATGTATATATAGGTGCATTTGTACCAGCAATCATAAATAACTAAAATGTCAGCAAGTGCACATGCATCTAAATGAATTTACCTAAGTATATCTATTTTTGTTAATATATGTGCATACATACATTTAGATATATAAATGCATTCTTACTACAATTGTATGCACATACATACATATGTATATACAGAGGTGGTCAAAAGTATTTAAACAACGAACTGTTTTTGCACATTCCACTGAAATAGATTTTTCTTGCTGTTGTTGTTGTTGGTGCAGCGGTTATCACGCCCCGTAAAGAGTGGATTCACCCATGGTCGTTGTCGTCGAACTCATCTAGGGGGAGGCCCAGGAAACGTGCAGTTTAGACAGGGTTGGACCAGAGAGGGCATGTGAATAGGTGATTGGTATCGTGCGGAGAATCTCCACATGCCGGACATGTATTGGGTATGTCAGGGTTGATTTTGGATAGGTAGAAGTTGAGCCTACTGCAGTATCCAGATCGTAATTGTGCCAGAGTGACGCGGGACTCGCGGAGCAGCAGGGACTCCTCATCTGCTACAGGTGGTGGTTGCGCTCCGATAACTGCATTTGCCTGGCGAGAGCCAATGGTGGGTAGTGGCTGTCTCTCTGTGGATGTTGCTTAGGACCCGCCGGTACGCCTCCGGATCCAGCGGTTGCGTTGTGAGTGGCTGGATCTCGTCCTTTAGTTCTAAGAGATGCCTTCTGATGTGCCTGGGGGGTAGCTCCACTGCAAGCAGATGCCTATTTGGGAGCCCCAAACGGTGACACCCAGCAAGGAACTACTAGCTGAGCATGAGGTTGTGCTCCTTAACGCGGAGCACATTGACCTCTTGGTGGAGATGTTCCTCAGGCGACATCAGCAGGCATCCTGTCATCGTGCAGAGTGCGGCGTTCTGACAGGTCTGCAGCTTCATCCACTGCGTCCTGCTGGTTCCCGGCGACCACACTGGCGCAGCATAGTTTATTTATTAACCCTGTTTTGATCGGCCTACACCATTTTTCTTGCTGTCGTTATTGACGCCCTAAAAATGTGTGTAAATATTTTTGACTTCCGTTAATCATCAGTTCGCGTGCTCTGTTCTCGGTCCCATATACCGTTATCTTTACCAAATTGACCTCAGTCGTTTGCACATAGATCAAGGTTTACAACAACATAGCATTTTTTTGCACAGCAACAACGACGACAGCAAGAAAAAAGTATTTCAGTGTAATGAGCAAAAAATGGTCCTTGTGTAAATACTTTTGACTACCTCTGTATGCAAATATTTACCAGTATTCATTTCATTCCTCCACCAGCGTGACATCCTGAAAAATCTTCTACTACAACGCACGCGCATATTTCTGCGAACAAATGCCGTTCATTCATAATGCGAGCATTTCATCTCCCCGCGCACGCAAATGCCCTTCTCAGCAATATTTTTCGCGACGATCACAAAAATTCTACAATCCTAAATTTTATAAACCATCGTCGGTTATTGAAAAGTCACAACATCGTAATATCAGACAATACTACAATGTGGCACCATAGCCGAGAAAAATTTGTCGCATTTTTTTACACATCTTACCAAAATTATACCAATTCTTGAGTACTATATATCTTTATGAATAAAAATAATGGTTAATTTTAAATTTTTTAACTTTAATGTAACGAAAAACGAAAAAAATATTAAATATAAGATATGTAGTAAAAAAAAAGGTATAACAAAATATATATAATTTAAATCAGAGTTACGAATCGGAAGTTCATCATATCCCAATTTATAAAATTCCAAAATTAGTACATACTTCGAACTTGATTTGAAGTGGGTACCTGAATACAGTATTTGCGCGTATGTTTAAACAAATTGTGGCTTATTTCGTGGTCGTGTATGTGGTCAACATACAGGTTTCGGAAGAAAAGGTTAAATGGGCTATCCAAAGCTTTAAACCACACAAATCTGCAGGGCCGGATGGGATAATACCTGCCCAGCTAAGTAAGACACTGCAGTGCACTGGAGGTGTCTGCAAAATGGCTCTCTACTAGTTTCAGGGACTGTTTCAAACTGATTCACATACCGTTGGCATGGAGAAATGTCACGGCTGCCTTTATTCCTAAAGCCGGTAAGGCCTCACACACTAATCCAAAGGATCTTAGGCCTATCAGTCTATCATCCTTTGCTCTTAAGGCACTTGAAAGGATTGTTAGTAGCTACCTGTCCGATACCATCGACAGTAGACTACTGTCTAATGACCAACATGCCTACCGCAAAGGCAAATCTACTGAGACTGCACTCCATAGCTTGGTGGGCTATATTGAGAAGTCTCTCAGCGTCAAGGAATTCTGTCTTGTAGCCTTCCTGGACATTGAAGGCTCCTTTAATAACGTATTTCCAGAAGCTATAACTCGCGCCGTTAGGGATCTAGGGGTTGAACACTCACTGGTTGACTTTATCGGCCAGCTACTCTGTTGCAGAGTAGTAAGGGCTAAGCTGGGTGCGAGCGAATTGTCACGGCACGTGTCGAGGGGGACGCCACAAGGAGGCGTCCTATCTCCACTCCTATGGAACCTCACCGTAAATACGCTACTGCGAGATACGGCATGGGGTGGCGCAAAAGTCGTCGCGTACGCTGATGACGTCGCGATTGCACTCAGGGGAAAGTTTCCGCAGACGTTATGCGAGCTGATGCAACGAGCGCTTCGGGAGGTATCCAATCCAAGTGGTCCACCCACTGCGGGCTCAGGGTCAGCTCAAGTAAGGTGGGACTTGTACTTTTCACGAGAAGGTATAAAGTGCCTTCGGTGACTCCACCGGTACTAAACGGTACCCGATTAAGTCTTTCTACAAGTGCCAAATTTCTAGGCGTTATTTTAGATAGGAAGTTGAACTGGAAAGAGAATCTAGTTCAACGTCATGAGAAGGCTTCCGTAGCCTTCTACACACCTAAGAGAACCATAGGCAGGAAATGGGGTCTTAATCCCCGGATCTGTCGATGGCTTTTCACAGCGGTCGTCAGACCAGTACTCCTATATAGGGTGATCGTGTGGTGGCCTGCATTAGAAGAAGAGGTTAACCTTAGACTACTCACCAAGGTGCAAAGATCTAGAATGATCTGCATATGTGGGGCGCTCAGAACCACTCCAAATGAGGACTTGAACGCCATTTTAGACCTTATTCCTTTAGATTTGGTTGGACATCAGACGGCAGCAATGACTGCTTTGCGACTAAGAGAGACATCCCAGTGGCGCCCTGAAAGCCAAGGGCACTCTTGTATTTTGAATAAGTTCTGCTCTATTCCGGGCAGCACGGATCGGTGCGCCTTGACATCGGTTTCTGAAAGTAACTTTATTACACGAATACCAGGAAGGGAGGAGTGGAGACTTGAGTTTCATACTCCACCTGACAGCATTGTCGTCTATACAGATGGCTCGAAGCTCGATAATAAGGTAGGAGGAGGCGTTTTCTCACGAAACCCTCTCCTGCAAATTTCCTTTAGGTTACCAGATCTCTGCAACGTCTTCCAGGCTGAGGTCTCAGCTATCATGAAGGCGGTAGAGAAGATTGGGACCGGGATTATAGGTAGAGACATCTTCGTTTTTAGTGGCAGCCAGGCTGTAATCAGAGCTCTGAGCTCTTTCACGTTTAACTCGAACATCGCGCTGGACTGCCGCCTACCTCTGCAGGAGATGGCCAAGCAGAACAGACTGCACCTCATTTGGGTCCCTGGTCACCGGGACATAGAGGGAAAATGCATGGCAGACGATCTTGTAAGACAAGGTACGACCAAGCAGATTCTTCAAGATAAAGAACGCATTGGTATGCCGTTTGCCACTTGCAAACTGCTAATCAGAGATTGCACATATAAACAAGCTGACAACAGATGGAGGCAAAATACGACCTGAGATCGGAAACGGTCGCGCAGCGTTCTCTCTCTAAGAAGGGAAAACATTTCCAACGTCATCGGGGCTCTAACAGGGCACTGTCTGATAGGGAAACATGCTGAAAGGTTGGGAGTACACTTCCGAAGATGCTGTAGGAGCTGCAAGAACGACCAGGAGGAGGAAACGATCTTGCATTTGCTGTGTAAGTGTCCTGCACTGTGTAAAAGCAGAATGCGATATCTGGGATCACCGAGGTAAATTGCCTGTTGAGGTTCATCAGCGAGGCAAAATGGTTTGGTGAGGCGTAATTTCCTCTTGGATGGTACAAATTTTTCCTTGTGGTAACACAATGGGCTTCCTAATACTGGCCTAAGGGAGCCGCTGCAGGCGGCTGCCACTCCAACCTTACCTAACCTACCTCATGAAATGGCACAGTAAATTGGCCACCTCGGTCGTGCGATTTGACGCCGTAAGACTATTTTCTGTGAGGCTACGTCAAGTCTATGGTCTGTGCCAACAAGCCAGCGACGATTGATGAACTTCGTACGAATATCGAACGTGAAATTGCAGCAGTATCGGCCGATTTATGCTTGAAAACCGTCGAAAATTGGACTTCTGCAATCGTGCCCGTGGTGTTCATGCAAAAGAAATCGAGTTCCATATATAATGGCATCGAATGTACTTTCACAGGAATAAAGAATTTAATTCATTCATTTATTTAAAAAAACTTTTATGTGTTCCTATTGCAAGACCCGATACAAATAACACAGTGTTACAAAAAAAAATCGCATGAGCCTTTCAAGTCACATGGTAGAGGTCGTTGGTATGGTCGAATACAACACGAAATCGTGTTCGATAAATTTTTAAAACCCCCAAATTTTTTATTTATGTCCCAAAAACTGTTTTTTCGAGTTTTAGGCCATTTGAAAATTTCTAACTCAGTCAATTCTTAACCGATTTTAGATTTTCAAAAGGATTTTGGAAGTCAAATGTCAGTCCTTTTTAAGCAATAACATGATTTTGCCAGTCTCACAAGAGAAAAGTTAAATTTCTTCGCCTAAATCTGAAACTTTTTAATTTTTTCTGCATTTTTTCACATTCAACGCAATTTCGAATCAACAATTTGAAAACATAAAATATAAATAATACAGTCTTAAAGTACATTCGATTACCATCATTCGATTACTATCAAAATCGACCAAAAATTATGGAAGACATGATTTTTTCCCCAAAAACAAGTTTTTCGTTATTTTTGTCCATTTTAACTATACTCGTATCACATCACATTACATGTAGTTATTTGTTCATATGCATTCCGCATACAGTTAAAATGCATCATTATTGTACTAGTCTCATTCAAGGTGTCTACATGAAAATGTTTACATAAAGTTATCAATGTTTACATGTAAACATGTGTGACTTCATTAACATTTCATGTGAAAGCGAAAAATTAAGAGTAATATATTCAGACGTTGAAGTAAATCGCAGTAAAATAGAAGAAAAAGCAATGTCTCTGAATTTTGGCATATTTTCTATCAGTTCCATTTGCATATGCTACGGATATGAAAGAAATATATGAAATTGATTACGAAAAACATCAACGGAAAATTGTTTCCGACCTTAAAGTTCTGACCATACTCCTTGGAATGCATGAGGGTTACACAAAATATCCCTGTTATCTGTGCGAATGGTTCAGTCATGCAAAAGGACATTACAAGCGTACCGACTGGCCAGTAAAGAGAGATATTCCAGATCGGAAAAAAGAGTGTCTTCAACATTTCATTAGTAAAAACGGACAATATTATTTTGCTGCCATTGCACTTGAAGTTAGGCTACA
Organism: Anomoia purmunda; assembly: GCA_951828415.1. Taxonomy (NCBI): domain Eukaryota; kingdom Metazoa; phylum Arthropoda; class Insecta; order Diptera; family Tephritidae; genus Anomoia; species Anomoia purmunda. Next base: position 75,459,054 of record OX639998.1, on the reverse strand, counting down.
ATAAAGCAATTCGTTAAACGACTTGATAAAGAATGTGAGGCTTTTTTGCACTTGAAATCCGTATTTCCAAGATTGAGTGACGCAAAAAGCAAAGAAGGTTCAAACGAGATTTTTGTATTATTGTGCTAGTAACTTGTTTATTTTAATTTGGCAAGTATGAGTGAACTTGTTTACTCAAACTCGATATAGGTATAAAATAATGCTAAAGATTCAAATTAATGAGCGGCCCGCGAAACTGCGAAAAAAGTTAGTGTTCAAATAAACGCAAGTTAAAATTGACATGTTTCTAGTGTAATAGCTAAATTACATTCACACGCAATTTAATGCATCGATAACAATTTACAGGTATTTTTGTCGGGCCTAAAATTCGAAAGCCCATGATTGATGAAAATTTTATTAAAAAGAACATGGCTTTATTTCCTTGTTCAAGAACTTTTTAGGGAACAAAAAGAGTGCTAATTACGTCGAGGTAGTACATAAATTTCTGGAGGCTTATGGAGAAATGGGATGCAGCATGTCTATTAAAGTTCACTTTTTGCTTTCTCATCTGGAATTCTTCCCAGAAAATCTTGGTGAACTAAGCGACCAACAGGGTGAAAGATTTCATCAAGAAGTATCAACGATCGAAAATCGTTTCGAAGGAGAGCCAAGTCAGAATGCTGGCTAATTACTGCTGCTGCTCGCTCCAACGTGAACTTGAAGACCTCTCTTACAAACGTAAAAGATCAAGTAAACATTTTTAACGAAAATTGAAATTGTAATATAAAAGTGAATTGAATCAAATAAAATACCCATTTTATGGAAAAATTTCTTTAGAATTGTGGATTTCTTTCTGTTTGCATTAAAGATAAAGGTTGCTACACTAAATGTGATGTAATAGTTAAAATGGACAAAAAGAACGAAAATTTTGTTTTTGGAAAAAATCCGTAACTTCTATAATTTATGTTGGATGTTGATGCTCATTTCAAAGGTAATCTAATGTTCTGTAAGTATATGTTAACAAAAATTTGTTACATTTGCAATTTATCAATACAAAATTTCATTAGAGTTGCAAAATTGCAAAAAAAAAAAAGGAAAAATGTTCAGATTCAGGCACAAAAATCTAATTCTACTTGTGTTAAATGTGCTAAATAAATTATATGTTCGGAAAGCATTTTGCTTTTAAGATCCGTTCGAAAATCTGAAATCAATTAAAAAATGAGAAAGTTAGAAATTTTTTGATGACCTAAAAAACGGTTTTTGGGCCATAAATCCAAAATTTAAGGGTGTTAAAAAATTTCCAAACCCATTTTTGTGTTGTATTCAACAAGGTCGAAATTACCGACTTCTACCTACCTAAACACACCACAAACCAAACTTGACAAGGAATGACGGAAAATCGTTCCAATATAAATCGAATTAAAGAAGCTTGAAAGTTTAAGAAATAACTTCTATACAAAATTTAAAGTATCTTATTCTTTATCAAAGAGGAAAAAATGTTAAGTCGAATTTCACAGCCTTTGGGGGACGTCAAATCAAAACAAACGGGCTCTAACGCACCGTCGGGGTTTTTTTATAATGAAGCGTATGCGAATTCCTCTGTGGAGGCTGTAAAACTGTTGACTTCTTTAGCTCTACTGAATGCAGTTGTTTTTTAGAATGACTCAACTGATTTTGGAGCACTCTCCATTACGCTCGCTAACGTGGCGTTCTAAATTTGAAATCCTCAACGTTGGCAGATATTGATGGTCTATCCCCATGTCTTTTCAAAAACTTTTTCGCTTTTGCATGCCATCTTTTACTAATGCTCAATAAATCTCTTTATGCATTGGAAGGCTGCCTTTATAACCATTCACAAAAGTGGTAATACGAGCAATATTGCCAATTACATATAGTATACAGTATTTAGTTATTTGAATACACCGCCAAGCCTTAAAAGTATATACTTTGCAACTAAGAGGCTGATTTCAGTTAACCCTTTCAGACGTAGCTATGTATATCAATTGTGAGATCTCGGTTTAAATGGCCAAAGTCATATGGAAGAAGAAGTGAATATGAGTGGTCATTTTCATAGAACTGTAATAAAAAAATATTTTAACGACGAATAGCGGATTGCATGCTTCAGTTTGAATGCGTTATTGAACAAGCTTAGATATGCGTCCACGCGGCAGGTGCTTTTATTAATTTTTACGAAATATAATTATAATTTTAGAGGGCATAACAGTTTACATACAACGAATTGTTAGAGTGACTCGGTTTGCTGAAAAGTGCAATTAAAGTGAGTATAGTGGAAAACAAATATCACAGTCAGGCATAGGGTGCAGTTTAATTTTATAAGAAAACTTGTATATTTGAGCAACACTGATGATATCGAAACAGTTTTAAATATTTTAAATCAATCCGATATTGACTTCAGTGATGATGATGACGATACCGATGAAACTTGTGCTCACTTCAATGTTAACGCCCAAGTACTGGAGAGTGACGTAAACTCAGATAATAGTTCTGTTTTCTTATTCACTATCCAGTAAACACCAGCAAGAACCAGTAATATTTTACATGCAATTATGCATGCATAAACTTATTTACTTTTTGAGTTATTTACAACTGAAACTGAAACTACTTAAATTTTACCAATTTTTTATTTTTCGTCAGCTGCCTAAAATCAGCTGTTTATTTTACTGGCAAATTCTTGCTGGTAAAAATTTATCCAGTAAAAATCCAGCTAAACTTGCAAGTTCAGCTGTCATTTGCGCTCTCTCAATTTCCCCTACTTTACTAGTTTCTGGCTGGTTTTGGCGTACGAAAACACTATCCAGTAAAATTATTACTGGTTCTTGGTGGTGCTTTCGTCACTCTCCAGTACTTGGGCGTTTACATTGAAGTGAGCCGAAGTCAATATCGGATTGATTTAAAATATTTAAAACTGTTTCGATATCATCAGTGTTGCTCAAATCAACAAGTTTTCTTAGAAAATTGAACTGCACCCTATGCCTGAATAACATAGATTTAGATAGAATAACATATAGTTGATTGTGCCAACTTCCACGGAGAAAGAGTCCCGTATGCATTTCCGCATATGTACAAGTTTATTTGAAATCCTTAGCCAAAGATAATCCATACCACAGATTCATGATAGTTTTTTGGTTTTTATTTTTATTTATCATACAATTTAGGTTTGCATTGACAGAACCCACATCCAAATAGACCCGCCTAAGAGATCAAAGAACGATTATATAAATAGGAAGGGAATCACATCTATTTGTCTGCAAGCGTTATGCAATGAAAATAAGAAGTTTGTAAACATTTTCGTACGATATCCTGGGTCGTTTGGCATATTAAAACAAAGATTCCGCCAATTGTATAATTGCCACCTCAGAAGCATGGAGAAACTTTGTCACTTCGTTAGAACATAATATAGCGAACGAAGACGATTTAGATTTTGCTTTCGTAGTGCGATTCACTAACTTTAAACGGTGCGACAATCGCAATTTTTGACGGCAATATTTGTCGTTTGCACTAACAACACACTTAACAGCTGCCTTGTTATATTTATTCAAAGTGATAAAGAGTCGCACCTCTGTCAAACTAAATGCCAAAATGAATAGAGAAAAAACAAACGAATGCTTGCTGCCAAATATAAATTTGAGCGTTTTTATTACATTTCATTAAAGTGAAATAATATACTTGTTTATTTCAAACTACAAACATCTATGATTCGTTTTATGTGTTGCAATGTTCCATTGTAGCAGAATTTCTGACTCGCCTCTGAGTGATTTGGTAGAATAGTGATCAACTCGACTACAAGGAATATCCGGAATGACCTGCAAATATGCCATGGTTTTCGTTTTCCAAACTCACGTTGTGCTCCATCGTATTTAAGATTTACATTGTATATTTATATTTTTTAATAAGAATCATTTATCTTTTATATTGAAAGGTTCTAGCGGCTTTACTTCTTCGTCAACTCGTGATAAATTATAGCCAAATATTCAAAGGACATTATTTAATCTTCCTTTTTAATTTTAAGAAAGCAAATCACCAATATAAATCACGAATTTTTCTTTCCTCCATTGAGTTAACAACATCAAACTTGTTGTCGTTTAGTTTTCGGTAATCGACTAGCTAACAACAACAGCTGATTTGGCGAATGCGAAAATCGTTAAAAAAATGGCTACTGAATAGCAACATCGTTAAAGTTTTGGTTAAGATGAGTTAACCATGCGAATATCGTTAAAAAAGTGAATCGCACTACAGATGTAACTATTGACTTAACAGCCCATGGACAAATTCTAGGGGAAATCATGTGCGAGATGTTATATGCGAAGAAATACAACTTCGTCGTGCTATTTAGAACCGCTGTTTAAAAAAATCTAATTTATACTATGCACCGCTCCACCATTTTTTATTTGACGGCGGTCCGCTATTTGAAATAAAAAATGCTAATGAAAAAGTACTACTAAGGAGGTATCCAATCCAAGTGGTCCACCCACTGCGGGCTCAGGGTCAGCTCAAGTAAGGTGGAACTTGTACTTTTCACGAGAAGGTATAAAGTGCCTTCGGTGACTCCACCGGTACTAAACGGTACCCGATTAAGTCTTTCTACAAGTGCCAAATTTCTAGGCGTTATTTTAGATAGGAAGTTGAACTGGAAAGAGAATCTAGTTCAACGTCATGAGAAGGCTTCCGTAGCCTTCTACACACCTAAGAGAACCATAGGCAGGAAATGGGGTCTTAATCCCCGGATCTGTCGATGGCTTTTCACAGCGGTCGTCAGACCAGTACTCCTATATAGGGTGATCGTGTGGTGGCCTGCATTAGAAGAAGAGGTTAACCTTAGACTACTCACCAAGGTGCAAAGATCTAGAATGATCTGCATATGTGGGGCGCTCAGAACCACTCCAAATGAGGACTTGAACGCCATTTTAGACCTTATTCCTTTAGATTTGGTTGGACATCAGACGGCAGCAATGACTGCTTTGCGACTAAGAGAGACATCCCAGTGGCACCCTGAAAGCCAAGGGCACTCTTGTATTTTGAATAAGTTCTGCTCTATTCCGGGCAGCACGGATCGGTGCGCCTTGACATCGGTTTCTGAAAGTAACTTTATTACACGAATACCAGGAAGGGAGGAGTGGAGACTTGAGTTTCATACTCCACCTGACAGCATTGTCGTCTATACAGATGGCTCGAAGCTCGATAATAAGGTAGGAGGAGGCGTTTTCTCACGAAACCCTCTCCTGCAAATTTCCTTTAGGTTACCAGATCTCTGCAACGTCTTCCAGGCTGAGGTCTCAGCTATCATGAAGGCGGTAGAGAAGATTGGGACCGGGATTATAGGTAGAGACATCTTCGTTTTTAGTGGCAGCCAGGCTGTAATCAGAGCTCTGAGCTCTTTCACGTTTAACTCGAACATCGCGCTGGACTGCCGCCTACCTCTGCAGGAGATGGCCAAGCAGAACAGACTGCACCTCATTTGGGTCCCTGGTCACCGGGACATAGAGGGAAACTGCATGGCAGACGATCTTGTAAGACAAGGTACGACCAAGCAGATTCTTCAAGATAAAGAACGCATTGGTATGCCGTTTGCCACTTGCAAACTGCTAATCAGAGATTGCACATATAAACAAGCTGACAACAGATGGAGGCAAAATACGACCTGAGATCGGAAACGGTCGCGCAGCGTTCTCTCTCTAAGAAGGGAAAACATTTCCAACGTCATCGGGGCTCTAACAGGGCACTGTCTGATAGGGAAACATGCTGAAAGGTTGGGAGTACACTTCCGAAGATGCTGTAGGAGCTGCAAGAACGACCAGGAGGAGGAAACGATCTTGCATTTGCTGTGTAAGTGTCCTGCACTGTGTAAAAGCAGAATGCGATATCTGGGATCACCGAGGTAAATTGCCTGTTGAGGTTCATCAGCGAGGCAAAATGGTTTGGTGAGGCGTAATTTCCTCTTGGATGGTACAAATTTTTCCTTGTGGTAACACAATGGGCTTCCTAATACTGGCCTAAGGGAGCCGCTGCAGGCGGCTGCCACTCCAACCTTACCTAACCTACCTCATGAAATGGCACAGTAAATTGGCCACCTCGGTCGTGCGATTTGACGCCGTAAGACTATTTTCTGTGAGGCTACGTCAAGTCTATGGTCTGTGCCAACAAGCCAGCGACGATTGATGAACTTCGTACGAATATCGAACGTGAAATTGCAGCAGTATCGGCCGATTTATGCTTGAAAACCGTCGAAAATTGGACTTCTGCAATCGTGCCCGTGGTGTTCATGCAAAAGAAATCGAGTTCCATATATAATGGCATCGAATGTACTTTCACAGGAATAAAGAATTTAATTCATTCATTTATTTAAAAAAACTTTTATGTGTTCCTATTGCAAGACCCGATACAAATAACACAGTGTTACAAAAAAAAATCGCATGAGCCTTTCAAGTCACATGGTAGAGGTCGTTGGTATGGTCGAATACAACACGAAATCGATTTTGGAAGTCAAATGTCAGTCCTTTTTAAGCAATAACATGATTTTGCCAGCCTCACAAGAGAAAAGTTAAATTTCTTCGCCTAAATCTGAAACTTTTTAATTTTTTCTGCATTTTTTCACATTCAACGCAATTTCGAATCAACAATTTGAAAACATAAAATATAAATAATACAGTCTTAAAGTACATTCGATTACCATCATTCGATTACTATCAAAATCGACCAAAAATTATGGAAGACATGATTTTTTCCCCAAAAACAAGTTTTTCGTTATTTTTGTCCATTTTAACTATACTCGTATCACATCACATTACATGTAGTTATTTGTTCATATGCATTCCGCATACAGTTAAAATGCATCATTATTGTACTAGTCTCATTCAAGGTGTCTACATGAAAATGTTTACATAAAGTTATCAATGTTTACATGTAAACATGTGTGACTTCATTAACATTTCATGTGAAAGCGAAAAATTAAGAGTAATATATTCAGACGTTGAAGTAAATCGCAGTAAAATAGAAGAAAAAGCAATGTCTCTGAATTTTGGCATATTTTCTATCAGTTCCATTTGCATATGCTACGGATATGAAAGAAATATATGAAATTGATTACGAAAAACATCAACGGAAAATTGTTTCCGACCTTAAAGTTCTGACCATACTCCTTGGAATGCATGAGGGTTACACAAAATATCCCTGTTATCTGTGCGAATGGTTCAGTCATGCAAAAGGACATTACAAGCGTACCGACTGGCCAGTAAAGAGAGATATTCCAGATCGGAAAAAAGAGTGTCTTCAACATTTCATTAGTAAAAACGGACAATATTATTTTGCTGCCATTGCACTTGAAGTTAGGCTACAATAAAGCAATTCGTTAAACGACTTGATAAAGAATGTGAGGCTTTTTTGCACTTGAAATCCGTATTTCCAAGATTGAGTGACGCAAAAAGCAAAGAAGGTTCAAACGAGATTTTTGTATTATTGTGCTAGTAACTTGTTTATTTTAATTTGGCAAGTATGAGTGAACTTGTTTACTCAAACTCGATATAGGTATAAAATAATGCTAAAGATTCAAATTAATGAGCGGCCCGCGAAACTGCGAAAAAAGTTAGTGTTCAAATAAACGCAAGTTAAAATTGACATGTTTCTAGTGTAATAGCTAAATTACATTCACACGCAATTTAATGCATCGATAACAATTTACAGGTATTTTTGTCGGGCCTAAAATTCGAAAGCCCATGATTGATGAAAATTTTATTAAAAAGAACATGGCTTTATTTCCTTGTTCAAGAACTTTTTAGGGAACAAAAAGAGTGCTAATTACGTCGAGGTAGTACATGAATTTCTGGAGGCTTATGGAGAAATGGGATGCAGCATGTCTATTAAAGTTCACTTTTTGCTTTCTCATCTGGAATTCTTCCCAGAAAATCTTGGTGAACTAAGCGACCAACAGGGTGAAAGATTTCATCAAGAAGTATCAACGATCGAAAATCGTTTCGAAGGAGAGCCAAGTCAGAATGCTGGCTAATTACTGCTGCTGCTCGCTCCAACGTGAACTTGAAGACCTCTCTTACAAACGTAAAAGATCAAGTAAACATTTTTAACGAAAATTGAAATTGTAATATAAAAGTGAATTGAATCAAATAAAATACCCATTTTATGGAAAAATTTCTTTAGAATTGTGGATTTCTTTCTGTTTGCATTAAAGATAAAGGTTGCTACACTGAATGTGATGTAATAGTTAAAATGGACAAAAAGAACGAAAATTTTGTTTTTGGAAAAAATCCGTAACTTCTATAATTTATGTTGGATGTTGATGATTGATAGCTCATTTCAAAGGTAATCTAATGTTCTGTAAGTATATGTTAACAAAAATTTGTTACATTTGCAATTTATCAATACAAAATTTCATTAGAGTTGCAAAATTGCAAAAAAAAAAAAGGAAAAATGTTCAGATTCAGGCACAAAAATCTAATTCTACTTGTGTTAAATGTGCTAAATAAATTATATGTTCGGAAAGCATTTTGCTTTTAAGATCCGTTCGAAAATCTGAAATCAATTAAAAAATGAGAAAGTTAGAAATTTTTTGATGACCTAAAAAACGGTTTTTGGGCCATAAATCCAAAATTTAAGGGTGTTAAAAAATTTCCAAACCCATTTTTGTGTTGTATTCAACAAGGTCGAAATTACCGACTTCTACCTACCTAAACACACCACAAACCAAACTTGACAAGGAATGACGGAAAATCGTTCCAATATAAATCGAATTAAAGAAGCTTGAAAGTTTAAGAAATAACTTCTATACAAAATTTAAAGTATCTTATTCTTTATCAAAGAGGAAAAAATGTTAAGTCGAATTTCACAGCCTTTGGGGGACGTCAAATCAAAACAAACGGGCTCTAACGCACCGTCGGGGTTTTTTTATAATGAAGCGTATGCGAATTCCTCTGTGGAGGCTGTAAAACTGTTGACTTCTTTAGCTCTACTGAATGCAGTTGTTTTTTAGAATGACTCAACTGATTTTGGAGCACTCTCCATTACGCTCGCTAACGTGGCGTTCTAAATTTGAAATCCTCAACGTTGGCAGATATTGATGGTCTATCCCCATGTCTTTTCAAAAACTTTTTCGCTTTTGCATGCCATCTTTTACTAATGCTCAATAAATCTCTTTATGCATTGGAAGGCTGCCTTTATAACCATTCACAAAAGTGGTAATACGAGCAATATTGCCAATTACATATAGTATACAGTATTTAGTTATTTGAATACACCGCCAAGCCTTAAAAGTATATACTTTGCAACTAAGAGGCTGATTTCAGTTAACCCTTTCAGACGTAGCTATGTATATCAATTGTGAGATCTCGGTTTAAATGGCCAAAGTCATATGGAAGAAGAAGTGAATATGAGTGGTCATTTTCATAGAACTGTAATAAAAAAATATTTTAACGACGAATAGCGGATTGCATGCTTCAGTTTGAATGCGTTATTGAACAAGCTTAGATATGCGTCCACGCGGCAGGTGCTTTTATTAATTTTTACGAAATATAATTATAATTTTAGAGGGCATAACAGTTCACATACAACGAATTGTTAGAGTGACTCGGTTTGCTGAAAAGTGCAATTAAAGTGAGTATAGTGGAAAACAAATATCACAATCAGGCATAGGGTGCAGTTTAATTTTATAAGAAAACTTGTATATTTGAGCAACACTGATGATATCGAAACAGTTTTAAATATTTTAAATCAATCCGATATTGACTTCAGTGATGATGATGACGATACCGATGAAACTTGTGCTCACTTCAATGTTAACGCCCAAGTACTGGAGAGTGACGTAAACTCAGATAATAGTTCTGTTTTCTTATTCACTATCCAGTAAACACCAGCAAGAACCAGTAATATTTTACATGCAATTATGCATGCATAAACTTATTTACTTTTTGAGTTATTTACAACTGAAACTGAAACTACTTAAATTTTACCAATTTTTTATTTTTCGTCAGCTGCCTAAAATCAGCTGTTTATTTTACTGGCAAATTCTTGCTGGTAAAAATTTATCCAGTAAAAATCCAGCTAAACTTGCAAGTTCAGCTGTCATTTGCGCTCTCTCAATTTCCCCTACTTTACTAGTTTCTGGCTGGTTTTGGCGTACGAAAACACTATCCAGTAAAATTATTACTGGTTCTTGGTGGTGCTTTCGTCACTCTCCAGTACTTGGGCGTTTACATTGAAGTGAGCCGAAGTCAATATCGGATTGATTTAAAATATTTAAAACTGTTTCGATATCATCAGTGTTGCTCAAATCAACAAGTTTTCTTAGAAAATTAAACTGCACCCTATGCCTGAATAACATAGATTTAGATAGAATAACATATAGTTGATTGTGCCAACTTCCACGGAGAAAGAGTCCCGTATGCATTTCCGCATATGTACAAGTTTATTTGAAATCCTTAGCCAAAGATAATCCATACCACAGATTCATGATAGTTTTTTGGTTTTTGTTTTTATTTATCATACAATTTAGGTTTGCATTGACAGAACCCACATCCAAATAGACCCGCCTAAGAGATCAAAGAACGATTATATAAATAGGAAGGGAATCACATCTATTTGTCTGCAAGCGTTATGCAATGAAAATAAGAAGTTTGTAAACATTTTCGTAGGATATCCTGGGGCGTTTGGCATATTAAAACAAAGATTCCGCCAATTGTATAATTGCCACCTCAGAAGCATGGAGAAACTTTGTCACTTCGTTAGAACATAATATAGCGAACGAAGACGATTTAGATTTTGCTTTCGTAGTGCGATTCACTAACTTTAAACGGTGCGACAATCGCAATTTTTGACGGCAATATTTGTCGTTTGCACTAACAACACACTTAACAGCTGCCTTGTTATATTTATTCAAAGTGATAAAGAGTCGCACCTCTGTCAAACTAAATGCCAAAATGAATAGAGAAAAAACAAACGAATGCTTGCTGCCAAATATAAATTTGAGCGTTTTTATTACATTTCATTAAAGTGAAATAATATACTTGTTTATTTCAAACTACAAACATCTATGATTCGTTTTATGTGTTGCAATGTTCCATTGTAGCAGAATTTCTGACTCGCCTCTGAGTGATTTGGTAGAATAGTGATCAACTCGACTACAAGGAATATCCGGAATGACCTGCAAATATGCCATGGTTTTCGTTTTCCAAACTCACGTTGTGCTCCATCGTATTTAAGATTTACATTGTATATTTATATTTTTTAATAAGAATCATTTATCTTTTATATTGAAAGGTTCTAGCGGCTTTACTTCTTCGTCAACTCGTGATAAATTATAGCCAAATATTCAAAGGACATTATTTAATCTTCCTTTTTAATTTTAAGAAAGCAAATCACCAATATAAATCACGAATTTTTCTTTCCTCCATTGAGTTAACAACATCAAATTTGTTGTCGTTTAGTTTTCGGTAATCGACTAGCTAACAACAACAGCTGATTTGGCGAATGCGAAAATCGTTAAAAAAATGGCTACCGAATAGCAACATCGTTAAAGTTTTGGTTAAGATGAGTTAACCATGCGAATATCGTTAAAAAAGTGAATCGCACTACAGATGTAACTATTGACTTAACAGCCCATGGACAAATTTCTAGGGGAAATCATGTGCGAGATGTTATATGCGAAGAAATACAACTTCGTCGTGCTATTTAGAACCGCTGTTTAAAAAAATCTAATTTATACTATGCACCGCTCCACCATTTTTTATTTGACGGCGGTCCGCTATTTGAAATAAAAAATGCTAATGAAAAAGTACTACTAAGTTTAATTAATTAATTTATCTATTTAAAAAATATGTCCATAAGGCACTATTTAATTTTAAAAACCATATAACACATTCGCATATACACAACATCATTAATAAATTATTACAAAACTAAATAAAAATATAATGTATACGACATTTTACTTCATTTTTTAGTAGATTTAATTTTATCTGAAATAGAGGAAAATGTGTTGTTTAAAGTAATATAATTTTTAAAATCATATTCTTAACACTTAGTGCTCGAGCGTCCATTTTTTAGCATTTCCACCATTGATTTTAATAAGTCAATTTTCTCTCTCTCCATCCTAGCTTTCTCTTCTGCTCTTTCCTCATTTCCTCTCATATTTTCTCCCAGCAACTTTCTTAATTTCTTATCAGACTTTTCTTTTCCTTCTATATAAGAATCTAAAGTGGATTTCCTTTTCTTAGACGCTGATAGTAAAGTGTCGAGGGTTTCGAAATAAAAGAAATAATAAATACTAAAACAAAAAATCAATATAGCTATGAACGTATGTTTAAACAGGAGTTTGGATAGTGCTGAGTTAGTACAAAGTTAAAAAAGTTAATTTAATTAAGACAGTTCACCAGTTTAGATAAAGTAGTTCGGGTGCATCGACATACGAGTTGTTTTCAATCATTATGAATACTAGCAATACCTGCTGAAGTTGCTGATGAGTTATGACTTCTTTTCTTCGAGGTGGATGGGACAAAATCGATATCTTCTACTGAAAATTATAAAATATTTGTAAAGTGAGTAAATATCATTGTAAGTAAATAAGAGTTACCAGGTGTAAACGGTGAATTCTCCAGATATTCATCCGGATCGCAGCTAATATCGGAAATATTTAATACTTCGCTGTCCTATACAGCCGCAGGAAAAATGGATTTTCTTTCCTTTCCTTTAAAATCTTATCCAGTTCTCTTTTCAAATGGACAAACGGAGAAAAATCATGCACTATTTCACATCAGTAATCCATATTTTATTATAATACTTACTCCTCAAAAGGACAGACCAGTCTTCCCTTCCAATCTTAGCCTTATTTAATTTAGTCTGCTTGTATTGCCTCTCCAGACTATGAAATTTTGTTTCCACTTGTAGGGCGGAAAACATGTACCCTTGTTGGCACATTTCAGTGCTTATGGTGGCCCACATCTGTTTGTTGCTTTTCAAGCTCGCCTTTTTGCCAACTGCATAACGCAACTCTTTGACTCAACTTATAAGTAACTTTGTTGGTTACTTACTTATACGTAACTAACCATACAAGCTTTTTATTTTTGGAAGATCCTGGTTCTATGGGAATGAAATATTCTTCATACGCATCCGAAACAGCAGAACTCCCGTCGACTTCTTTATTGATAACGATATTTTGAAAAAAAATTTCTCCAGCCGCTTCATTAATCACCCGATTCCTATATTCTTCATCTGTTATTATAATTAGATTTTATTACTTATTACATACAGTGAACCAAAGAAAAACTTGTACAGTACAGAGCTATGCCTTCGACATTAAATATCTCTGAAACCATTAAATTTTTTAAACTGCAATCAAAAGAAAATAAACTCCAATTTTATTGTATATTATAAGAGTTATTGTGTTTTTTTAATAAAAATTCATTTTAGTAACAAAAACTTCAAAAAACGGAAACAACTCACTATTCGAGAACCAAAAAAAAACTTGTACACTATCCTTTCATTAAAAATATTGTGTTATATAACAATATACTAACATTATTAGTATTTTGTATGACCACCCTTGGCATCCAGGACAGCTTGTAGTCTTCTTCTCATAGAATGAACTAAGTTTTGCGTGACATCTAACGGTATGTTCTCCCATATATCCTGAAGTGCAGCTTTAACGTCATTCTTGCTCCTTACGCTACGCTTTCGTGCTCAATAGGGTTAAGGTCAGGGCTCTGTGGAGGATGAGGCAGTACTTTTTTTACGTGGTATAATAGCCATTCCTTAACTATTAACGCTGAATGCTTTGGGTCGTTATCCTGCACAAGGCAATAATGACCGTCTATATTTAATTTTGTATCTGATTGGGCCAAATTATTTTTTAAAATATTCAAATAATCAATTTTGTTCATTATGCCATCGATAAAAACAAGATTGCCGCCGCCTTTTGCACCCATTGCTCCCTACACCATAACGCTACCTCCTCCGTGCTTCACTGTGCTATTTAAACTTTGTTTCTTTAGGCCATGTCCCTCTTTCCGCCACACAAACCGACGTCCATCAGACCCGGAAAAGGTATGTATGTATGTATGTATATACTTAGTACTTGCGGTTTGGCTAAAAACCCATTATACCAAAACATTTGCTATTAGTAAGAACATATGTACTTATTGCATGACAATTTTTAATTTTTATAATACCTCCTTGAACACTTTTAAAGGCACCAGGAGTAAGACTTATGTTCAGTTCGCTATTTTCCATTTTTTTATTATAAATTTAAATTTTCGCTCAACTTTCGTACACTTTTTCTTTGTTTTGAAGGATTTGCGCGAAAAAAAGGCAGCTGTCAAAAAAAAACTTCCAACTTCTTGCTGGTTTTGCTTTTTCGTACTTTCTTCCAAGTTTCTCTCATTGAGGGCAAATTTTGCTTACGCTCTGAAATTTAGTTACTGGTAAGTTACTGGATAGTTTTTTTTCGGGAGAATACGAAAACATAACTAATGATCATGTTATTGAATCTTCAAATGACAAGCTGACTACAGAAGTTGAACAGTCAAATTCCGTGGATCCAGATATCTCGGATAGTAGAGCTAAAACACCTGAGATACATATATGAAAAGTTTGTACAATGCACTAAAATGTATGGCTTGGTTAAGACAGGTCAAGAGGCGCGCTGTGGGCCGGCCGTAATAAGATGGTAACGGAAGATTCTATGCCCTACAAGATCAGATAAAAATGTCGGTCTATTGGCTTAAAAAATCTTGTATGCAGAAGTACAGCTCGTTTATAGGTGGAGTTGACTTTTGTGCACACACCCTGGCTGATGCTAACAATGTAATGTAGCTCTATGCTTCGAAAAAAGGATTGCTTTAAAAAGATCATAAGCGAAATTGACTTATGTATGTACATACATATGTATATTTTGGTTTTTCTTGCCAATGTTTTTGAATTGTTTGTATGCAAAAATGAAGTACCTATGTATATAGTACTTTTAAGTTGAATAAATCCTTAGAAAGCTAACGAAAAGTGTTACTGTTTTTTCGAAAATGTTTTACAGCTTATGACCTAGACAACAAAAATTCTAGATGTCCTTTTTGCAAAAAAGGATAATGGGAACAATTTTTTTTTCAATATACCATAACATATAGAATATTGCGATATTCAACTCAGGCCTGCATGGTTTTGTGTATGTTCGATCAACTGTTCCAAATGTCGCTGTTGTCTCCGAATTTTGTCTGTCCGCTTTCAATAATCTTCTGCGTGCGTTCTCACCAGCGATTCCTAATTTGAATTAACAGTTCTGTATCTACAGGGTTTCTAAGTTATTTGATCAAAGAAAAAATGTGATAGATTGTGTAATACATATATGTATGTATGCACATATGTATTTAAATTTTATTGTGATAACATCTTTTTTTAAATGTACGATCATGAAAGACAGCATTTAGAGGCAGTAAAAATCAAGGAACAGTTGAGTGATGTGCTAATATCTCAAAATGCGTCGTCGAGTTAAATTATGGGAGAACAAATTTTTCGATTATTATCGATAAAATTTAAAGCCGACACTATTTGTTAGTGATTTCAGTATTTATGGTAAAAACGTAATTTCATTTTAATTTATTAACAAATTTTACACTGCGAAATTACTTACATAGATTCATAGTAATTTGCTCATAAATTAAGAATGACCCATAAATTGAATTTTGTCACAACACAAACGTTTTTTGTAAAGTAATTAAATACCTATTTGAACGTGTAAGTAGATACTCTGGAGTAGGAAAATATATAAATACACGAAGGAAATATTGCATTCACAACATACATTTAGTCTTAAAAGTAAGAAATTATAATTTACGAATTTATTCAATCAGTAAAACAAATGTCAGCGAATAACAGCTAATCAAACATTAAAAAATGAAGCAGTGTAGCTTCGTTAACTCTTTATAACTTCGTTAACTTTTTATTACTATTGAACAAAACACCCCTCAAAATTAGAAAAGTTCTTCTAAGGCCGTCATCATGGCGGAATTAGAGCGAGAAGTTGTTTAAGTACATACGTCATCATCATAATTGCACCATGAGTATTGTCTACTTTTGCTTACTTTGTTTTGCCGTTTTTTCGTATGAGATAAATAGTTGTATTCACAAAAAGTGAACCAAAAAACAAATCAAAACATTAAAATATTAATATATATTAAAATTTGTTTAAGAACCCCTATAGCGTTAAGAAAACAACATCCCATCGCCGGGGGTTACTTAGTAGTTTTAATTATTACTACAAATATTTTTTGTTTTTTTTTTGTTTTGATACACAAAATAAGTTTCCGTGCGCTAGAAAAATGCAATGCATACAAGCGATATTGCATGAAGAGTTACCGTAAAAATTGTTGATTTTGGATTCCGCATAATTTACGAAATAACCTGTGCATTGGCGGTATAACCTTTTTGTCAATTATTCACTGTGGAATAACTTTTCGGCAGAGGAATAAACATTTATTCCAATCGCTTTTCCGAACAGTCAAATTAATGTTCGGAGTGTAAATTTGTTTGTGATTTTGTTTATCAGAGAAAATAAAAATAAAGATAAGAAGCAATGCTGTCAACAAATTGGTAGTTGGGGGAAACATTACATTTCATGCATCTCTACGGGGTATCGGCTGATATAGAATTTTAAATCAAGGTACGATTTTATGCATGCAAGAGCGACGTGGCGTACGAGTATCAGAGAATGCCGAGGACCCATTTACGGTTGTAATTTATTATTGCTTGCATATTTTTTAAATTGTTGTTTATTTTAATTCTGTGCTATATTTTTTTGCATGGAATTGTTCGCGAAGCCCGTATCCACAGTAATTTTTCTTTGAGCTCAAGTCCATTTGGAAATTATTTGAACAGGCAACAACAGTCAAGCAGTGGAAGTTATACATAGCTGCTATTTCGGACATCCCCACATCTCCTCATTAAACGAACTGACTGTTGCTGGTTTTTTTAAATAACTTCCAAAGAAAACCAATTGTTGAAATAAATATAATCAGGCAAAAAAATTAATACATGTTATATAGTAATATGTGTGTAGGTATATATAGCACCACATATGAATACTATTCTTCCAGCTAAAATGTTATACGGTTAACAGCGAAATGGAAAAGTATTGTATATATATTGTAAAGAATACCTGTGGAATCTTCTCATGTATACACCCTGACTCACTGTCAATATTGCCACTTTGATGTTTATTAATATTAGTTGTGATGCAGTGCGAATCCGAACTTACCATATTTTACCAGATTTTACTTCAATGCCGTACTCAAAAAACTAATAAAAGAGAGTGCCATTTTAAGAGAAAGTGATGTTCTCCTTCGTCAGACGTTACCAGTTTTAGTCCGAAAAGTTTTCGCTGGTAAATTCTGATAAATCTGTCAGATCATCAGCTGTAGTGTGTTTTACAAAACAAATTATAAATAAAGCAAACGTATATGTTGAAAAATATTTAATTACGGGAATAAATAGATTTTAATGAATGAATGTTTGGATTTTTAAACATTTTTGCTTATTACATGCATATGTGATTTGTGTTAGTGTGCATATGAAATTGACAGGGCTATTCTGGCAACTGTCTTTCAACTCCCCACAGTATTTCGACAAAAGTGTTTTCGAAACTGTCTTTACTATTTCGTTCGAAAGGCTTTAAACTCTCTTTGCCAGAATAGGCCAATTAATGATATTTACAAGCAACAGTTTATGTTTATGTTGTATTTGTCAGAAGTTATCATTTTTACTTTTCAGAGTTACCATCTCGCTCTTTATTTTTTTTATAAATTTACTAGATTTATAGCTCATTATGCATACTAATACTTGCATGGGCTTACATAGAAACTAAGGAACGATTTCTATTGTCATATGAATTGCATTTATAAAAAGTCAATTTTGTATCGTATATTGGGAGGAATTTTATTTAAAATAAGTGAAAAAATGATATGGCAGCATGATTCTCACACGGCTCTCTTTGCACTTAGACTTGACTTGAAAATTCAACAGACTTGTTGGTTAACCACTTAAGTATACACAAAGTTCATTAAGGGGTTATATACAAAGTTGAGGTGAAAAAGTGAGCTAAGTTCGTGATTTTTTTTAAAGGTTTTTTGCAAATTTTATTCAATAAAGCGAAAGACAGTTTGTTGGTAGTATTATTGAAGAAAAAAAAACAAGTTAAATTTCAAAAAAATATTTAAAATTTTCCGAGTTAGAGCCCATCTCCCGAAGCGTGTTTTTTCTGTAGAGCCTTGCCGTTCACACTCTCCAAGCCGAACCGCTCAACTGAAATCAAAAAGGTACTATAATTATTGAAGAGAAATGTATTCTTGTGTACTTGAACGAACCGACTTCCAAAAAAAAATTTTTTTTCTGAAAAAAATTCATGGTTTTCAAAAAGTCAATTTTTTTGTTGCTCAAAAATTAAAAAAAAAAAATTTATTGCAAAAAATCGAAAATTTTCGGATTCAAAAACGATCGTTCAAGTACACAAGATTGTAAATAAGAATAATTATAAAAAAAAATTATGATAATCGGTTTATAAGTTTTTGAGTTATCGTGTGAACGGCAACGGTACTTTTCAAAAAATGCCATTCCGAGATAATTGCGTTTTAAGTTTTGTTTTAAGTTAATTATGGATGGGTCCAGTTCGCTGCGAACGGCTGTAATTTCGAATCTAGTGATCCGATCTGGATGGAATTTCGCGCTGATATTCTATAAAGTATGTACTTTTAGAATATGCAATAAAAATATTTTCGATTTTTTGAGCCCCAACTTTGTATATAACCCCTTAAACATAATCCGTATGTAACACTTTATAAGTTAAGCTAAGTACGCATAATTATTGAGTACTTATAGCGGCAATTCTTGATTACGTAAGTTTGATGCCAACGTTCTTATTTGTGTAAAGTGGTACATTTTTGATGATGTGTTTCTGATAATTTTGAAAATTATTTAGTTAATCGTTAGATTAAGAAAATAATCTACTATTACCGGTTTTTCAATTAATCGTGAGATCACTACATGGGTAAGATTTACACAGGTGACGAGTCAGGGGTCTATGCATCTGGCCGGAAACTAAACATAAGTGTATGTCTTTCAAAAAGAACTAACCTACCAAAAGCTGTTCGCGCTAGAAGCACTTTGAAACAAAAATGGTGGTCCATTCTTTGGAAAAATTGGTTATGTGACAACAGTATTCTTAAAAACAAGTTAAACGGTCCATTTTTAGTGCAACTATTTGTTTACCAAAAGTTGTCGGTCAATTAAGAAAAAAGAACCCAAGACGGCTGCCTCTATAAATACAGTAGTACAAATTTAAGAAAACCGCGAGATGCTTTTTAAGTATAATTGGGAGCAGGAAGGTGCATTTTTGTTGTCAAATTAGATACAATTTGAAATTTTAATTTTCCATCCTTGATGTACATACATATTTAATAATAACAATAAATGCCATAGACCCACCCAGATGCTTTTTAGGTATAATTGGGAGCAGGAAGGTGCATTTTTGTTGTCAAATTAGGTACAATTTGAAATTTTAATTTTCCATCCTTGATTTACATGTTTAATAATAACAATAAATGCCATAGACCAACTTGTTAAAAATCCAGAGTCAAATTAATAAATAAAGAGATAAATAGCCGAGAGTTACAATTTTAATTTGATAACCCAGACATTATTTTGCAGCAAATAAAATCCAGTAACTCAGGCTATGTACATACATACAATCCTTTTTTGACATTTTCTTCGAATATTATAAATTTGAAAATTTCGAATCAAAATAATTTTTGCAGATTCTAAAACAACGAAATGATTCGTATGATTGGTCAATAACGTCGCGGAAGTGATCACTTCGCTTTGTCAAAGCTCTGTTAAAGGAATTGGATCAAACCTATTCGATGCCTTCCTCATCATTGTCTGAAAAAGCGAGTCGTTTAACATTTTTTTGTTTGTTTCCAAGAAATCTGTTAAAAAAAACTTAATTTTTCTTTGTTTAAGACAGAATGTCAAAAAACTTAATAATTTAACTCCCAAAAATTCCTAGGTTAAATATTTATTTTTTGAACTCTGAGCCAAAGACTAACCTACTTCTGTGCAAGCAAATTTATCAATTTAGCCGGTAAATCTTTTCTCGCAAGTGAGTCTTAAGGAATCAAATAACCTTGAGTTTCGAAGAGATTATTCAGATGCGCAAATATACAAATCCATTATTTATGGTTTCCCTGTGTACCGTAGATATACAATTATTGAAGGCTACAACTCACCCGAGAAACTGATTGAAATTTAAAGTACAGAAGTACATATCCGTCAATCGGAAATGGCTATATGGCTAATGACGCTAAAACCATCTAAACAGTTTTGGCCGACTCTAAAAGCACGCCAGTCATTCTACTTTTTTTGTCAACTAGCGCCAACTGGAGACACCAAATGAAGCCAAGTTCTTTTCCGGCAGGCCTTTCCAACGCACTATGGGTCAAATGACCACTTTTTCTGTGCGAAATTAATTAAGGCAACAAAATCATGGTATTCAAATCAAAACTTGTAAGCATTTCAAGAGTAAGAATAATTCTGTTAAAAAATGGAAATTAACCCATTCAACACCAAAAATCAATATTAACCCTTTTGCAACCATTAATCCAAACATGAAATTCATTCGTTTATTTTAATTATAGTAAAACATTTAGTACTTGATTAAATCTATTTCATTTTGTAAATTTAAATCATAAAGAGACTATTCACATTCATTAATTTCATCGTCTTCGTTTCCAGGTTTAAATTCCTCTATCGTTTCGCAGCTACATAATAGGTCTATTACTTCAGGTGGAAGTGTCGAACGCAGCAGCCTGTTCTCCAAAAAAAACCTGTTGAGAGCGCCGTATTTTCTATTATTTGTTTTGAATGCATGAGGACTTTATGTACCGTAGAAGTCATTGGCAACCAGCAATATAGCTCCTGAAAATGTTTTGCTGTCTCAAAGCAATATATTTAAAGTTTACTTGAGTTTATTTCAAACTGGCAGGATAAACAAATCAAAATTATTTTAAATCGAAAAATAAGCTCTTTGTCAACACCAGTTATTTCAGAAAAAATTTCATGATCACTAAACGCTCGACGAGCAGTTTTTCCGTCATT
Source organism: Anomoia purmunda (assembly GCA_951828415.1). Lineage (NCBI taxonomy): Eukaryota > Metazoa > Arthropoda > Insecta > Diptera > Tephritidae > Anomoia > Anomoia purmunda. Next base: position 75,437,925 of record OX639998.1, on the reverse strand, counting down.
TGTGGAACCGGATCCACCTACTCTGGGCATGTCCACGCGAAGTCGGAGTTTTTTCCAAAAATCGTTTCGTATTTCTGTTTTTCTTTTTAAGATAATTGACTTATCATCTCTTCTTATCTGCCACTTTTTCAATTTGCATTTATAGCCTAAATGTAAATTCAAAAAATCTTATCCAGCAATGAAGTCCAAACTTTAATTTTTCTTCTTTTGCACGGAATATTTCACTTTTATAATCAAAAGTATTCATAAAATCCTTAGGTGTAGCAACACAAATGGGACAAGCCTGGTTAGATTTCGTTCCAGTTATAATGTTTAAAACTTTTCCATCAATTAGCGTTAAATAAAATTTGAATGACACTTCAACAGATTTTCCTTCACCAATTGATATTCGTACGTTTTTCAAAGCTTTGATTTCGTTTTTTAAATCCAAATCTTCCTTTAAAACAATTTATTTTGTCTCCTTTGTGTACTGCAGCTTAATTGGCCGACAAAATCTTACAGATTGTGGTGTACGGTTTCCCAAACTGGCGTTCCCGAAAAAAGTAGTAATCTTAAGGGAATAACTGTAGTAGCTAAGAGGGAAGCATCGGAGCTATTTGACGAAGTGAGCTCATTAAATTTTTGCTTAAATTGAGCTTGAACAGTGCTGCTATCAAATCCATAGCTTAATATTAATTCGGAGCTTAATATATCTGTCTTTTCCTCTTCCATTACAGCTTGAAAAACTTCTTTTTGCATCTCAACGATTCTTTCTGCCGTGTGCTGTAAAATAGATTGAGGCAAGGGTCTCATTTGCTTCGATACCCTGAGGTCGACATTTCAATTTTGAGGCAATAATATTGCTATGTCGCAGTTTCTTAATTTGTTTTCTTGTCGTATTGCATTGTACTGCTCTTTTGTAAAATTATTTTCAAGAAAAATAGCTAAAACCTCATCCGCAGAAAGTGGAATTGGCTTTTGGGAATCTTGTGTACACATTTTACGCATTTTTGCTGGCCTTGTTGGGCTTTTCATACTCTCTTTAAGGACTCCATCGGAATCACCTTGTTTCCGAGCTGTAGTGCGTTTCTGTAACTTTCGTTATGCATTATAACGAACGAAATAACGAATTGAGTAGTGTAACGAACGGCGGTGTTTCTGTAAGTGTGGTGATAATCATTTTCGTTATAATATTCGTTATTGTTTTCGTTATCATATCACACACAAAAAAAATAGTGATATTTGGCGCAAAAACAGAAATGAGTGAGGTAAGGCTAAAAAATACATATTGTTTACAGAAAAAGTACGTACTGGCAAAATTTCCAAAGCCCAAAAGCAAAAGCTTTTGGAAATTTTACGTGGCCATAGAAATGTGGCTATGGGGCAATTTGGTGGGCCAAATACATAGCGGCAAATCAGAACAGGCTGTTTGGGAAACAGTGGCGGCGGAGCTTAATGCATGCGGGCAAGCATGTAAACGGGTCACCAGTGGAAAAAGGTTAGTTTAGTTTATTATGTTTATGTTTACTTTATGTATTACCTATATATGTAATAGCAAACGTGGAAAAAGGTTAGTTTAGTTTATTATGTTTACTTTATGTATTACCTATATATGTAATAGCAAACGTTATATTTATATTTTACATGTTATATATGGTGTGTATGTGTTTGCATTCATAGCCGTTCTAAATTTATTATTACAGTGTTGGGCAGACTGGAAACCATCCGTCAAAAAGCAGCAGGCCGCTATCAAAAGATCTAACCATGCCACTTGAAATCGGCCTGTCACCGAAGGTCCGCCGCCACTGGAAGGCATGGATAAGGAGGTGCTGGAGTTCTTTCCAGCTGCTCTTGTTAGTGGCGATGGTGACACCATAGAAGGTGGGATTCCAGGAGGTAATTTGTGTTTTTATTAAAAAAAAAATTATTTTTAATTACAATTTTTTGCAATCTAGGAGTATTTGGATGACGAGGTGCAGGAATCCCTGGATCGACTGTTGGCGACGCCTGCTAAGGAAGTGGCAGTGGACCTTGTTGTAATTTTCTTGCCCAACTGATTCCGGATTTCGATATGGCGTCATAAGCCATTGCTGTAGTGGACATCCAGAGTCTCCTATGAGCCAATTGGAATTTGAATTAGCAATAAATTGTGATTCCAAATACTCCTTGCATTTAGAATTTTCCCATATGTAGGCATCATGGGTACTTCCACCAAACCGTGCATTGGCAGACAATATATTGAGGTCGTAGTCGCATATAAGCTGTACATTTTTAGAAAAATACCCTTTTCTATTTATGTAACAGCACTCAACATCCATTGAGGGTTTTTTTATCTTCACGTGCGTACAATCGATGGCACCAATGTATCCGGGAAACCCAGTGCAAGAAAAAAATCTGCAATTATACATACATACAATTAAGTATAGAAAGTAAAATTGTATTAACATATATAACCTTTGTTTAATTCTATTGGACTCTGCCAAGCTTTTAGGGAAAATTATATATTTTCACATAATGTACGAAACTTTTTTGACGGAGCGACACACCATTGTCTTGCCCATAGACAAACGAAATCCTGCCCAATATCCCTTAAGTACGATCCTGTGGCATAATAATGCAATGCTGCTGCCATCCTCAATGGTTTTGGAATAAAAGTTAGTCTTACTCCGTATTTCATGTGAGGGCGTATTTCATTAAACAATGCTATTGCAGCATCTTTTTTGAATCTAAGAAGCTCTTCAAATCGCTCTTCCGGGACGTGAAAAGGGTCAGTTGAGTCACGTCTATGCATACGTAGCAGAGAGCTGCAACGGATACATAATTTTCGTGTATACTCGAGCATCTAACAAAATCCGTTTTGCATCAATCTCTTTAAACGAGCAGAAGTATTTTTTGTTAGCGACTGAGCTCAAGGCGAACATGTTATGTTGGTCACAACACCCGAGTGCTTTTCATACATATTTGATTGGGTTCGGGTGCTTTGCAGATCTATGTATATAGTCGAGTGTTCGAGTTTCAACTCGAGTGTGCACATAATTTGCTTGTTTGGCTTTGCGTAGTGTGATCGGATGTGCAGTAGTTTGATTTTTTTGTAAAGTGCTAAGTTTTTTGTTAACATACTTATTTACATAATTTTTAATAAAAACAATAACCTAAAAAGAAAAATCTGTTTGTGAGAATATTGCACATATGGTAAAAAATCCTTTCAATATTATCTATTGTTTATGTGTATACAGCACTTACACTTTGCCATTTCTTATATTTTTGCTTACTCAAAATGCGACATCACGCCTACATTCCGTCTGTAGATTTAACTCGAGCACGTTCGACTATCCGTTTCATCAGTTGCACAAATTATGGGTTATGGTGCCCACAGTCACCGACGCAAACGTACGTTACGTGTCAGCTGACACGATCAAACTTATGAGAGCGCCATGTAAATGAAAACTCATCAACGTGTACGTGTGACGGTTACGCGCGACGTGTACGTGTGTAATCTGAGAAATTTAGATTTTTGAAGTGAAGCCGTGTCAGCTGAGTGCTCTCTCACCGCACAGTGTTGCCAAGCAGAACTTTTTAAAATCGTTAACAAAATAACCTTATAAAAATTTAAATTTTTATTAAATTAATTTAAAATCGATGTTTAGTAATGTTAATTATAGATAAATGAACTATTTGCATTTGTTGGTTTTTGGCTTTGGTTAATTATACAATGAAAAATTGTAATTGACATCGCGGATGTGTGTAAAAGTATGTATGCAAACAAATGAATGGCAACATTGTGTTGATGCAAGCAAACACAGTTTTATGTACATACGCAAAGTTTGTTTACAAAACATACGTACGGGCACAAGTTTTGCTCAATTTTGTGTATCTCCCGTCAAACAGACACGGCATACGTACACGTCGGTGACTGTGGGCACCATTAGCTGTTTGTGTCCTAATGTGCAACTCGATCATGCACATAGTTTTTGAGTGTGGCATCAGAGAACTTACAACAATGAGAAGGTGCAAAATTTGGTTCGATCCAAAAGAATTCTGAACGGTTTCGGGTAAGGAATCGACATGTTAAATTTAGGACTTAACAGGCATGAAAAATGTGAATTAACATTTTCCTCTGTTTTAATTGTTGCTGATATGTTGATAAGTGGCAGATGTTTATGGGAATATTGTTACAAATGTGTACGTACATTTGAAATCTTGTTTCCAAAAATAATTGTCAGGAAAAATTATTAAAATGATGTTCTCTGGTGGCATTCGCTTGTGCTCGATTTTTGGCGAGGGTGATTAAACAGACTGGATCATACTCAAAACTGCTCTCGGGTGTACAACTCGATCGAACACATAGCTGCCGCGTGTGCTTAATTTTTAGCGAGGGTGATCAAACAGGCTCGAGCACACTCTGATACGTAGCATATTTCGCTGGTCAACTAATATTGCCAGTGTGGCAGCTGCAACCATAGTCACAAGCTTCAAAATAATGAAATAAGTTAACAGTTCACATTTACACACATACTTTATTTGTATATACATATGTACTTACTTTTTAAATAAATAATTAAACAAAACAATGAAAAGGAAAAATTTACAATTAGAATTCATGTAAACAAAACAACTCAGCTGTCAAGGACATAATAAACAGTGTTTTGTCAGTTGAAAGTCTGTGGCTTCTTTTCTTTTTCCAAATTCTGACTTTGCGCTGAATGGCAGACGTGGACGACCAACAATTGGAGTTGCTTTTTTTGAAGTTCCATTTATCACAATCTTCAATTCTGAATTTAGCCACGCAGGATTTTCTTTTTTGAAGATATCTAGCCTTCTGTAACATTTGTTCCACTTTTGAGCTAATTTTACGCAAAAAACACTTAATGTTTCTTTATTTTGTTTTTCCATTTCATCCGAAATTGTACGGTCTTTAATTTTGCCACCAACGTGTTTCCAAACGGGGGGTCAAAATTTTATAGAGCTTACAAAAATTCAAATTTTGAGATAAATTGTACTATTTTAAGGTTATGTAGAGTAATAAGTTATTTAAAAGTATGGCGACATATATAAACAGCCTATTAATTAAAATTATTTATACTTACTTGTATCTTTATTTTCCATTTTACACAAATCAATTACACAGTGCTACAAAAAAGAATGAAATCGAAATACCTGGGAAGTGATGTTATTTTTCTTGTAGGTCTTATCGAGTAGAACGAGAATCCAATTTTGAAATATGTCACACACCCCAAAAATCTCGACTTAACATTAAAAAACCGATTTTTCGTGCTTTTGCGCACTTCTTAGCCCATATCTTAGCTAATTAACCGATTTTCATTCTAAGAACGGTTTAAGAAAGAAGAAACCCAGACCTTTTGAAAAGTATATAGATGTCTTAATGAAGCTGAACAAATTTACTTGTTTTTGCACAACAAACTTAAACTTTGCTACCCTTTTTCTTCTTTTTTTGACTCTGGCGATATTTTCACACACTATTTTATAAAAACACAAAATGAGTTTTGATTAGATTTTCAAAGAGGACGTTTAATACCGTGTTCAACGAATGTTTCTTTTAAGAAACCGGTCAAAAAGTGACTGAGTTATTTTAATTTTTATAAGAACGAAATTTTTGCAAAAATTTGCTTCTGTTGTTCCCAAGGAAATTATCACTTAATTTTTGAGTTTTTACTCAATTTTGAAGTCTTTATAAATTCCCGTTATACTGAAGTGCACGTGTTGTTTATCTTTTGTTGTGTTTGCTGTTAAATTGGATAAAAATCGTGGTAAAGTAAAACTAAAATGTGCGACAAGCGTAATAAGTTTTGCTACATTTGTGGCTTATTTACGGATACAAGTCATCGGCGTGATTTTAAAAATAATATTGGTGTTGTAAAAATATATAACAAGATTTTCGAAAGATTTCATAGTACGAGTCGCTGGTACGAGCCAGAATTTATTTGTGAATATTGCTGCACAACATTAAAAAAAATTTAAAGTTCAACAATCAATTATTTTGCCCTTTTCTGTGCCTATGACTTGGGATCATCAGGCATATCATAAACAAGACGATTGCTATTTTTGCAAAACAAACGTTTCATGTTACAATTTTAAATCGCGGAAAAACGTAAAGTATGCGAATGTTGTTACGGTTACAAAACCAAAATACTTAAATGCTGAAGTGCCTACAAAAAATGAGTCCATTGATGCTGGTGAAACATATTTAGTAGAGGAAGAATTCCTTCCTTGTAAATCAAAATCAACGGAAAGGCATTTGGTTTCAAATTCTGATTTCGCCGAGAATCTGAAGTCCTCGGTTCACGACTAAAGCAGTGGAATTTAGTGGAAAAATATTTTCAAATAACATCGGGTAGAAAAAGCGACCGCACTTTGATACTTAGAGAAAGTTTTAAAACTGATGGCAATGACTGTGTATGCACCCAAATTATTTTCGGCATTAAACTATAATTATAATGCAGATGAATGGCGACCTTTCATTGGTGGATCGTGTAAAAGTATGTACCCTAAAAAAAAAAAATACATTCGTGTTCCCTTAATGAAGTCTGTAATGTCAACCTTAGGTTTAAAAGCTGTGTTATTACCAGGGACCGTAACAGTTATAAGCTAAATCGAAAAAATCATTATATAATTGTTATGTTCTGATTTTTATATTTTTCCATCAAATTAAGGAATTATTCCATAAGTTCTATATTCGCTCGCATAATAACACTTACTTTTTGAGTTTTATTTTTCCTTCAATAAATAGCACTTATGAAATGAGTTTTATTTTTCGCTCAAGAAATAAAACTTATGTGATGAGTTTTATTTTTCTGTTGTAAAATAAAACTCATCTTGTAAGTTTTATTCATCGTTCAAAAATAATTGTTATTTTGTAAGTTTTACTAAACACTCACTGGTCTTAGTAATCGTATTCTTATTACATACATCCACCCGCAGAAATAAGTAAACAGTGATATTATTTACAATATTGGCCATGTTTTTCATGTTTAATATTTTTCGTACATTTTTTACGAAATGTTTTTCTTGAATAAATGGATGGATTTATTACAGGAGAGTTAAACTTTTTTTAATTTTTGTTAACTTTTAAAAACATCAGTTTCTGTAAGGCCTTAGCCGATAAGTTATACCGTAGATCGCTCAAAATAAGTTTTAAAGCTGAAAATGACCTTTCAACACTAGCTTGTGTTGCAGGTACACTGTGTACAATTTTGGCTAATTGGTACAAATGCGGAAATGCCTTTTCACGGGCTCGACTGATGACTTCACTTGATTGCTGATGAACTAAGAAATCTTTAACTGCGAGCTGGAGAGTATGCGCAGCGCATTTAATTGACGAAATAGTGTGAATGTTAATATTCTTTACAAATTCCCCACCATCCATTTCGCCGTCTATATTAAAAACCTGCACTTTATTATATTAAATTTAAACGGGGTACAAAACTGCATAACTGAAAAGTTTCGGAACATTCTGATACAGAATTTTAAAATATTGTTGAACATGTTTTGAAACTTGTTGGATTTTACTATAGTTTTATATAAAATGTACGAAAAATATTAAACATGAAAAACATGGCCAATATTGTAAATAATATCACTGTTTACTTATTTCTGCGGGTGGATGTATGTAATAAGAATACGATTACTAAGACCAGTGAGTGTTTAGTAAAACTTACAAAATAACAATTATTTTTGAACGATGAATAAAACTTACAACAGAAAAATAAAACTCATCACATAAGTTTTATTTCTTGAGCGAAAAATAAAACTCATTTCATAAGTGTTATTTATTGAAGGAAAAATAAAACTCAAAAAGTAAGTGTTATTATGCGAGCAAATATAGAACTTATGGAATAACTCTTAAATTTGATGGAAAATATAAAAATTATAAAATTTAGGTTTATTACACGAATTAATAGATATTTAAAATACGACAATTTTGATATACTACATCATATATTTCCGAACACTCCTTCATGTTGATTTTTTCAAACAAATTTGCAAAAATAACAGTTATTTACGGTCCCTGGTTATTACACAATGAAAATCTCTTACCATCAGTTCCAATCGCGTATGGGGTTAACAAGAAAGAGCATGGAAGAGTTTTGTAGCGCTATGTGATAATTTCCTTGGGAACAACAGAAGCGACGACTACATCACGGTTGTAAACGAATTTTTAAGTGCATATGGTGAAATGGGTTGCAACATGTCGATAAAAATTCATTTCTTGCATTCGCATTTGGACTTCTTCCCACATAATCTGGGCCAGTTCAGTGATGAACAAGGCGAACACTTCCACCAAGAAATGGCTACGATCGAAAAACGTTTCGAAGGAAAAAACAAAACAAATATGATGGCAGAATATTGCTGGTCAGTACAACGCGAAACTGACGATGCTGACCTAAGGAAAAAACGGTAAAAAAGCACTTTTGATCTATATATTTTCATTTAATACTATTTATTAGTAAATTAAGTTCGTTGTAAATTTTTGCAAAAATTTCGTTCTTACAAAAATTAAAATAACTCAGTCACTTTTTGACCGATTTCTTAAAAGAAACATTCGTTGAACACGGTATTAAACGTACTCTTTGAAAATCTAATCAAAACTCATTTTGTGTTTTTATAAAATAGTGTGTGAAAATATCGCCAAAGTCAAAAAAAAAAAGAAAAACGGTAGCAAAATTTAAGTTTGTTGTGCAAAAACAAGTAAATTTCTTCAGCTTTATTAAGACGTCTATATATCTTTCAAAAGGTTTGAGTTTCTTTCTTTCTTAAACCGTTCTTAGAATGAAAATCGGTTGTTAGTTAGCTAAGATATGGGCTAAGAAGTGCGCAAAAGCACGAAAAATCGGTTTTTAAGGTTAAGTCGAGTTTTTGGGGGTGTTTGACAAATTCCAAAATTGGATTCTCGTTCTACTCGATAAGACCTACAAGAAACATAACATCACTTCCACGGTATTTTTGAGTGTCACACTGTGTTATTGTTAACACAACTCGAGAAACACGAGCTTGAAGTTTACCAAACACTACTGAACTTGCAAGCACATTTGTATAACAAATTGCATTGGTTCACTTTGGCGCACAGCTGTGTAACGGTACTTTATATTTAGCATAAACAAAATTCACGTGGCTTTTTTTCAAGTAATTCCAATTCAAAAACAACAACAAAAAGTTTAAAACCGCACTTTCATTCTTATCACTTTTGCGCAGCAAAAGCTGCCATTTGACCTATAGTGCAACGTAGAAGTGGCCTGCCTCTTCCTCTGCCACCTCCAGCGGGTACCGCGCCGAATAATTTCAAGGCTGGGGCATTTCCTTTCATAGGCACAACCTGACCTAACCAGCATAGCCGCTAAATCTTAATTCGCTATGTCAATGTCGGGGTAAACCTCATACAAATCATCGTTTCATCGTCTACGGTATTCGCCGTCGAAAATACGTAGGGGTCCAAAAATCTTTCGGAGAATCTTTCTCTCGAACACTCCAAACGCCATCTCATCCGATGAGCTGCTTCTGCGCCATATAGAAGGCTCCGAATCCTAAATCGACAAACTGGATAAGGAAGCGAAGCGAATGGATCTGAAGGAGAATAAGGGGAAAAAGAAGAACCTCCTGTTATCAAATAAATAGTCAGCGCATTCGTGTCTTGGCTCCTGCGTCACTGTGGACTGTTATAATTTTGACAAAGTAGAGGACTTTGCTTATTTGGGAACCAGCATTAACATTAACAATAATGCTAGCTTCTAAATCCAACGAAGAAACTATCTTCTTAACAAGCCCTCTCCCGACGAACGAAAACCGAAAGTCTCTCATCCTCAATAATTTAAGTGTGTTTGGGACATCAGTCACTAGGCCGTCGCACCTTCTGCTTAAATTTTTGGGCATTTTTTCTGTCGACTAGCGTCTCAAGCTCTTAGCACTCACGTACTTTGGCCTCTCTTTTCGTTATTCGTAATACGTCTATCTTCCTTTCCCAACTCCCAGTAGCGCCCCAAACAGCTCGCGTTACGCCTGGTCGTAGCGTGGCCTTGTAGACAGCGTCTTTCTTTTCTGCGGAAGCGCGATGTTCTTCATCGTATCAGTTGTTCTTTCGGTCTCGTTAAAATCCAAGAACTTCCTCATCGGCGGTAAGTAGTATTTTAGATTTATTTATTTATTTAAACATGAACAATTTCTAAGTTGCTTAGAATATATATTACTTTAGTTTATTTATATTTAATTTAATTTATTTCAATTCCAGACCTCTTCAGTACCTGATAGATTATGAGTAGATTTTACACAATTTTTAAACAAATTACTAATTAAGCATTCATTTTTGCCGCTTTGATGTTGTTGGAGTGGAGTCTTTCATTTCTGTAATGTTTTAATTAAACAAAATATAATTTTGTCTTTCTGCTGTCACTTTTCTTCAAGAAATAAATATAAGTTCTTATGATTCTTCGTAAAACCTGTGTAGGCATATTGAAATTTAATTAAAAAACGAAGTAAACATAATGTATTGTTTTTTAATTTTGTTATAGCGGAATAGTACTTCAGAAAATTTCTTGAGCATTTCATGAGTTTTTATATGGAATTTTTGATTTTCCTGAGAGCTGAAAACTAAGATTTACCAATTAACAATAAGTGATAACTAACTGGCCTAACCGATGAAGTTGGCGTTCTCACGATAGACGGGTCTACATACGATACCAGAAATACATATACTTACACACGCGCGACATACCACAATATGTCGACTCGTAGGTACTTAGTACGAATATTGTGTGGGCTCGGAAAATCATTTTGGCCTTCGACATAAATGAATATGGCAAGGTAGAGAGCACTAAGCGTCAGAGGTATGTGAACGAATTTCAGACAAGGGCCAAAACACAAGGAGCCTGAACCAGGCTCAACGCAGCGTTCCCACGACAGTCGGGTCTACGTTTTATGGGGAATATTTTATGCTGTTACAACAACAACAACAGATTCAAAGCAGGAAATAGAAAAGAACCAGAAGTCCATCGGCGTACTTCATGAGAGTAATGAGCAATGCAGAATCTTTAGCACCCCATGGAGGTGGGTACATACCGCCTTGGCAAGGGTAACCCTGTGTATATAGAAGGAAAGCCCTGGACCACCGCATTTATGCACTGATGCAGGCTGGTTTCCAGGTAATGTAAAGCTGATTGCCTATGACTACAGTATGCCGGTTGACCTGTACAAAGCAGCAATTGGCAGAGTAGACGAGGTGTATACGGGAGCCCGCCTAACGGTTGTGGAATCCCTAGACATCTTGTCGCGTTCCAGAGCGAGAGCTAGGGTTGCAGTAGCAACAAACAACGTACTTAGTACGAACCTGTCTATTTGCAACAAAGGAAATAACCCCACCTTTACTACAACTGACCGTAGGGACTTCTTTGACAATAAGCTCGAATTGATACTTTCCGTGATCAGATTTTGGCCTGAAATGCCATGAAAGAACGATCTGTCTCCGACCATATGTTTAAAGAATTTAGTATACTACACTTGTACCCTAGCCCTCCGTCGCTAAAGAGATACAAAATATCAGAAAGACTGAGGGTATTATAGAAATACTGTTTTTAAGAATCTACCTTCTGAAATACCTAAAATACCAAAAACGCGGGAGGCACTGGAGCAGTTAATTAGTGTTTTCTAAGAGCTGCCAGCCACCACTACTCAAAGCGTGACTCAAAAAGAGAATGCAAGAGGTGCACAGGCCTACCTGTTGGCCTTCGGATCTAAATCAACTTCAAAAAGTAAAGCTGCTTGGCTACATTCCCTTGATCTTAACGGTATCAAGTTAGTATTCATACCGAAGGCGGGCAGAGCCTCCCATTGTAAGCCTGGTGATTTCAGAACAACAGACTCAAACATTTGTCGATACGGTAATACTTTATTTAGTCAAGTAAATTTGGTTTTTAAGGTAATCTAATATATTCGATTAAAAAATAGTGCCCTTTCAAAATATAACCACTTGTCCGCTGCTTAACAAATGGCATTTTCCTTAGAATTTCGGCATTAGCATATCCCATTAGGAGGAAATTATAACTCATCCAAATACAATAATTAGTTATGTAACTACATAGCTTCAAACAATTAATTTTACAAAGAATCTTTTATCAGTTGTAATATTTAAACTTTATTTTTAATTTATCAGATCAACAGACATAAACCTATAAATATCTATGTATCTCAATTATCTGTAAAAACCACTTCTGAAAAAAATATATCATATTATATGCGTTTGCTCATATTTTCAAATTCATGTGAAGTATGGTGAATTATTATGAATTATTGATGCGAGCACCACAAAGCATCAATACCATTCAAACCAACTAACACGTAGCCGCTCTTGTCTCATCGCGCTCGATGTTAGTATGATAAGCGCAATGAGCGATCTACATACATACATATGTATATATGTACATAAGAATAAATCGAATGAAGTCTGCCTGCGGTAAGCGTAAAGCAAAAGAGTGCCACACAACTTCTCTGGCTGCATTCATTTGGACCATTTCCAACTCTTCAAGGCTTCATGCTACCGAAAAAATGGATATGATGTAAGTATGTACATAGTTGTTCATTCATGAGTAAATGAGTTTATGCAGATGTCTAATATACATATGTATATGTATGTATGTACATTTGTACATTAAAAAAATAACAAAACATTAACTATTTTCTACCCAATCACATAAAGTATACATATTTAATACTAAATCTAATTTTAACATTTACATATACGTATACATAAGATAAAAAAGTATCTTCACCATCAGAATCATAATCTGATTTGTAAAGAGTGTCTTTTTTAGAGGTGTAGAATTTGAAAATGAAATAAGATAGTGAGATTCATAATACAAACTGAAAATTTACTTTATTACTTTTCCACACAATGGGAGCCATACATATGTACATATCTCTGCAATGATTCGCTTAATGTTGTCGTCCAAGAAGTCCAAAGTCTCCGGTTTTTTCGCACAAACAATTACTTTACGAAATCTAAGAGAATACAACCTAGAAGCATTAAAATTCCGTTAGGTAGTCGACTGTAGATAATTAACCCGTTTCCTAAATATTTCCTCACATTGAGTTTTTATGGATGTACATATGTAAGTGAATCTTTCTTGCATCACCTGCACTCGAAATGTGACAATTTTATTTATTTTAAAATATTATTTATTTATTTATTTTATTTATTTATTTTATTTTATTTTCAAATTTAAATCTACAGTACATAGTACCTTACAGACTAACAAACGAATTAATAATAAATGCTTATTGGATAATCAAATTTAAAATTCTCACAATAGCAGACTTAGAAAACGAAAAGTCAATTACCTTAGAGGAAAATAAATCATTAAATTCCGTTACGGCACGCGAAATAGGCGCATTACTTGCAAATTTTGTTCTACAACTATCAACATAAAAAGGATAGAAATTACGCAGATTTCTTTGCGGAACATTAAAGCTAATCCGCTCCAGTAGAATTGGGCAATCGATTGTGCCATTAATTATATTGAATATATATGAAAGAGAGAGGACAGACCTTCTTTTTTCAAGAGAACTAAGATTAATTAGCAACAGGCGTGAGTGGTACGAAGGAACGGGTTCCTCGAACCGCAATGAACGCAGTGCCTGCTTCAGAAAAATTTTTTGGACCCTTTCAATCCTATTTACGGAATGTTGGTCGTATGGCCTCCATATTATTACCGCATATTCCAAATGAGAGCGAACAAGAGACGAAAAAAGAAGCTTAAAGGTGTATGGATCGGAAAACTCTGAACAATTTCGTCGTATAAAACCCAGAACCGAATATGCTTTCGAGAGAATAAAATTAAGGTGATTATTAAATGAAAACTTTGCCTCGAAAATCACTCCCAGATCCTTGGCCTCTGTAACTTTGTTTAGGACAATATTAGCAATATGAAAAATAGTAGGTGTGGCGTTCTGCCGCCTAGTGAAGGTTATGTGAAAACTTTTAATAAAATTTATAGATAGCCGTGACTTTAGACACCATGTATTAAGATTATTTAAATCACATTGAAGTTTTATTGCATCGTCATCATCATTAACAATTGCAAAGACCTTCAAATCATCAGCATAAAGCAAATAATTCGAAAACGAAAAACAACTGCCTATGTCATTTATAAAAATAATGAACAAAAGAGGGCCTAAAATGCTCCCCTGAGGTACACCTGAAGAGGCCACGAAAAAGTCCGAAGCTATGCCATCAATTGTAACAACACAGCGCCGATTAGCCAAGTCATTCATCTGGTATGTGAAAATCATGGCAACATTTTTCCAAACCTTGCAAGGAAATATGTACCTTGCGATAAATTTTTTTTAATTCCACGTTGCTAAGTGCAAAAATTTAATGGTAAAAATAAAATTACTTGTGTAACTCTAATGGGATTATCTGTTATTAAGTCCGTGTTTTATTTCGCCTCTATCCAAAAATCGATTATTGAACTGCAACTGTAAGAAAATGTAAATACTTTTTCCTCACTGTAATACTTTTTCCTTTTTCGAAAGAATAAAATACCATATGTTCAAGCGAGATGAGGGCAGTAGCGTTTGGAGAGTAGAACGAAACGGTTCTGGTGGCCGTTCTAATTCCGCTGAATTGCATGGAAATTACATAGAATATTCTATTTTCGCTGTTCGTTTAGTTTATCGCGGGGTAGTGGCAAATGGAACTGGAAACAATGTATGTATGTATGTATGTACATTGAATATGTGCATATTGTAGCGTTTCTTTGTTCTACTGGGGATTTTTGTTTATGGAACAGTTCGATATGAATTTCTGCGAGTGTTTCGGCATTTCACATGTTCCTATTAGTGTATCGTGCGAGTCATTTGTGTATGTATAAAGTAGGTATATACGGGCGATTCAGTTTTGTTTCTTTCTATACTTGTGATTGGATTCCTGAGTGTGCGAATGAAAAGGGAGAATGTAATGCACGATAGACGTTTTATTATTATGTTCCTATGATGACTTTATCTTATACATACATACATATGTATGTGCAGAAGTTTTCTCACTAAAAGTTTTCGGCAGTTATTTTATTTCACTCGTCGTGCGAACAAGAGAAAAATCTTGCGTTGAATTGAAGCCGATTATTTAATTTTAGACTGCGTATGGTAGAGCTGCAAAACTATCGATGGTACTATCGATAGTATCGATGGTTTTTTTTTTGGCGATATATCGATTTTTTTTTTGCGATAGTCGATAGTTTCGATAGTGTCAGTGCTCTGAAAATTTGTGATCGTTATAATATTAACTGACGCTGTGATCCAGGCACGTAGCCGCGAAATAAGGAAATTTTTTAAATAAATCGCAAATAAAAAAGATTTATCACTGACTGAATCTTTTGAAACTCTTATACACAACTCAGCTCAAACCTATAACAGTCGTACGCAACTACACTAGACGGTGACTGACTGTCGCCGTTTCGTCAGCGTTAAGATCTATGCGAAATACAAAAAAATATGGCACGCGCCAAATAAAACATTTACATTCAATTTATGTAGTGAGTATTTTAGATCAGTGATGCTCAATTGCGAAAGACGCAATAAAATACCAAACACTAGTGTTTGAGCGATAATTCTGCTACTGCGAAAAATATTACACAAACACGAAAGCGACTGAACACGTACGCTGGGTCTAGACAAAGAATCGGCGTTTGTTGCTGTTGTTCTACAACAAACATACAAATTTGTTCAGCGTACTTGGCAGCGAAAACGTAAAATGTAGTAGTATTGAGGCTTGCACACGACTGTTTTAAGGTGGAGGCCCAATGGTAGCTTACTTTGCTTACCTTGCTTGCACAACTGTCAAAAACAATTAGAAATGTAAGAAAATGTATGAAAGTTGGCCTAGTGACACCTTTGCTTCAAGCGCATAAAGTGCTTCAAAGTTGTGAATAGCCCCATGTTCTATTTGACAGCGCTTTGAAAGCATTTGACATTTCGATTTCTCCCAGCGCGTTTGACACTTCGATTTTCCCGCGGCGATTGGCATTTTCTTTTGGTGTCGATTTTGCAGTATTCCAGCCTATTTTTGGTAATATACATATTATTTAAACATTATTTATAAATAATTAAACATTTTCCAACAGTTTTTGTGAAAATAAGTACTTTCCCGTTCCCGCAATTCCCCAAAATGTTTGAGGAAGTATTGATTGGCGAAATAGAAAAGCACACCTGCTTGTGGGACAAGAGAGAGCTGTGCTACCGCGATCGAGTGAAGAAGGATTCAGCTTGGCGGAATATAGCTGCTGTTGTTGGAGAGTGTGGTTAGTATAGTGCTTTTTAGTTATCAGGCGGTAGTTTACCTACATTAATTTCATTTATTTGTTTAATATAAATGTTTTAACCGCTACATTTTTACCTTTCCTCCATAGAGGAAAACTGCCGAAAGCGATGGAAATCGCTAAGGGACCGGTACGGGATTGAGCTAAAGGTGCAACATCAGCCAAGCGGTAGTGCTGCGACCCATAAGCGAGGCTGGGCGTACTTTGATGCCATGTCATTTTTAAAAGCCACGGTTACTCCCAGACAGTAAGTATTCTTTCATGTGCATAATAATTTCGTGATTTACAGAGGCGGAAAAATATATAGGGACACTACATTTTGACAAGTTCGGACTATTTTAGTTTGCATGTTGGGTGTTTATTATATTTTTCTTAAAATATACTTCGTTATCTTACAAACTTGGTCTTTGTTGTACTTTAATTTAATGGAACAAAAGTGCATACTAACATTTTTACTTAAAATTGTTCTTAAAAAGTTTTTGGAATAACTTTGAGATTTGGGTTTTATTGGTTCTCGTTAGCTAATGAGCTATATTAAAAATATTTATTAAAAACATTCAACAAGCAAACTGAAAATAGTTCGAACTTGTCAAACTGTAGTGTCCCTATATATTTTTCCGTCGCTGTTTGTTTGCGACATAGCTACGAAATTTTGTTTAGAAATAATAGTTTAATTCTGAAAATTGTTTCCTAATAAATGTACAATTAATTGATTAAACTACTACCAATTATTAATGTTGAAAATTTCAATTAATTGAAACTAATCAGTTATTTTGGTGTAACAAGGAAAATAAACTTATTAATAATCATTCCGATTAATAATCTTTATCCCCCAGTTATGGTTTGCAATTCTAATTTATATGCACATACTTCCAGGACGACCACAAATATAACTTCAGTAACGCCAGACGTTTGGAACGAGCAGCACGACACTCTCGACGCTTCGTTTGGGTTCGCAATTGGCGACAGTGGAGCCATAGAAATAACCGAGCCGGAAGCCATTGCACCAACCCCGGCTAAGCGGCAGAAAAAAAAAGCCGATGATAATTTCGCCTTAAACGATCTAGTCAGCGATGTGAGCACATTTTTGGAGACACAAAAAACAAAGACGGACGACCATTTTTTGGGTGCGATTGGCGAAGTCTTTGACAAGGTGCCAGAAGAGAGGCGACTGGATTTTAAAATGGACGTACTTTTGTATGTCCATGGTCAATTTAAGAAAATGTAAAAACCAATTTTTGAATGAATACTTGAGTTTAATGAGTATTTTTTAAATATGCCACACCTATGTACCTTAAAAAAACGAATGTAAATAAATATGTACCATGTGCATGCACATATAACGTAGAATTAATATAAAAGACTGAATATTTAGGTCTTACCTGGAATACTTATGTACCTCAACAATAAACAAATTAAATAAAAGAGTGGAAATGATTGAATATAAAGTTTATGTATTAAATTTTATTGTTGAAAATATATGTTTTCAAAGTATTTCTTAAATCGTAGCTATTTGAACTACATCGGTTTGATGAGACCCTACTTATTGATGGTAATGGAATCACCTCATTACGCCATGCACCAGCGATGGTAGTTTCCCCTTCGTAGCGATCAATGAAATCCCTTGCTACGTAATTTGAAGTCGAAAGCTTAATAAAATTATGTAAAACAATACAAGCTTTCACTATGTGCTCTGCATTTTGCGGGGCCATGCATAGCGTCGTTCTTAAAATTCTCCATTTGGCCGTGAGTATTCCAAACGCATTTTCAATAATTCTTCTTGCACGAGAGAGTCTTTTATTGAAATACTCTTGGTCTTCAGGAATACCCCTACCGGGGTATGGTCGCATTAAGTAACGCCTTAATGGAAAAGCTGCATCCCCAACTAAATAGTGTGGAAATGGATCGATTTCTCCCGGCAGAGGCTAATCATATGGAATTTTGAGACGATTGCTTTCAATAGCATCTGCCATTTTTGAAAAGTGGTACACACCACCATCACTTTGACTTCCATATGCTCCGATGTCAACGCACGTAAATGTATAGTCCGCGTCACATACTGCTAAAAGCACAATACTATAATTGCCTTTGTAGTTATAGTACATCGAACCAGAATTTGAAGGACAAGTAATATTGATGTGCTTTCCGTCGATGGCACCGATGCAGTTAGGCATATTCCATAGCGTCTCGAATTTGTTACAAATACGTACCCATTCCGTTTCCGACGGAATCGCCACATAAAGGTCAGCTAACATATCCCACAAAACCTTACACGTTTCTAACGTGATCCTCCTAAGGGTTGTCAGTCCGATCCTGTGAACTAGTGTGTGAAATTGCCGAGTGCCACCGTGAGCCAAATATCTGAAAGAAATGAGGAAATCAGATATGACATACATATATGGAAAATTGTGCGTATAGTTAAAACGAAGTGCACTTACATCAGGGTAATGAATAATCTGCAGCGACTCGATATAGGTGTCCTGATCGAATATTTTGTTAGTGAATCCTTCAAAAATTCGTGGAGCACATTAAATAACAAATACGGCATTCTCAGTGTCTTGTGAAATTGCTCCACGTCCGCAGCCAAGGTTCTTAATGAACTTTCAAACAATCCATATTTTTGTCGAGTTAAATACAGCTTCCGAACCCAGAATCGGCGATTTGGTTTCATCCGTCCTTTTAACTTGGAAATTTTCGCTAAAATTAGGAAAATTCTTAACACTTTTTCAGCACTTCTAGTCAACATTTTGTAAACGTCAATCAATAACTTTGACAGCTTTTAAAGCCCCCATTTGGCCATAGAAGCTTTCAAAGTCAAGCAAAGCAAGTAAAAGCAAGCAAGGTAAGCAAAGTCAGCTGCCATTGGACCTCCACCTTTAGATCATTGGCATACATACATATGTATACAAAAAAGCAACAACAAAATCTGGAGTGTCATACTATGCAATTCGGCGTAATACTACAAAATACCGTTATTTTGAGCATATACATGTTATGTGTAGGTATCTCACTTGTTTGGCTGGTTCATTATTGAAAGTTTTATGCAAGTGTAAAGAAGTGTCGAAAAATAAGATTAAAAAATAAATAAAAACTAAACCAAAAAGATGAAGCGATCAAAAAATCAAAAAACTATTTCATCTTTTTTTAAAAAACCAAAGCAAAGTGGTCAGTGCTAAAATTTAACTCTAAATCTACTTCCTAAAAACCCAGTTAAATTTGGCAATGCATATTAAGAGTGATTATGGTTGATTTCAGGAGAAATTATTGATTATGTATGTTAATCTAACATAATCCAAGTCACTGAATTTAAACAAACTACCAGTATGTTATTTATGTATGTAAATAACAAATAACAATAACAACAATAAGAAATAATAATAAATGTATGTGCATAAATTCTTAAGAAAAGTGTTGACAAATTTAACTAGTTTTTGTAGTAAATCAAATTACGCTGTTTAAGTTCATACATGTGTTTGTTGTGATTATGGTTTATGTTTTTCTTCTATGTTGTTTTTTTGTCTATTTGTTTAAATATTTATAGATGTTGTTTTGGAAAATCCAAGCAGTACAAATGTGTGTTGTTCAAGTTCTTTAGTTGATGTCACTGAGAAAGGTAAGAAAGAATGCAAACAAAAATAATAAATTAAAGATTTTCAAATTTTTTTGTTAATACATATCTAGATCAGCATGACAGTTTAAATCAAACTCCTGAAATAGACATGGTTGATGCATTCCAATCTGAAGAGAGTCTTGATATTTGGCAAGCGGATCAGTTTGACATTGCTAAGGCAAATAGCAAGTCTTTAGATGACACAACAAAAAAAAATATTCTCACATCGACATTGCTTCCAAAAGAACCATTTGAATTTCCAGCTACAGAAACAAAATCGCAAAAAAGATGTTTTCAAAAGAAGTGGATTACAGATGGAGATTTCGCTTGGCTCGCCTACTCTAAAAGTGGAGACAGCGTTTTTTGTAAGCCTTGTTGGTTATTTTTTCACGAAGGTGTGGGAAAAGGTGGGCATCAAAATCCTGGACATTTTGTGACTGGCTATCGAAAATGGAAGAATGCAAAAGAGAATTTTAATAAACACAAGCAAAACATATACCATTTAGAATGTGTTCAAAAGGCCACTTCATTCTTAAATGTGCTATCTAGCAAACAAGATATAAGGTCTCGATTGGATATGCAGCGCGCAAAGGAAGTAGAAGAAAATAGAAGTGCTCTCAAACCTATTATTGAAACAATCCTTTTTTGCGCAGAGCAAGAACTTCCTTTAAGAGGCGACCATGATAGCGGCGCGCTGTCATTAACTCGGCCTGAACAGAAGGATGGAAAATTTAGAGCCCTATTACGCTTCAGATTGGATGCTGGCGATGAAAATTTGAGAGCTCAAATCGCGAATAGTGCTAAGAATGCCAAATATTTAAGCCCAGATATTCAAAATGAGATTCTCGAGACTGGCGCTAATATTGTGACAAACAAAATAATTAATAAAGTGAATAGCGCAAAGTGTTTTAGCATTCTTGGTGATGAAACAATGGATGTTGCAGGTAAAGAGCAACTTTCGTTATGTCTACGGTATGTAGACTTCTCATCCAAATATCCAGCACTTCGTGATTCCAATTACCGATCAGTCTTCTGAAAACTTATCAAAAGTCATACTTAAGCGTTGTACAGATCTCCATCTTGATATGGCGAAGTTGGTTGGACAGGGATATGACGGAGCAGCAAACATGTCAGGGCATTTAAGTGGAGTGCAAACCAGGATAAGACAACTGTATCCAAAAGCACGATATGTTCATTGCGCTAGTCACCGATTGAACCTTGCGCTTTCTAATACTATGTCATTACCTTCAATACGGAACTGCCTTGGTATTGTCAATGAAATAGCAAATTTATTTAGAAACCATTCAAATGCAAACACAACTTTCCAGGACGTTATACAGAAGCACGCACCAGAAAGCAAAAAAAGACGACTTGTTCGCCTTTGTGAAACAAGGTTTATAGAAAGGCATGAAAGCATTATAAGCTTTGTGGAGCTTTTCAAATTCATTGTACTAAGTTTGGAAATAATTTCGAGTAAGACATGGTCCATTTCGTCTAAAGCATCAGCCTTCTTAGCAGCGGTAGAGAAAAGCGATTTTTTGCTTAGTCTATTCGTCTGTGAGCAATTGTTCAGCTTAACGCTGCCACTGTCTGTGCAACTCCAAGAAAAATCTATGGATTTTGTATCAGCAATGAACCGAGCCAAAGAATTAATAAGAACTCTGCACCAGATAAGAGAAACGGCGGATGGTTTTTTCAACGATATTTTCCAAACAGCATCACAAATGTCTAAAGATCTTTTTGATACAGATCTTGTAGTGCCTAGAGTGACTTCGCGTCAAACTACTCGTGCTAATCCACCTTGCACAACCCCTGAAAGCCACTTCAGAGTTACAATATTTATTCCATGCGTTGATGCTCTGATTCAAAACATGACAGAACGTTTATTAGTGAATGAGGATATACTCTCGTCATTTCAAATTCTACTCCCAGGTTTTGCTGCAATTGATAATGCCGAAGAATTAAAAAATTTAACTATTTACTTCGAGGAGCAAATATCAATGACAGCATTAAAATCAGAGTATCGATTGTGGTGTGCCAGCTTATCAACAATAGATCCAACCATAGAAGTTTTGAAATTATTGCAACATTGCGATGCAACGTATTTTAAAAATATTCACTACCTGCTTACAATTTTAGCAACTATTTCAGTGACGACCGCTTCCGTTGAAAGAACTTTTTCAACCTTAAAAAGAATAAAAACTTTACCACGCAGTGTGATGGGCAATGAGCGGCTGAGTGCACTTGCTGTTATTGCAGTGCACTGGGATATTAAAATAGATCCAGATGAAGTAATTAATGATATGGCAAACAAGAAGAAAAGAAAAATATTACTTATTTAAGTTACAACTACCAAATAATTTAAGTAATATGTATATGAATTTATATTGTTTTTTTTAATAAACAGAAAATTTAAAGTTTATATATTTTTTTACTTCAGCCCCCCCTGAAATGAAAAGCTGGCTACGGGCCTGCTGTGATCTGAGGTAAGGTAATTTTTTAGAATTTAACGCTCGATTTGTACTTTTTTACTTATTTAGGTATATATGTAAGTATATGTTATTGATATTGAAGGTTCTGCGTGTAGAAGAGTTTTATATAGGCAGATCAAATACAATGAGTAAGTATTATTTCGCATAAAAGGCGCATGTATGTGCATAATAACACGAGCGTATTTGATCCTTGTTATTTTATGCAAATATGTATGTATATTTACAGATACTGGAGAGGAATATATAATAAGCGATAGTGACAGCGGCTCAGATTCTAGGCTCAAACTTTCGAAAAGAACTAAAAAGGGGCACTCCGACTCAAAAACGAAATGAAGCCAAATGTCGCTCATGCGGGAAAATTTACAAAACCAGCGGTAATACTAGCAATCTGTTTGACCATCTAAAACGTTGTCATCCAAATTATCGCGAAATTGATAAATCAAGTCTTACAATTGATAAGTTTTTTAACAAAGCCGAAACATATGAGTCGAGGTCGGCACGGAAAAATTTTCTTGATGACGCTCTGGTTAAATTCCTTGCATTAGATGTGCAACCACTATCAATTGTTGAAGACAAAGGCTTCGTGATCTTTCTCAAAGCACTAGATTCTCGTTATGAATTGCCGTCTCGTACCACGTTACAGTCTGTGCACATGGCAAAACTGTTTTACGATATGAAAATAAAATTGCAGGCAATTTTAAATGAAATAGAGTATTGTTCTATAACCATGGACTGTTGGACTTCGCGAGCTAATGAAGGATATTTGACGGTTACATGTGACTTTATAACAAAGGATTTTAAATTGCGTACAGCCGTACTATCAACCAAAAAGCTCCTGGTTGAGGTCAATCACTCCGCCGCAAATATTTCATCATCTTTGCATGCTGTTTTAGACGAGTGGCAAATTATGAAAAAAGTAAATGCAATTGTAACAGACACTGCATCATCTATGCTGAAAACGTGCGAGTTGTTGGAAAAAAGGAACCTGCCGTGCTTCGCACATTCTCTAAATCTGGTTGTTCAGGACTGTTTGTCGCAGGACAACATAAAAGACATTTTAGCAAAATGCAAGCGCATTGTGACATACTTCAAAAGCAGCACCATAGAGTATGAAAAATTCAAACTTGCACAAAAAGGTGAAAAAGTGTATAGCCTTAAACAAGAAGTGGTCACTCGTTGGAATAGCGCGTACCACATGATTGAAAGGGTTGTGTTGACAAATGATGCCATATCTGCAGTACTCCTTACCACGTCAAAAGCGCCATCTCCTCTGACCTTGGATGACATAAATGTATTAAAAGATTTGATTGAAATTCTGTCGCCTTTTGATCATGCCACCGTGCAGGCGTCGTCAAACAGCTCGGTTACAGTATCACTTATAATACCTATTGTAAGTTGCCTTTTGCGAAGTCTAGAGGACTCAAAATTGAAAATGAAGACACCAGAAGGACACGCAGCATGTGTTTTCATAATCGATCGCCTTAAAAAAAGACTGACCAAATACGAGGAGCGCACACCGAAAAGATTGGCCACGCTATTAGATCCAAGGTTCAAAAAAGAGGGATTTGAATCTACATTTAATTCATCAGAAGCAGTGAAAATTTTAAAGAATGAAATAACTACTTTAAATAAAGAATATTCAAAATCTTTTTCTCTGGAAACTGAAAACGCAGAACCGTCAACATCAACTAGTACCCAGACCATACAGCAGCAGCCACTTTTCAAGTACATTGAAGACAAAATAGCCAATAAGGTGCGAAACAATAGAGTTGATGCAATTATTTCCCTTCGCCAAAATATGGAAAATTCAAATGCTCCTCAGGAAAGTGATCCGCTAGAGTTCTGGAAGGTAAATTGTCGTTTAAGAAGTAATACTATTCTAAATTAATTGCATTATTATTATTTACAGTGCACTGCAAAGAAATCAGCATCGTTAAAATCGTGTGCGGCACGTTTCTTATGCATCCCAGCAACTTCAACGGAATCGAAAAGAATGTTCAGTAAGGCCGGTATTATAATTTCTGATCGAAGAGCTTCTCTGAAACCAAAGAATGTACATAGATATGCTCTTCTTTGTGAATAAGAACTTTTGGGTTAATGAATAACCTGTGGCAATACAAAATTGCTATGTACAGGGTATAAATAATAGCAAATGATCTCAAATCAATTATTTGTAAGTGTTTTCAAACAGAGAATTTGTTTTAACATCATTTTATTGTTTTGTAACAATTTATGTTTCGTTTGTTTAATTGTTCCTTAAAATTAATACCTCGCAAATAAAAGCACTCATTGAATTTCGCTTTAAAATTTCGTATGTACGTATATTCAGGAATCATACTTTCCTAATCTATATCTGTTTGGTGTCAATGTAAAGTTGATGTTTGTTTCTCCTATAAAATTTTAAACTTGTTGGTAACGGACTTTGTGAATTAAGGCGACGATATGTATGTATATATTAAGCACATTTTGTTCGGAGTTGAAGTTCCTCTAAATTTAAAATACGATAGTATGCGATAGTTTCGAAACTATCAAGAGTATATTTCGAGCTATCGAAAATATCGAATGGCGTCACTATCGATAGTTTTGCAGCTCTAGCGTATGGTTTCTTCATGTTAAATATTTATAAGAAAAAAATGCTTTTAGTGTTGTTTATTTTAGAATTTACATTTGGAAAGTCTGCCAAGATTAAAAGGAGCAAAGGCGGCGAAGGAGGTAGAGCAGAGTAGCCCAGTAGCAAGTGCAAGCCAGCGTGCTATAGTGTTACTGGGCGGTGGAAAGGAGAGGAAACGCAGCGTACAAATACAGCTAATGCAAATGGAAAGCAATGAAGGCGAACGGTGCGCTGTTGGTCGAAACTAAATTGGTGTTGGCTAAACTGGAAAGCGACTTCATCCGCGATGAATATATGCAAGTAACTGCGAACGTAGGCGCAACAGCGGCTTAAAGTTATTCAAGCGATTCAATGAGCGATAATAAGCACAATTTTGAAGGTGCAGCTGCGACTTATGTAACAAGTAACAATCCATCTGCGACTTGCTGCATAACATATTGACGAGATCTTATTATAAGAAAGATAATTTTTTGATTAACTGCGACTTGATGCAACGGTTCAGCGACTAGAAGCACCTTTATGGAGAGATGTATCAGCGTGTTATTTTTAAGTTTGATAAGCGATGTTGAGTTATTAGCAACTTGCTGATACGATTGAACTATGATTGTCAGACATTGCGAAATATTATGCGAACATTTCCTGAGTGATTTATAGAATAAAGTTAATATTAGTTATATACTTCGGGGTTTCTTTGAGTGACATTGATTTTTTCTTTTAATTTCTCCGCACCGGTTGCAGAGAATTCAGAAATTTCAGATTTAAGAACCATTGTAGAGGGTAGGAAAATGCGTGTGGATATAGATTATACTTTGTCCGAATAGGCCCTGGCTTAGCTGTTCAGATGCTTTTCAGCGATATGCGTGATTGTGCAATCTTCATTTTTTTGAGAGAAAACTGAAGCGAATTTTTAGCTGGAATTGCGTTAAAATTGTTTGCGAAAGGGCACACTGCTCGAAACTGTTATTCAAGTCTTTGTCTCAGGTATAATAGGGCACCTCATAACAGCGTTATTTATCAACGAACACACTGGATTCGAGTGAGGAGTACTACAAATTTATTATCGAAGTGGAAACCGGCCTCGGGGGGTACGTACTGTCACTCCGTCAGGGCCGTCTGGAAAAGTAAATGCTTCTGCTTAAGTAGAAGATCCATTACCATTCCAGTTAATTAACTGCAGGGCATGTGCGGCTTGTAGATCATAATGAGAATTCGTGAGATATTGGACCTTGGGGCACAAATAAACCCGATTAGTGAAGGTATAGTTACACATAAATAAAGAATTGATGCTTCTTCTGCTATTTGGCCAGATACTAATGTTTACAGCAAATCAATTTCGGGAGATTCGATGTTGCCTTACAATGATGAGCTTTGGATTTTTATCACATGCCTGATAGTCCCATAGGTTTTGGCTGCAGCGTTCGACCAACCAGCACGGCTGAACTGATGCAAGAAAATACGCTGCGGTTATCTTTTGCATTGGTGGCACGAAATACTTGCTTAGGCTTGTTTTTGCGGCCAATATGGCAAGGTATGTAGATTAAGTGGAAGACTATTGCCAGAGTGAGCAATGGGTACGACGGTGTTTTGAACCAGAAAGCTCGACAGGCGATCAGTCAAATTGCACAACCGTACAGCAAAAGTGCGAAACCTGCAACTTACAGGTAAGACATTGATTTTACAAATTTCCCAATGGACGCGAATCGTATTGGTTCTAATCGTGTAGCAAAGATTCTTTCGGTTGAAGCAACGATTAAAAAAAATAAATATCGAACCTTTATGAACGAGTATATAGCGGTTAAGACTGACAACGAAACCATCAGAAGAAAAATCCTATTATATTTTTCATCATGCAAGAATGGAAAAGTTGTGGATAGTGTTCAATGTATAATGTTTGACTGATACCCGAATTTCGTTGAATAATATTCAAATGATCCCTTTAGAGGATTTCGCTTGCATGCTTATGGTGTATCAACAGATATCCCCGCAGCCGAATATGAGCTCTTTTGAGTGCCATTCGGAACGGCGTCAGCAAGTTTTGTGCAGGTTATGGCATATACGGAAGAGGAATGGTTACTCTTATATTAGCGGATATGAGACTCACCGTACCATCGATTTGCTATCTGATAAGAACGACGCTTGGCTGAACACGCATATGAATGCATCAGTGCTGGTTCTTGGTTGGATTCCTCCAACAAATGAGCTGGCGAGTAAATTAAAACGATAGTTTAATTTTTTAAATTATATTTATTTCCCTACAGAGTAGGGCAGCCGTTGCCGACGATCGAGTAATTACAACTGACTTTTCGGTGCCTGCACCTGAATACCTAACACCTGCCAAAATCTATCAGCCAAAGCCTCACGTGGATTGCCGCATGACTCCAGAATGCTGATTCGGCAATTCCCACGATGTGGACTGCTTGTGCTGTTTACCACTGGCTATCGTTTCCGTTGTTATGTCTGTCCGCAACGTGAGTATGTCCGTAACGTGAGCAGCGCGTTTTGCGTGTTGTTGTTTGCGCTGCAATCACAGGTATAGCTGCACTTGTTGTTGTAGTCTACTGTGGTATGTTAACTACTCCCCCGCTAGAAGAGGAGACGTCCACGGATTCCTTAAGAACGTTGCCCAATATTGCAATATTAACGTTGCGTTTTCGGCGCTTGTTGACTGTGTGCGCTAATATGACAACAATAACAAAGGCAACTGTAGATGCGTAAACTATGAGCCACTTAGACGATTGCGCTTTCATAAGTCCTCTCAATGATACGATATGTCGTAGGTTTTTTTGGTTGATATTGTGCAGGTACGGTAGCGATAGAAATGTTGTATGGTTAGTCAGGTTCAAAAATTGTGCAGGAGCGGCTTCCGGATAAGCGCGTACCATCTTCCGCCAGTTAATGTAAGTAGTGCCGTTAATAGTGACATTTTCGGTAAATTTAACCACAAACGTTCCATTCAAAATTTTTGGATGTGAATTTCCTTCACGAACTTCCACCAATTTATCATTTATAACGATTAAGCCGTCGTCAATTTCTTCTATTGATTCGATGTGATCTGCTGAAATGGTTTGACAGCTTGTGGGCTGTTGGCTTAATAGATTTAAAACACAAGAACTATTTCTATTTGATATTTCACAAAATGTCGTTGATACAGAGTTTTTGCAATTAATAAGCTGTTGATATCTATTATTACATTTAGATACAATACTAGTTTCTACCATAATTACTTTACAATTCTTTATTACAGGTTTTATTCTGATTTTTTTACAAGTTTGTTCCACTATTGGATATTTAATTATAAAATAAATGTTGTCAAAATTTTGCAAAATTTTCAATTTAGAAACTGTTAGTAAATCGCTTATAGTTATGTTTGTAGAGTGCTCGTTTGTTAATAATTTCTTGACTTCATTACTATTTAACAAAATGGGGTTAATTAATTGAACCTTACCCAAAGTGACGGAATATATAGCTGATTCTATTTCGTCTATCAATGCTCTGTTTCTAGCTGATATCAAATCATATAAATATTCGGTGTCTCGTTCGTGTGCTTTTGTTGTGCTAATTATTTTGTTTACGGTGTCAGTTAGTTGATTTATTTTTACCTGGAGCTGGCTATTAATATATATCTGTTCGTTATTTGCTTCGATTAAAGATTCTGTTCGTGTTTGAAGTTGGTTAAAGTCATCAAAATCAGGAGTTCCCGCTATATATTTGAGAGCGGTGCCTAGAAGATTAATGCTACGAGAATGCCGGTGGTGAATTCTTAATGAGTCCAATAGTCGTAATATGCGGTCTATGTCCAATTGCAATGTCTTCCTTATGTTAGATTTTGGAAAGTTGTCGAGAAGGTCATACGTTTGTTCGGCGATATTTTCATAGTCGGTTAAATTTAAGTGGTGAATTAAGTGTTTGTATTTGTGGTAGATGGCAACATCTCCCTCCGATACTGGTATATATATTGAGTTGGTATAATTTAAAATTTCCGACTGCGCAAATGCGGTCAGTATCAGGATCAGGAGTCTAGTGAGAGAGAAAAAAATTATCTTAGATTACTTTTATGGATTTTTTTACCGTTAATTAGAACAGTGGTACCCAAATCCCTCTCTACTATTTTTTCAGTGTACAACTTGCTTAATTTGTTTCCCAGTCTTCTGTTAGATTTTAGAAAAACTTTTTCACCCGGTTTAAAAATTTTAGTTTGCCTATTTCTATTATGGTATTTAAGTTCAGAATTTTGTGCTTTTATCAAACGGTTTTTAATTTCATCCAAGTATTTCGATGAAGCGGAATGAATTACATCTATAGGTCGTTGCCCTGTTACTGAATGTATTGTCCTGTTGTATTTGTAAGCTGCGAGGAGAATAAGGTCGTTCGTGTCGTTAAGTCCCTGGCTTAGTTTAATACAACGACTAATCTCGGAAAGAGTTCCATGAAATCTTTCTACCTGTCCATTCGTTGTACTATGATGTGGGGGTGTCGTAAATATTGAAATATTAAAATGGTCATTAAGCAAAGTTTTAATTGTTACAGAATTCAGTGATTTTTCGTTGTCACAAACAAGGCTTTTAGTGTCTTTGAAAAGGTTCATAATTCGCATTAAGGGTTCCTTGATGTCGATTATTGCTCTAGACGGAATTGATTGAACTATTGAAAATTTTGAAAACTTATCTATACAAGTTAGATAATGTTTATTATCTGTGGAAAAAATATCCACATGTAGAATTTCACCGGGTTTTGTAGGTATTGGGGTGTTTCCAATTTCAGGATTTGGTGGATGACGTTTATACTTTGCTTCTTGGCAAATTTTACAGTTGAGTATAATTTCTTTTAACATTTTTCGCATATTTGGGAAATAATAGTCCCTCATTATTTGCGTAATATTTTCTTTAAGGGACCGGTGGGCTCTATTGTGCTCCGTATGAAGGATTTCTTCCTGATCATCTTTATTAAAGATGTCAGTGACAAAAATGTTGGTGTGAACGAATTTCACTGCCGGAAAATTAGTTTTAATTTTATGTTGAATTTTCCCTAACACAGACAGATCGCATAGCAAACCATTTGTGACATTAGGGTTAACAGAGCTCCTTAATTGGTCAATTATTTTGTCAACGTTTTGAAAAATTATATGATGCCTGATTCGAGATTGAAAAAGAATTTTTGCTGTTTTTGAATTCATATCCCCACTTTCGAGAATAATCTGGTTAAAAAATGAATTTATCGGATTTATCACGGTGGATATTACATCTGTGGATGAGTCTTCGCTGTGGACAGTTTCGTCGTCAGAACTGGGCATATCATTGTTTTCTAAACAGTTTATATGTTGCCTTGATAACGCATCTGCGACAACATTTTCCTTCCCGGGTTTGTAGTGAAATTTAGGGGAAAACTCCTCTACGAAGGCTCTCCATCGTTTCAATTTGGCGTTAGGATTTTTATCCGATATTGAGAATGTAAGCGGCTGGTGATCTGTGAAGATATTAATATTGTTTGCTCCATAGAGATAATTTCTGAGTTTCTGCAGAGCCCAAACGATCGCGAGGAGCTCCCGCTCATTTGTTGCATAGTTTCCTTCCGTTTGTGTTAAAGTTCGCGATAGCATAGTAATGGGTCTGCCTTCCTGTGAGAGTACTGCACCCAAGGCGTGAGATGACGCATCTGTGGTCAAGTCGAAAGGCTTCTCGTAGTCAGGATAGAGAAGAAGAATATCTTCTGAAGACAGAATATCCTTGATTTTTTGGAACGCTTCATGAGCTTCTTTGTCAAATGTAATTTTTATATTTTTGGAAATGTTGGTACCAATTGTCCCATTTTCTCCCCGTAGATACTTTGTGAGGGGTTTTGCTATCGATGCATAGTCTTTAATAAAGCGTCTGTAGTAGCCAGACAAACCTAAGAAAGAACGCAATGCGCGAAGTGTTTTCGGAACTTCATAGCCGACTATGTCTTTTACTTTATCCTTTGAGGTTCTTATCCCGTCTTTTGAGACAACAAATCCTAGGAATTCAACGTCTGATTTAAAAAATTGAGTTTTTTCTAAGGAAACTCTCATGTTGGCTGAATATAATTTTTCCAATACTCGGCTGACGTCCTGTAAGTGGGTTTTGTAATCATTGGAAAATACAATAATGTCATCTATATAGACGTGACATGTCTTTCCGATTTCTTCCCTTAGTACGTCATCAATTGCACGTTGAAAAATGCTAGGACCGTTTTTCAGCCCAAATGGCAATCTGCAAAACTCGTATTTTCCGTTGTTCACGGAAAATGCAGTTTTTTCCCTATCTTTTTCGGCAAGCATAATCTGGTGAAATCCAGATTTCAGATCTATTGTGGTAAAAATTGATGATTTTCCTAAATTTGAAAGAATTACGGATGTATCGGGAATTGGGTACTTGTCGTTAATAGTTTTTTCGTTTAGTTTTTTAAAGTCAATTACCATACGTAGTTTTCTTTTTCCTTCGTCGTCTGTTCCTTTTTTATTAACAACCCATACTGGACTATTGTATGGCGAGCGAGATGGTCTAATGATTCCATCACGCAGAAGATCATTAACTTCCTTGTTAACAAACTCAGAAGCTGCCATTGGATACGGGTAGGATTTGGAATAGACTGGTTCATTGTTAGCTGTTCTGACAGTTGCTACAATGTTTGTATTAAATGGTAACGACTCGTTTGGGTCAGAAAATACGGCAGCGTATTTCGCTTTTAATCGTTCGATATCTTCTTCAACAATTACGGTATTAACATCGCTACAATGAAAATACATTAATTTTTCTGAACCCTCTGCGTAAAATAAAATTC
The DNA here is from genome assembly GCA_951828415.1 of Anomoia purmunda. Taxonomy (NCBI): domain Eukaryota; kingdom Metazoa; phylum Arthropoda; class Insecta; order Diptera; family Tephritidae; genus Anomoia; species Anomoia purmunda. Next base: position 75,406,119 of record OX639998.1, on the reverse strand, counting down.
CTTTCTTTATATCTAATTTCGCATCGATTTTGCGTAGAAGGTCATAACCAATGATGCCATCAAATGTTTTAAGTGTCGGTAAAATAAAAAAATCAAAATTAGAATTGAAAATATTAACTGTGCATTTTTGGGTAATTCTATCCACACCGTGAATAGAACTTACTAAAAATGTGGAAGGGACAGGCTTTACACCCTTCCAGTTTGTTGGTTTTACATAATTCTTTGAAGCGCCAGTATCTACCAAAAATTTCAATTGTTTTCCTTGGAATGTCCTGCTAACATACGGTAGCAGGGATCTACCCCTAAAAAATTAATCTCGTCTGAAATTTCATTATTTTTAAAATCGTTATTGTCATTTACAAAATCACCATATTCATCTTGCTGGTAGGAGTAATCGTTCTCGCAAACTTCAGTTGAAGGATATTGATCTAAGTGATTTATTCGTTGAAGCTTATTATTGAAGCGGTCGCTATCGCGATGTCTTTTCTGCGCTGGCTGACCGGAGCCCCTTGGGTATTGGTTCCCAAAGGCTGTTCTACCAGAGGGGAATGGTATGGGATTAAAGGAGGTAGGATGTGTTGGGTTAGGATTAAATTGAGTTACCTGTGGCGTGTGATCATTTGATCGATCATTCCGTTGGGGAACTCGGAATCTGGAGAGACTAGGATCAACATCCATAGGTGTTGGTCGCTGTTGCGGATGTCCGCTTTGTTGTTTAGGGAATGGCACACTGTTTCTAATTAGAGGCATTCTATTTAAATTGCGTGTTTGCATACTATAATCTTGAAGTCTGTTATCTGAAAATCTGCAGGCGAACAGCGAACGCGCCTGGTTGGACTCTAGCTCCTGTGCTAGTGCTAAAGCTGACGCCATATCCGATGGCCTTGATGAAAACAAAATATCGCAAAGTGGGCGATTTAATCCGGATATAAATACTCGTAATGCATCTTGGCGATACTTTGTGTTTAGTGATTCTAAGACATCCTTATTCTGATAGGACATTAATGTTTTATTAATAATTGCTGTTAATTTTATTTCGACTTCGTCATAAAATTCTGTGATTGTCCTCTTTCCTTGTCGGAGAGTGGACATTTCCTGTTCTAATATGTAGACAGGTTTTTTATCTGCATATGTAAAATCAAGCCTGGCTATAATGGCATCAAAATTAAGGATAGTGTTAAAGGAAGACAGGATCGAATCTGCAGATCCCACTATCTTATTCCTAATGATAGCCACCGCCTGGTAGTGTTTGGAACTTCCTTGAGCATTTTTGAAAATTTTGTAGGCAGTATGTGCTGCCTGACGCCATGATACGTATCGCGACTGATCGCCAGTGAATTCCGGTAAGGACTTCACTACGTCCAAGGATTCGTCACACCTAACTGTCGGGTCAATTGTAACTTCATTATATTGTTCAACTTGAGATGGTCTTTCCATCTGTGTGAGCCTATTCGTCAATGAGTCTATTGTCGCTTGAAATTCTCGTCTAGTTTGTTCAGTTGCTGCCCGAACAGCGGCATTCATTAAAGTTCGAATTGTATTTTCGTCCATCTTCGTCAATATTTTCTTGAGGCTATTATTTTTTCTATATTATCCCTGGTCACTTTGTTACAATTTACAATTTTCTTTTTTTGTATTTTATCACTTTTAATATTCTTAATACTAGTGAGCACTCTACTTACAGTTTCATTACTATTGGTACAGTGTCCTGGTTCAAGTTCCTCTAAATGATTTCAGCTTCCGATATCTGTCACTGCTTTCCTCGTTGTGGTGGATTTAGTGGTGACCCTTCGTATGCTGGCGTTTCAATTAACCTTTCAAAGTCACATAAAACGAGTAACTCCTCACTTGGGGTACGCAACACAATTCACAAAGAGTTTTGTTCGATGAATATTAATCAATGCAAATTTTGTACTCAGCTTAACTGATTTATTGTTGATTTCACATTAATTATTCGGCTTTATGCGTTTTTTAAATGTTTCGGTTTTTCAGCACTATAACTTTTGTCGCAACACCGTTGTCAGAAATACTTATAGAGTTCAGAATTTAACCGGAAAAAAGTCAAACAAGAATTTTACAATTGTTTAAAAAGCTTTGTTTAAAATGGGTTCGAACCCACGGCCACTATAGCTAATCCTTTTATAAGGATATTTATCGCGTGGCCCCACGTTGGGCGCCAGTAAATTGAAACGATAGTTTAATTTTTTAAATTATATTTATTTCCCTACAGAGTAGGGCAGCCGTTGCCGACGATCGAGTAATTACAACTGACTTTTCGGTGCCTGCACCTGAATACCTAACACCTGCCAAAATCTATCAGCCAAAGCCTCACGTGGATTGCCGCATGACTCCAGAATGCTGATTCGGCAATTCCCACGATGTGGACTGCTTGTGCTGTTTACCACTGGCTATCGTTTCCGTTGTTATGTCTGTCCGCAACGTGAGTATGTCCGTAACGTGAGCAGCGCGTTTTGCGTGTTGTTGTTTGCGCTGCAATCACAGGTATAGCTGCACTTGTTGTTGTAGTCTACTGTGGTATGTTAACTGGCGCTCGCAGTGAGATCATTACCAGAGTTTAGCCTTACCTTTTATACTAACCTTTAACTGACGAGGTGAAATTTTGGGACATAGTTTATGACGTGGTGGTAAATTTGACCCATCTTCATTTGACTAAAAAAAATTTAGTAAAGAATATTTTTTGATAATTATTTGTTTTTTAAAAATAAGCTACTATATTTTTAATTACAAAAAATAAAGAAAACAAAAATTTTTTTTATTCGTTTGAACAAAACAGGTACTTTATTTCACAAACCTTTTTTTTATATAAAAAAAAACGACATATAAATAGCTTATAAAAAAATATGAATTAAAAAATAAAAAAAACTTAAAGGTCATTTTTTCACAGCCAAATGTATACATTTAAAGATATAAAAGAGATCATAAAAAAAAATAGCCAGGTGTAAAAACTGCAGGTCCACCTTTTAGGTGGTTTTTTACTCATCAAAATCTGTGTTCACACAGTGTAAGCATATACATACGTTTGCTGCATCCCATACACATTGGCTTACTACATTGCAGACAAAAGTGTGTAGTTTTTCGCTTTAGCCTAGTCGGGCATATGTGGCATAACTTACGAGCAACGTGGACCGGTTCTACTGGAGGCGGAGCTACAGAGTCCGGACCCAAAATGTTACCAATTGTGTTACGTAATACCCGAGGGAGCTTTTGGTTGTGTTGACGTCTTTGCAGATGTGGTAAAATCATTTGTCTTGCAAGCTTTTTCAAAAAGTCTCCTCTTGAGCTGTTATCATAATCCTTTGAAGATTGAAAAATAATGAAAGAGTTGACACCACAAATATCCACAATTCTAAAAAATATGGCTAATGGCCAGCGGCGTGTACGTCGACCGGATGAATAAATCGAGCATTTCTTATCGAGCTCATCCACTCCACCTTTTGTATTGTTATAATCAGCTATCATTGCAGGTTTTAAAGTGAGTGGGTCATCTTCTTTTTTGTGATGCATGGAGGACAATAATAGAACAGCACGATTTTGACGAGGCACGTAGGATAAAATAGTGACATCTTTGGTAAAACCATATATGCAGGATCCCAACGGTCTATTTTTTTTGGGCAAAAATTCTGGTGGAATCTCTCTTTTGTTCTTTTTCAGCGTACCTAAATAAGTTAGTTCTCGTTTTTTAAGTTCTTCAACCAGCTGGAGTGATGAAAACCAATTGTCAGCAGTTATATTTCTTCGACTTCCTTCTATTATTTTAGACAGCCTTATTACTGATTGTGTTGGTACTGCAAGTCGTTTTTCTTCATTTGTTAGACCAACTGCATCCGAGTTTTTTCCAAAGTATATATATGCATTTGCAAGATATTGTGTGCGTGCATCAGTCAATGACATTATCTTAATGCCATATTTTGCCGGTTTCTTTGGCATGTAAATTTTGAACTTGCATCTTCCACGAAATGGTACCAACATTTCATCTATGCAGGCATGAGTACCAATTGAATAACTTTTTCGACAGTTTTCTATAAATTTGTTGAATACACCAGAAACTGCTGCTAATGGGTCGTTCAATAATCGTTGTTGTCTGTCACAGGAGTTATCAAATCTTAAGCAATTTAGAATACAAAGAAACCGGTTCTTAGACATTGTAGCTCTAAAAACTTCTCTGCCCGTGCCATCAGTTGCAAAAATAAATTGAGCGGCCTCGTGGTTAGACTTGAATACGGATGTGTAAATCAAGATACCGAAAAATGCACGTAATTCTATTTTATCAAGCATTTTCGCTTCAGTTTGTGCTGTTAGATCAAATTTTGCTTTCAATTTTGTATTTGTATGTTCTAAAATCATGTTCTCCATATCGCTATCAAAAATTCGCGACCAATATCCATATAAATCCTTTTCCGATTGCGGTTGTGTAGCAACTGGTAACCGCACAATATTATGAAGAGGAGTTTTTACGCTGCGTGTTGGTTCTAATGCTGACCACTTGAACCCGTTTTTCCCATAAAAGTAGTTTACAGCAGATTCACATACATTTCCATCAACAACTACTTCTTCTTCATCATTGCCAACAATTTCCTCAACAATCATTGTATCCGCTTCATCGTATTCACTGCATGCATCATCTTCTATACGTATTTCATCCTCCATGTCACTTTCTTCAATGCAGAAATCCGGATCGACAATTTCGTCGTCGACTTCGCTAACATCGTCATCGTCCTCAAAACATTCCTCAAGAAATTGAGATATGACTGAATCACTGAGTTTTTTTGAATTCGACATGATCTGTTAACATAAATAGCATATCACGTAATTTAAAAAATTTGTAATATAACGTTTTTGAAATAAATAATTTTTTACCAACAAGAAAACAGACGAGTGGTAAAAATAATTCCACGAAAATATTACGTTAATTTCGATGTGGGGTAAATTTCATTCTACTAAATACTTACGCTAACGCTGACGTGGTGGTAAAATATTTTCAAAGAAAAATTTACGTAAATGCCGAGGAGTGGTAATTTTTACACCAGCATTTGAGTAACTCCGCTCGTGCTATGTCTAGCTCAGCCAAAACACAGCTGAATAACAACGATCACAATACATGAAGATACCAAGAGAATTAAATTGATTGAGCGCAATGGAAGAGAGAATTTCAAAAAAATGTAAAGAGAGGGTAAAATTTACCACCACCTCGTTAGTTAAAGGCTAAGCATATAGTGTCAAATATCACCGCACAAATTTCTAACCCGAATGGGTTAGCATCGCCATTCATAGTAAATGTAAAGACTCTACTGCAAACAATTTGGCAGGGAAAATTGGACAGGCTATGCAAGTTGATTAGATGTGGCTTTACATGGCTTTTCGATTCATCTACCCAAGCATTTCGAGCGGCAGCATATGCGGTCGTACAGGACAACGGATTATTGGCATCCAATCTGTTGCTAGCAAAATCTAAAGTGGCGCCCTCTGACTCAAATTGTGTGCGGAAATATTACTCAGCGATTTAATGTCTCGCGTGCTATCTATATGCGAAATTTTCCATAGGATCAAAAGCAGTTCGAAAAATTTTTGGTCGGACTCCATGGTAGTATTGTGCCTTAAAATATTTGTGGCGAATCGAGTACGACAAATAAATAAAAACACGAAAATTTGCGAGTAGAGATATGTGCCCACCGACGTGAATACCATAGACCTTATCTCTAGAGAGATGTCGATGATTAAATTATTTGCTTCTCATCTATGGTATCGGGGTCCCGATTCTCGTCGGCTACCTGAAGCCATGTGGCCGAAGCTGCCAGAAAGGATACATGGAAAAGTTGAAACAGAGGTGAGTAATGAATAACGCTCTGTAAACGTTGGTAGGAGAAATAGACTACAGTCAAAGAGAAAGCTACATGGCTATGATAACTTTTTCTCCACGGCGGCGCATTATTGATGAAAGAGAAATCATTATTGTATCAATAGTCCCCGATCAATCGTTCAATCAGAATAATGGCTTAGTTGGTTAAATGCCCCAAAAATTGTTGAACCTTACAAGCAAACAGGCTTAGACTACATTTTGAGATTTACTCAATCCCTTTCTGGCTCATGCAAGGGCAATGGTAGATACTGTTTTGAGTTTGATATCCGCAAGTTGGAACATTCTTTAAGGCAAAGGTTCAGCTGAGGGCTCTCGATTATCGAAATGTAATTACAATCTTGGCACCGTTTGTTTAACCTGCTATACTGGGTACGAGCGGGCGCTTACAAGAAGCAATTCTACCTGCATGCCAGCGGCATTGCCAGGGAAAGGAAAGTTGGTGCGGATAATAGCTCGGTCAGCTCCTCTGAAACTGCTACAATGCGTCATTAAGACAGAATTATTGGGTCATCGCTAAATTAACTTTAGCACGGTCCTTGATCAAGAGTTGTATAACTTGCCGAGTACGTCCAGAGTGCCCATTTCTGCATGCAGGAGTTGAATATGCAAGGCCTATACAAGTACGTCCAGATCGTTGAGGAGACAAGCTGATCAGAAAGAGTTATATAGCGGTAATCGTGTGTATGGTATCCAAGGCGGTATACTGAGAACTCGCTATGGGTACTGTCTGCGTCACTATGGGTACTGTCTGCGTCTCTGTAGCGATAGTGGGATCAATTTTGTAAGTGCTGAGCGAGAGCTGGGTTGAATGTTACATACTTGAAGACCTCAGACCTCTTCGAGAAGCTGTCAGTGTGACAAACCGAGTGGAGTTTCATTACGCAATCTGTCACACATCAGGAAGGCCTAGAGGAAGCTGTCGTTAAGGCGGGTAAGCATCATCTGCATCGAGACATGGGCGCAAGACTATTGGCCATATAATCTAGACAGACATTGTTGGCAGAGATAGGGGCAACACTCTACTCCACTCCATTCAATGAGCAAATTCCTGTGGTCTAAAATGGCGGGAAGCTAGGCCGAATATGAAGGTAACCGACTTTATGGAAATTGGGAAGAGTGGCTGCGACAGATTAGTCCGCAATGTAACCCTTTGGACTGGTCACAAGACTATTTGTATCCTACCAGTAGAACCTGTTGCCTCGAGAGGTATCGAGTCTCAAGGCCGGAGGATGTTCAAGCGAGATGAGGTCAGTAGCGTTTGGAGAGTAGAACGGAACGGTTCTGAATAGAGAGAACATTTTTCAAGCAAGAATAATATTACTTAAATAATAGACAAGCGTGTTCTATTTAGATCTTTTTTATACATAAGTGCTGAATTAAACGAATACCAAATATCGGTAAAGATTTATGTACATATGTATGTATCTTTGAATCCATATCATCATCAATTACAATTTAATTTAGGTTTAATTTCATAAATTAATTTTTTATCTGCATCAATTGGAGTCTCGATCAATCGAATAAAGTATATTACCTTAAAACCCAAATTCAGTTAACTAAATAAAAATGTGGCTAGTTTTTATTTTCCCTTCGATAGATTTTTCGATACAGAAATCACAATATGAAAAATTTTTATTTCTAACTCCTATGTTTTTGGTGAACAAGATAACTAAGAAATCACTGCACAAATGCGAGACTTGAATTTTCACACAAGCTTAAAAGTTTAAATGTTTTATTTACTCCTGGCTCATGTCATACTACACTCGACAAAAAAACTTAGCCATTTGTCTCTTTCCTTTGCGAAATTAAACCGGTTATTCAGTCATCGACTAACTCTCGTGCCGTTAAGACGTTTGGTTTTCCCTTACGGAGTTCTCTTGATTACCTAGTTTTTCTCATCTCATCTCTTCTATTTGGTTGAGTATTTTTTTTTCTTTCTTCCCTTCTCTTACGCATACTTGAAGTTTTCGACGCTAACCGCTTCGCACTGCTCGATTCCGGGCCAAAAAAGAAAAAGAAACGAAAGCCTGAAATAAGTGTTGCTTTAACCGATTTTCCTTTCCTTCCCGAAACCCATGTGGACGACCCCAAATTTGTGGTAATTGAATCTACGGACTCGACTAAACCACTTTCTTCCTATTCATGTTTTGCCATACATCATGCCAAATAAGCAGCCAAGTTCATTCTATATCAACTCTGCGAGATGGAAAACTACTTCTGTTAGTTAAAAACAGTGAAATCGCAGAAAAATTCAAAAGAATTAAGCAATTAGGTAATATATGTGCCAATTCAGCCAAATTACACGAATCGCTAAACCATGTGAAAGGCACATTACACTGTGTAACACTGAAAATGAACTTTGAAAGAGACCTAGCCTAGGCGTTAGGCCTTACAAAACTAAGAAAAACTGTATACTTGAAATTTGCGAAACACCCCCAAAATCTCATTTTAGGGCCAAAAAAACTGTTTTTGAGGTCATTCGCTAGTCAATCATCAATATCTTTGCGAATTTTCATCCGATTCAAAAGTTTATATATTTTGAAAGGTGACAAATCACTATTTTTAATGGCGTATAACTCATCAAAATCAAACGAGAACTGACGAAGCTACAGAGAAAAAAAATCGTAACTTAATAAAAAAAAATTAAATTTGAAACTTTGACTACGATTTTACGATAGTCTTAATTTAGAAAGGTACCTATCAAAGACAATATTATTAAAGTGAATTTAGTACTGCGTCGATTAAGCTATTTCAGTCGAAAATCGGTTGGAAATTGACAGAGTTATTACTATTTAAATTATTTTAGATGATGACCATATTTAAAAATTCATACATTTTGATTATCTTTCAACTTCAAATTTTTATTGTGACTGAAAATAAAAAAAAATTAATCATTAAAATGCTAAATAACTTTATCGCTAAAAATGTTTGCTTGATCTTCTGCGTTTATAAGACGAGTCATCTGTTTCATGTTTGAGTGACCAGCAGTAATTAGCTATCATCCTAACTTGGTTCTTTCCTGTAAACCGCTTTTCAATGTTGGAGATTTCTTGGTGAAATCTTTCACCTTGTTCGTCGCTGAATTGACCAAGATTATCCGGGAAAAATTCCAAATGAGAATGCAAAAAGTGAATTTTTATAGAAATTGACAGAGTTATTACTATTTAAATTATTTTAGATGATGACCATATTTAAAAATTCATACATTTTGATTATCTTTCAACTTCAAATTTTTATTGTGACTGAAAATAAAAAAAAATTAATCATTAAAATGCTAAATAACTTTATAGCTAAAAATGTTTGCTTGATCTTCTGCGTTTATAAGACGAGTCATCTGTTTCATGTTTGAGTGACCAGCAGTAATTAGCTATCATCCTAACTTGGTTCTTTCCTGTAAACCGTTTTTCAATGATGGAGATTTCTTGGTGAAATCTTTCACCTTGTTCGTCGCTGAATTGACCAAGATTATCCGGGAAAAATTCCAAATGAGAATGCAAAAAGTGAATTTTTATAGACATGTTGCATCTCATTTCTCCATAAGCTTCCAAAAATTCATGGACCACCTCAACGTAATTTGAACTTCTCGTGTTTCCAAGAAAGTTTCGGCACAAAGAAATGAAACTCAGCCATGCTCTTTTCTCTACTGGGTTCAATTTTTTTATGAAGTCATCATCAGTCATAATCTTACGAATCTGCGGTCCAACGAAAACGCCTGATCAAAATGTAAAAATAAATTAGGATGAATTCTTTTTGAAGAATTCTTGTTGGGAAATTTTTATAAGTACCTTCTTTAATCTTGGCGTCACTCAACTTGGGGAATACAAGTTTCAGGTGTAGAAAAGCCTCGCTGTTTTTTTCGAGTCGTTTAACAAACTGTTTCATGTACCCCAATTTTAAATGCAATGGCGGCAAAATTATGTCATCAGGCTTAACAAATGCAATATTGATAACATTATTTTTGCCAATTTGAAACTTTCTCGGTGGCCATATGTTACACTTGTAATGATTTTTGGCACGACTGTCCCATTCACAAAAGTAACAAGGATATTTAGTGTAGCCACCTTGCATTCCAAGTAGAATTGTCAGGACTTTAAGGTCCGAGACAATCTGCCAGCGAAATTTATTGTATTTAATCAATCGTAGAATTTTTTCCATCGTTTGATAAGTCTCTTTCATATCAGTAGCGTATGCCACTGGAACTGATGGCAATTCATTTCTGTTGTGCAGCAATACTGCTTTCAGACCTACGATGTTAGTCAATTGAAAATTAATTGATAAATTGTATTCAAATTTAGTTCTCTCACACTCATAACACATTAAATACTTACTTTTGCAAGAACCGTCTAGAAATAATCGCCAATCTTGTGGACAGTGCACGTGATCGAGTGCAGCAAACAATTCATCCACATCAACGCAATAAACTAGTTTGTTATTGGTGTCATCAGCTTTCAAAATGTGTTCGAACGAAGATAGGGCTCTGTCTCGTGCAGACGTTACTTTAAAGTTACTGTCTACTATATTCCACTGCTTTAATCTGGAGGCCAGAATCTCTGTCTGTCTTATAGACAGATCCATATCCCGCACAAGATCACAATAATCGTGATTTGACACGAAATGACGTTCCGTTTCTATTGCTTTGGTTGGAAGGTACGGTTCGTCATTTACCTCATTAGAAGATTTGTGGCTTGAATCAGGAAATGTAGCTGGATTTTTGTCTTCAGTTCGCTGATCTTGTTTTCCTCTTGGAATCGGTTTCGATGCAGTCAACACATTGGCATATTCTATGAGGTGGCGAGTTTTATAGTGGTGACCAGTGATTTTTGTTTGGCAAAAGTAGCAATCCTCCGGCTTGTGATATATTTGATAATGCCAAGCCATAGGAGTCACAAACGGCAGACGCTGGTCATCACATTTACCGGTTTTCCATTGTTTTTATGTTGTACAGCACATCGAACAAATATATTCGGGTTCATACCAAGCACTTTCCGCGTATGAGCAACTGAAAAAGAGGTTGAACGCTTCAACCACAGCTTTATTTGTTCTTAAATCGAACCGATATTTCTTATCAACAAATAGACCGCAGGCGTAACAAAATTTGTTGCGCCTATCACACATTTTACCACACTTATCACACAATATAATTGCGAAGCGGTCGCAAGGTTGAATTGACGGCGTAAATTTATTAGATGAACACTCAAAATTTTTGGAAATGAATGTGTTTAAAATAATTCCTCATACTTGCTATGTTTCTAGTAAAATAACGCAATGAAATGCGGTCAAAGTAGAAAAATTAAAAAAAAAAAACTTTTCGCAAGGTAAATTTATTTAATAGCAGAAAAAATTTAATAGCTTCGTCAATTTTTGTCCGATTTCATTGCATGAGCACTCAAAATTTTTGGACATGAATGTACTTTCAAAATAATTCCTCATACTTGATATGTTTTTAGTAAAATACTGCAATAAAATGCGGTCAAAGTAGAAAAATTTGAAGAAAAAACAAATTTTCCAAGTTTACCCGATGAAAACTTACAACACGCTAGCTCAAAAAATAGATCTTTCTTTCTCAATTTAAAGGTATAATCCTTACCTTTCCAAAACATATTTCATATTGAAAATCGGTAAAGAAATGGCCAAGTAATGAAAAGATTAGCGCGTACACTTCCGAAGAACGGGTTTTTAACGGTAAAGCAAGATTTTGAGGGTGTTACAAATTTTTCAAAAACCGTTTTGAGTTATATTCGACCAGGTGAACAATTTCCACTATGTCACTTTAAAAGTTCATTCAATTTTTTCCATTTTGTAACACTGTGTTATTCGCGCCATTTCTGAACAACGTAATTTTGTTTATCCACAACAATATATTAACTTTTTTCTAATTTGCATAATATCCTAACTAACAAACAAGGTGTCGGAATACTCATGAAAAGGTCCATTCCGCACGAAGCAGTTCACTTTAATTCCTCACTGTCCACAAGTGAGTTGTAAAAATAAAACTGAATTTTACATTTGGTATTGCAAATACATATATCCCACCCTCGCAAGTTTTTAACGAAACTGAGCTTAGGAATCTACTTCTTCAACTGCCTGAACCTCTTTTGTGGGAAGGCGATTTTAACGCGTGCTGCCCCCTTTGGGGCGCCAGTAAATCGAATCAAAGAGGACTTATAGTTGAAAATTTCATATTACACCAAAGTCTGACCATACTTAATAATGATTCGCCAACCCATTTTTCAACATACTCATCTTTTACTCTTTCGTCTCCCCAAATTTCTAAAAGAGTAGACTGGAAAGTCTGTCCCGATATTCACGGAAGTGATCACTTTCCCATATCAATTACTTGGCCAAGTGGGACATAAAGGGTGGTTAAATTTTAAGGGCCGATGTTGATTTTGAATAAAACACAAATTATTGTAATTTCTTTTTATTATGATAATGTCGTGTGGTTCAATTGTGTATGGAACAAAGTATTGGCCAAATGTCCGCCGCGACCTCGGACAAGAAATGGCAACAGTGGATGATCAATTTTCGAAGAAAATCATCTTCAGTGATGAGGCACATTTTCACCTCAGTGGATTCGTCAATAAGCAGAATCGCCGCATTTGGGCGAATGATAATCCAAGAGTGATTGTCGAAAAACCAATGCACCCACAAAGAGTGACTGTTTGGTACGGTTTATGGGCTGGCGGCATCATCGGGCCGTATTGGTTCCAACAGGATGGTGCTACTTGCCACACAGCCAACGAAACAATGGCTCTTTTGCGCGACAAATTCAATGGCCGTGTTATCTCACGTGGTGGCGATGTCAATTGGCCACCAAGATCATGTGATTTGACACCGTTGGACTAATTTCTTTGGGGTTATTTGAAAGAAAAGGTGTACGTCGATAAGCCAGCAACAATTCAAGAGCTAAAGGATGAGATAATTCGGCACATTAACGGCATAGAACCTCAATTAAGCCTCAGCGTTATCGAAAATTTGGACCATCGGATGGAGGTGTGCCGCCGAGGTCGCGGCAGACATTTGGCCGATATTTTGTTCCACACATAATTGAATCATAATAAAAATAAATTACAATAATTTCCAAAATAATTTGTGTTTTAGTCAAAATCAAAATCGGCCCTTAAAATTTAACCACCCTTTATTTCAATCAGAAATTACAAATAATATGAATAATTCACCAGCAAAGAATACTAACCAGGAAACCTCAATCTTAACTAAGATGATACGATCTGCAACAAATAAGTCTATTCCTCAAAGCAAGGCAGTCATTTGATAAATCACCGATCTGGTGGAACGAAGACCTTCAACAACTTCGTATGCACAAAATTGACCAATGGAAAAATTTTAAGCGTGTCATATCGCACACCAATCTTATGTTTTACAAAAAGGCAAACGCCCGTTTCAAAAAAGCTGTTAAAACAGCCAAAAGGAAAGGTTTTGAAATTTTTATCTCAAAAATTTCACCATCATATACTCCTAAAATGATTTGGTCTAACATCAAACAACTGACTGGTATCCCTCGTACTCCCATAACAGCTATCGAAGATAATCATATGGTGCTGAATAACTCTGAAGACATTGCAGCCACATTCGCCCATGTCTGGTTTAATCTTTCAGATGACAATCAGTTTTCCCCGGAATACAACATTGAAAAACATCACTGGCTTTCTACGGCCTACAATCCGATAAATCTATCGCGATCTGCCAAATATGTGGAGAACAAAGTCAATCTGCTATACAACGCAATTTTCTCCAAAAGTACATATCCACATCTTAGGGGCCCAGCAACAATTATTCCTATTGTCAAACCAAACAAGTCCACTAATTTGGTATCGTCTTACAGACCAATTTCCTTGCTTTCCTGTCCCAGCAAGACGTTTGAAAAAATTATTGCTAAACGGTTGATCTGGTATGTTACAAAAAATAGCCTTATCAAACATAACCAAAATGCCTTCAGAAACAAGCATAGTACAATGGACTCACTCATTCAACTTCAGAACTACGTGTCTGACTCTCTTGCTACCAAAAATCATTCCACAATTTTGGCTACTGATTTCGAGAAAGCCTTCGATCGCGTAGGATTACATGCAGTTTTGAGCAAACTCGCATCCTGGAAGGTTGGTACAAAAGCTTTTAAAATAGTAAAGGCTTTCATGACACACCGACAGTTTCGAGTACGCGTCAACAACCTTCATTCCGAACTACATCCCTTCAAAAATGGTATACCTCAAGGCTCTCCTCTATCAGTAGTCCTGTTTATTATTGCTTTCGACAAACTTACCGATATTTGCCAAAATATTAAAAGCATAAAGCTCACGTTGTACGCGGATGAGGCTATTGTGTACACCAAGCTGAAAGATCCACAAGCGGTCAACGAAGCTTTTCACAAAGTACTAACAGAGTTTAAAAAATGGGGTTTAAATCCTAAACGCAAAAATCTACACATTTGTAAAAAGATTAAATGCCAATATCCGCAAATAATTTTTGATAATACCATAATTGAATCTGTAAATAACTTTAAAATTATACCAAGAATGGTTTGACAATAAATTTAGTTTTAAGTATATTATCTCTTAGAAAGAATCTCTCTAAGAGACTAAACATTATAAAATATATATCTACCAAAAGATCGTTTATACACTCCAATACTCTCATCAACATCACAAGAGCCGTAATACTCTCCAAGATTGACTACGGTTTACCGATTTTTAGCTGGTGCGCAAACACAAATATCAATCAACAACCCGTATATCACGCTGCAATTCGCTGTTGCATAAACGCATTCCCTACTTCACTGGTTTCCCATCTTTGAAGCAAAGAAAATACGACACAACAATGCAACTCATTCCAAAACTCCTATATACCCTAAATTTGGACCTTCATAAAACATAAAATTTCCGGCGCATATCGACATTTCGACGCTGCGTCAGGTATTGCAAGCTCTTCGAAATTAATATTACGCCTAAATGCAACAAAATTAACATGCAACCGGAGTGGCTGGTAAACGAACTCACTATAGATACATCTCTTCGAATTTTGAAAAAAGCTAACACCAGTAACGCAACGTTCGTACAGCAATTTTTGGAAACATAATATATAATACCGATATATACCGATGGTTCCAAAGCAACAAACACTGCTTTTCCAGTTACTTCATCTAATGGAGCTTATATAACAGGCGGTATTCTCCCACCCAACTCTTCTGTATTTACGGCCGAAGTTTTTGCGGTCTACAAAGCGTTAGAGTATGCCATCCACCAAAAAGGAAAGTTCCTAATCTGCTCCGATAGCCTCTCTTGCTTAAACGCAGTTCGTAACATAAGCAACATCTCTACGACGATTGTCCAAATCCGCGATCTTTCCATTAAATATAGGCGAACAAGAAGAGGCTGCAGCCACACGATCAAAGCGGTCTCAAGAAAATGCTACGGCTACATACTCGCAATAAAATAGTCTACAGGGCATACGCAAATTACTCACCAACACATTTCCACCGGGAGGCCACCACCAATATGCACCTTTTTGCGGCAGCACCATATCCGTTGATCACATTTTCACCACTTGTATGGCTTTAGAGAGTATTAGAAACAAATATTTTATAACTGATCAGTATCACAAATTGTTAATTACCTACACCATCTTATGTTAACATATTGAAGATATTTAATTTTCTAGTAGAATGTAACATGAACAATAAAATATAGTTTTACTTCTAAGTATTTAAATTCGGAGCCGATGGGCGCTGTAGCTTGCGCTCCTATACGGAATTAGTAGGTTTAATATTTGCATATTTTTCCTAATAAAAAAGAATAATAGTAATAGCCCGGTTATTAATATAAAGTTTAGACAAGATTTTCTGCACTTGGTCCTGACATAGTTTTCGTAGGCGCCCCCGCTGTCGTTGTCCATCCATGAGTACCGAGTCGAATGACATTTTCACCTTAGCATCATATCCCAAACGAATGGTATGTCCAAGTCAGCCCAGACCTAATCGGGTAAAGATAGTTTTAAAATAGTCTACAGCATTTCGAAAGACAGTTTGACAGACTTTTCGTATTTTGGCACAAAGATCTTACACAAAAACCTCTCCTTTGAATATTCATGGTGAAAAGCTTTTTTGCTTATAGTTATATCATGATGCATATTTTTAAGCTTTGAAATGCATAATCATGCGCAGCCTACTGATAATACACAATAACCAAAGAACATAGACTACGTTCTTTGCAATAACCAAGCGAGAAGCTCCGCCCATATCAGCCGAGTTGGTTTGCCCGTAACTGTCATTCCGTTAATCCAAGGTTCGATACTTTGGTCATACGAAATCAAATATTGGATATATTTATTTATTTAATTTTTTCCAACTATCTGGTGTTCATTTTACACGTTTTACTTAAAATTTGGATTCTTAAAATTTTTTTGAAAATGTGTACACCTCAGATTTCCTGATTTTAACAGCTATTTTAATATTTTTTATAAAAATATTAATTCTGCTGTAGCATATTGTTCAAATTGCTAATTAATTTTACACATACCCTTCAAAATAATTGAAAACTATACGAAGCTAAGACCTGCTTCTTAGCACTTCTTTCAATTCGTCTTCCGAAAGACAGAAAAGACCTTTCAAGATAGTTCCAGAATGGACATTTGTCTTGCAAAAGACTTTTGTCTTTCGAAAGACTGTAGGGAGTTAAAGACAGTTACTATAATAGCCCTGTTAATGTGTATGCGTTTGAATATGCCTATGTCATTAGATCTCTCGATGGCTCCCAAAGCCTTCTCATCATTGTTCGACATACAAAAAATCCAAATCTGTAGTCGGTCTTTCTCCCGTGGTAAATGGCATAGTACATCAGTAGCTCTAAGTAAAGTTTTCTAGTCAAGTTTATCTCTCTTTAAATACAGTGAAGAGTACCGGAGGTTTTATTCACCTTGCAAACAAAAAGTTTGTTCATGCTATTCATTGTTCCATCGTTCCATCGTTCCATCGTTCCATCATTGTTCACACTTAAAATAATCGTTTCGGTAACTGATGAAAAATACTCGTTATTTCTTTTATTTTAATCAATCTTCATGTTGCTGCTCGCTTGAATGTTGTTGTTGGTGCAAATGTATTGCATTGAAATTAATGTACTAAATATAAATAAATATCTATTTATACGCAGAGGTATATATATACTCAATATGAACTTATGCGAGTTGGAACAAGCATATAAACATATGTATGCACATATGCATGTATTTTACACATGTTTGTATATAAAAACATACATAGGCACATGCATACCTACGCGTATGTATTTATATTCAACTGATTAAAACGAGAACACGTTTCACAATGCAAGCCTGGAGCAAAGCAGCAGAACAGTGGGTAAAGAAAAAGCTTAAATGAACAGTAAATGGATAGGCGGGTTGTCTGATTAAGTAAATAGCTGGGGTGTCGTTGATTCGTTGTTGGTATGGTATTGGTGGGTTTGGTTAGATGTTTATATGCTGCAGCCTCCCCAAATACCAACACAATCCCGCCCTCATTGCTTAGCCTTTTAGGTTGACTATGTACCTATGTAGATGCCCCCGAAGCTAGCGTTTTAATTGGCGTGCGGGCTTATTTATTCCTCTAGTAATTAGTAAATATGTATACATACATTGTTTGTGCGCAATGCGCAATAGCAACAGGTGGGATGTGACTTTTGATAACTATTTATATGTACATATATTCATATACATATATGTATGTACATAAGTACATAGTCGTCTGTATTGTCAGCTATGCTATTCTGTAATTCGTTCATACATATATGTATGTACATATATACATATGTACTGTGTACATATGTATGTAGGTAATGCACACATCTAATATGTATTTATATATGTATATATGTATGTATGTATGTATGTATGTACATATACGTATGCGTTATTATCCAATTAATCGCATTAACTCGAACGTTATTTTTGGCAATTTGTAATAAAAGCACCGCAATAGATTCTTGCGTACATATTTACATGGGTTGTATGTACTTGTACGTATGTATGTAGATATGTATGTATATACATATATATGTACTTCATAATAATAATAATAATAATTTGGTGCTTACACCATAATTTGATGCGTCGCCGAACTTCTCCTACAATTTGTGTTGAGCGTCTTGATGTTGTAACACAAACTGAGGGACCTGCAGTCTTAAGCCGTCTCCGAACGGTTAATGATTTAAGTTAGAAGTTTTTTTTTTGCATGATTTGCAATTGCCCGCCGAGGGGCAACCGCTACTAGAAAAAAATTTTGTTCTGTAATTTTCGATGTTACTTGCCCCGGCCAGGATTTGAACCCAGGCAGCCCCGAATGAAGCGCGCACACTTTAGACACTCGGCTACGACGACCGCCATAGATACCAAGAATAATATTGCTAACATAAAATACAAATTCAGCAAGTTATAATTATTTTATGTAACACAATAACCAGGTAAGCAGAGAATATGTCGTTCACATTTTCTTTTATGCACATACATATGTATGTATGTAGGTAAAACCTGCCACATAAATCAGAAAATATGCTATAAAATCTGCGGCTACAAACAATAACCTAAGTAGAAAAATCTGAATTTGTGAAAAAATAGTTGTATAATATTTTTGTCCACAACTTGTTGAGTAGGCCAGCTGGCGAGATGTGGATTTCACATCCACAAGCAATAGCACATAACTGGAATTTATCGTAAGTCGACTTAGGTGTTTATTGCTTGTGACCACAGAAATATGCTAATCGGTGATTTTTTCCACTATCAATAATGTTTGTAATTCAAATTGTATTGTTGGTTAAGAAATATAACTTGGCAACAGACGCAAATAAAAAAAACGCATGTCATACATACAGTCGGCTCCAAAATTTTGCTACAAAAAATAGCGCGATGGTGCATCAACTTTTCAAACAGAAATCTGTGACTATTGATATGAAATACAGACAAATTATTACCAAAGTTTGCAAAAAATTGGCATCTAGAAATGAATTACGATATATGTGAAAGTATTTTGTTCTGACCCCAAATTAATAAATACAACTGTGAGGCAAGAAAAAGCTGGAAACGATTTAAGTTAGTCGGAGATGAAGATACATTGGTACGTGTATAACGTCCTCCAATAGAGTAAATTATCCATTATTATTATTATTCTTAACCGATTTTTGTACTTTGACAAACACATCAATAAACAAATAACCAAAGCCAGCAGGGCTTATCATATTTACATATAATAATGTTTTCACCTCAAATAATGAATTCACGAAAGAGGAATAGCGTTTACTTTTCAAATTAAGGTGAACTCATGATCCCTGAATACATGATGTGTCAAATTTTTAATCAATTCGGAGGAAAATTTCGCGAGCTGTAGCCTTTCAAAATTTGAGCATAAATAATTGAAAGTTCATTTATAATGTAAATTATATTCAAACTCTGAATTTTTTAACCTGATATTATATTTTTTGTTTCAAACTGTTAATTTTTGGATGTCGACTCGTTTAAATTAAAAATTTTGTTCGAAGTCGATGATTTAAGAAAGGTAAAAGTACGTTATAATGTTTTGTAAAATTTATTATCATTCTTTAGATGTGTGATATAATTTTTTGTGGATATTCAATATATATTTTAGAATTAATCCTTTTATTCATTCTTAATGGGCATTTTTTCCCATTCAATTATTTATTTCTATTATTTTATTGATTTCATCTTAGTTTTAATTGAATTTATGTTATTTTATTGAAAAATTTATGTTATTTTATTGAGAAAAGTTGCTTTTTAAGTTCAACACATTTACCAGGGGGTCAATTCTCGTTCTGTGAAACTGTGAAATGTAAACTAAGTTTTCATTTTCATTTCCGCACATACTTTTCACCTTATCATATTTTACAATTCTTATATGTTTCATGATAACTACTTTTCACTGTGAAAAACTTGTGAGAAAATGTATTCCATTTTCATTTGTACCAAGTAAATTTATCAACTTTGTTATTTTGAAATATTTGTGGAAAAGCTGAATGCACACAAAACAACAATCATGTCAATTTATATTTTTGCAATTTTGGGAGCACAACATGGCGAAGAAAGGTAAGTTCGAATTAGCTTTAAAAACTTTTTGATTTTATTTGTTTGTATTTTGTTTTAGAAATCATTTAAGATGTCTAAGTCGCACATTGCGCGATACTCAAAATCCTTTCGATATGTCAATCGAAAGCTATTTCATTGATTTATACAGATTTCCAAAATCTTTATGCATAGAATTAATAAATGAGTTGCTGCCTAAAATGGAAACCACTAAAAAAGTGCATGCTACTCGTATTCCTAAATGTGTTATGATTTTGAGTTCTCTACGCTTTTTTGCGACTGGCAGCTTTCAGCGGTACGTTGGACAAGACAATTTGGTTTCACTATCCCAAACATCCGTCAGCCGAAGTCTGAATGAAGTAGTAAAAGCCTTAAATAAAATTGCTCATAAATTTATTAAATTTCCTTCAAAAGAAGAGTTTCCTCAATTAAAAATTAAATTTATGCAAATTTTCTCCACTTTCCGCCGTCTTTTATTGTTTCTCCGAGTCTATTTAATTCTTCCGCCAACTCCTTCCACTTGGCTTCTCTAAATTTCGCTCCGTCTACAGTCACAAATCTGTAAAATATGAAATTCACATATCTTTCAATTTAAAATATTCATACAGTAAAAATATTTACATGTCGTTGTCCAAGTCCTCTTCAAGCCAATTTATCAGATACTCCTTCTCCATGTTTGCGGTCAAGAATAATAGAATACAAGATTTCATATGAAAAAATTTTGACAGTTGTTTACATTATTACACTGCACGAGAATCAGTGATGTGAAAACTATATTCCGTTTCGTTCCGCCTTTTCACCATAACTTTTCATTTTTTCATCGAACGAGAATCGGAACGGCTGTGAAAACGTTAAAAAAGTTTACATTTCACAGTTTCATAGAACGAGAATTGACCCCCAGGTAATAATATCAAGAGACAATACTTACAATGACAGTAAATTAGAGTTGACAGTCGAGGTTAATGTTTCTAAAAACCTTATTTTTTACTACAAACCACTTTATCATAGCCTTGACACAAAAAAAATCGCGTATCTGTAATATGTACATTCGTCTAGAACTGACTTGTCAAGTATGACATACCGTCGCATCGTGTATAGCCTGGTGTGCACACCTAATTTTAGGTCTGCATACAAGTGTGAAGAAAATTGAAATGCTTAAATTTTTCTGTTGGTTGTTGCGACATGTATGACTGTTTATCGTGTGCAATGCAGACAGAACCTCATACTTCGAAAGATTTCAGAGCGATAGGTGGTGCGGGCATAATGGCTTTAACGGAGTTGAGTCAACATCTGTTTGCCTTGTTAAATGTATTAATATGGTTGGATAGGTAACTAAGAGATCTTTCACTTGATGTGGTTGTTTGCATATATATTATAAACAATTTTCGAGAAAATTAAATTTTAAATACGTAATTAACTATTAGAAAAATATATTTGTTTGAAATAAACGAATAAAATATAATAACAATACAGTTGTTTTATTTCACTTTTTCCAATTGTCCTTCTTTACGCAGTTCACATTATTTTTGCGTGCAACACCTTTCTGCGTAGGCGGCCTTCGGCCGCGCTTTAAAAAAATAACCCTGGCCGGTCCAACACCGGGTACGCTGACCACAGTATTTTTGCGTGCAACACCTTTCTACGTAGGCGGCCTGCGGCCGCGCTTCAAAAAAATAACCCTGGCCGGTCCAACACCGGCTACGCTGACCTAAGTATTTTTGCGTGGAATAGTTTCCTGCGTAGGCGGCCTTCGGCCGCGCTTCAAAAAAATAACCCTGGCCGATTCAACTCAAGAAGCTTTCCGTCGCTTAGGATCATAACCTTCAATATGACCAATTCTCCCTTTCACAGAAACACAAATAAATCAAAACATCTTATAATATTTAAACATAACTATATTAAATTATATATCAAATTAAAGGTATTTTTATAGACTATTTCACAATTATATTTTTACATATAGTTAATTACGTATTTTTTAAAGACAAAAATAGTTTTTCTAAAAAAAATGTGCATTATTTTTTTTTTTTTGAGTTTCTCGAAATATTAATGTATAATATATACAAATATATATATTGGGTGAAAGATCTCTTAATCACCTATCCAATATTTTTGAAATCGGTTATATATATTTTGAAATATAAACTATTAAAAATGTTGAAAATACCCCCTTTACCCCTCTATAACACCCCCTATTCGTTTGCGGAAAAAAGTTGTACACCATAAGAGTCAGTAGAAAAAGGCGGACCACGCCCACTTTTTTATTTTTTTCTAGCTCAGTGGACCCTATTCTTTACCTTCTACTTTGTAAATTTTGAATGACACTGATCTATAAAAAAATATCTAAAATTTGAGGATATATGTATGTATGTATATAAAAAACATATCTGAATCATTTATCGTTAACAGCAAAAAATAATTTGATTTCGTCCAAACTTTCTGAAGTATGTACTACATTAAGCTATTTGTTGCAATGTCTGTGACTACAGCTAGTGTTAAAGTTTTGGATAAGTTTAGAAACTAAAATTAAAAAACTCAATGAGACAAGGCAGGCTACGTAACCAGGTTATTCTTTCTGTTGAAAATTCTATGGCTCAGCAACAGAAAGCTCGGAGAAAAAATTGTATTAATAAATATCTTATTAAACTTAAATTGTTATCTCGTTGTAAATAAAATTCAGTAAATATTTTACTAAAATGCATACAGCATTACTATTGGTGTTGGATTAAATAGTTTGTTAGTGGTTTATTAAAATTAATTATAAAGTGACGATTCTTACAGGAAGGACCATTTCTAAAGGATTTGCCAAAGGCCTCATATGGTATAGATACGCCACTGTTTAACCAAAAACCAAACTATATGTGACCCTCTCCCAAATAGGACCTATCTGAAATAAAGTTATCATACTTATACACGGCTCCACTATGTATGCAAGTCTAAAAACTTTACAGAATCTGCACATTAAAATGCAAAAGTTAATTTACGGAAAATTTTAATTTTTAGTGTCAGCAGGGGGTCGATTCTCGTTCTGTGAAACTGTGAAATGTAAACTTTTTTAACGTTTTCAGAACCGTTCCGATTCTCGTTCGATGAAAAAATGAAAAGTTATGGTGACATGTGAAAATGCGGAACGAAACGGAATATAGTTTTCAAAACACTGATTCTCGTTCAGTGTAATAGTGTAAACAACTGTCAAAATGTTTTCATATGAAATCTTGTATTCTATTATTCTTGAACGCAAACATGGAGAAGGAGATCCGAGGAAAGCGCGCCAGCGAAAACCAAAAGGAATATCTGATAAATTGGCTTGAAGAGAACTTGAACAACGACAAGTAAATATTTTTACTGTATGAATATTTTAAATTGAAAGATATGTGAATTTCATATTTTACAGATTTGTGACTGTAGACGGAGCGAAATTTAGAGAAGCCAAGTGGAAGGAGTTGGCGGAAGAATTAAATAGACTCGGAGAAACAATAAAAGACGGCGGTAAGTGGAGAAAATATGCATAAATTTAATTTTTAATTGAGGAAACTCTTCTTTTGAAGGTTGACATATCGAAAGGATTTTGAGTATCGCGCAATGTGCGACTTAGAAATCTTAAATGATTTCGAAAGCAAAATACAAACAAATAAAATCAAAAAGCTTTTAAAACTAATTCGAACTTACCTTTCTTCGCCATCTTGTGCTCCCAAAATATATAATGACATGATTGCAAAAATATAAATTGACATAATGGTTGTTTTGTGTGCACAGTGAAAAGTAGTTATCATGAAACATATAATAATACAAATAAATCGTCACCACGATTAGCGTTGTAAGCGACAGTTTTTTCAAAATTAGTTTTTTCTATATTACCGTTATAAATTACATCGAGTATCAGAAGTTCCAAAAATGTATCAGTTTTTAAGAGCTTTCGGCCATTGAATTACGCTCCAAAGTCATTTATCAGTGGAAACGCGTTTTAAATGCAGATGATCGAGGGAAATTTGGAATTAACATTCATAATGTAAAAGCAAATTATTGGCAAAAAATTTAAACTTTATGTGTGTCATAAAAATCGTTTATTTCCATTCCAGAATAGCATTAAAATCAAGTTTGTCAGATCATATGTTCATATTCTTTTGCAATTCATTTTTTGCTTCAACGAAATGAGAATTCTGCTTCATTGAAACATATATGAGTCCACTGAAATCTCCCTAGTAACAATTTCAAACGGATTCAGTTGCTTGATCGCCTCGTTAATAATGTTCAGCTCAGAGCCAGTGACCATAGAGGGAGCAATACTTCACTTAAAACAGCTGCTAAGTGGACAAACCTCTCTAACATAAAATAGCAAGAACTCCATCGCGTTCTAACGCCTTCAGCAGTTCCGGCATGTATCACCACTGACGTTAACGCTTCTTTTTGACAAATTAAACAATCTCGCAGAAACCTTCCCTATGACCACATTCCAACTGATAAAAAGCCGAGACACAATTCTCAATTCGAGACGTTCGAACAAGCCTAATGCTCCACTTAACAGACGCAATTTGTCCAAAAAATAGATTGTTATCTCAAGGAATGACTGGATTTCATTGTCCCCGTTAGTTACTAATGTACCTTTCGAAAATGCATGAAAATGATTCGTATTTTTCATCCATACGCTTTATAAATCCATTTCCTTCCACCGTGGAAAATGAGTTATTGTCCATTACAATAAACTTTACAATTGCTTCAGTGAATTTCTTTGACCTAGTGCCGTCTTGCGAAGAAATTCCTTTAATCTGTTCAAAGAAGCCTTTGACGTTTGGTTGTACCAGTGTTGTTTTAGACCACTGAGATTTCGATTTACTTGCTGACATTGACGGAGTACATGAAGGAGTACATAGGTTGCGATTCAGGGTTAATACATACTGTTTCTTCATTTGTATTATCAGATACTCACTAAGGCATGACGATGGCCTCGTAGGTGAGAGTGCAATGCCAACATATTCACTATTTCGGTAGTGTGTGGGGAACTTCAGTCGTTTCTTCCTCTAATATATTTTTATGTACTTTCTCAACGTGGCAGCGAATGTTCGATGCATTACCTGATGTTTTCAGGTCTTTATTGCAGAGTTTAAATGTCGCGGAAGTATCTGAGTTTCTTGTAAAGTTCCAGACTTCACTTTTAAATTTCGACGGTGGCATTTTCAAAACCTGATAAATATATAAACATATGTACATATGTATGTACGTTAAAATGTAATGCGTTTTTTGTTGTTATGTTATACGTACATACATACATACCAAATCTACAATTAAATGCTCGTGACAATGAACAAAACAGGTAATAACACCAACAGCTCGCGAATGACTAAAAATGCAAAGAAATTATAATTGCACAAGCCAATGCTTGAATTCTTTGTAAAACTTACTTCGCATTATTCCATGATCCAACTCTCCATATTTTGCAAAATACGTGCATATGTACATACTTACATTCCATGAACGAATTATCAAAATTGAATAACAAAACACATACATAAGTAAGCGGCTTATTGGTAAATGGCAATGAGATGGAGCAATTCTGTCCTTTCGAAATAAAGGGTTGCGAATTGATACGAAAAAAGTGTAGTAAATTTTGAGGATCATCAACATAAAAAAACAATGATGTAAAGCATCGCTCCGAGTTGCATCGATGTATCGATGTTCTTAGATTCGAGACATCGATGTGACAGACACCACTTGTGGTAAAACATAAACACGCGCACTACAAATTGAAGCAGAAGCCCGGCTAAGCATAGAGCATACGAGTATTATCCACGTACCTAATTTTATTATTATTACGATTTGCTACAATTTCAGAAACTATCACAATCTTTTTTTAGTTGTGGTTTCCGAAATCAAAAATTAGCTTTCTATACCTTGGAATTTCACACATAAATAGTTTCGATTCTTTTCCACTAATTTTCGGACTAAACAACTAAACTTGAATAAAAACTTAAAAGTGGGACAGATCTTGATTATTCAAAGATACATTTCACATTCTAAATTTGTGAACATTTTATTTTATACCATCTTTCTATAAAAATGTGTATGTAGGTTAAAAAGTACACCACGCACAAAAAAAGCTATTTATTAAAAGTATAAAAAGGAATTTGTTTAGACTAGGAACCGTAACTGCTACTAACTGAGCTGCGTATAAACATATGTACATATAAAACCACTTAACAACCATAATTGAACACTATTACTAAGGTCAGTGAGTGTTAAACAAAACTTACAAAAAAAAATCAATTATTTTTGACGGATAAATAAAACTTGCAGAAAAGTGTTATTTATTGAAAGAAAAGTAAAATTCAGCCAATGAGTATTATTTTACGAACAAATATTGAACTTCTAAAATTCTTAAATTTGAAGAAACAGATTAAAATTATAAAATTAAGTTTTTGGCACGAGTGAATAGATCTCTAAAAGACAATCATTTTCATATACTTCCGACCACTCCTTCATGCTGATTTTTTCAACCAAATTTTCAACCATAACAGTTATTTGCGGTCCCTAGTTTAAACCCATCTTTGGCTTAAATTATAGATTTTGGCCCATCTCATAGAGATCTCCAGCTTTTTACATATTACTTGACCAAGCAAGCATTTATTCTCCTTATAACGCAGTCTTTCGCTCAATACAAGGGCTGTGTGCGATCATGGAATATAAAGTTCACTGCACCTTATTGGACCTACAGCACCAATCTACGCCTTTTGCTTTTTACATTCACATTTCGTCAGATCGAAATATGTAAAAGTTTGCCTTGTCCCTGAATATAACACGTTCCAATTGTGTGGCGAAATTATTCTCCGAGAGCAACAGCTGCTTTATTTATACGTATGTATCTATATGTTTACAAATGTATGTATGTACATATATTGAAGCCAGCAGAATGAAAAAGCATTCCGGTTTAATATTGCCAATAATTTTTATTAAATCAAACTTTTCTTTTCTTTTCACAAATCCAAATCAGTTTTAAATTTTTTTGGACTTATTCAAATAAGCCAATAAAATTCAACAAAGTAAAGCACTTTAAGTGGATTCCGAAAATGGATCAGGTAATTGAAACCTTACAACTTCTTAAACAAATGGTCACCGGCAGTGCTTTATAGTTATTTTAAGTTTTAAAATCTATTTTCGAATATTGGAAAGTCAGTATATGTTCAATTCGTATATAGGTAATTTCGAACCAAATCGGACACCATTCGGCTTTTGCATCTCCAATTTTTTCAGAACTTTTTATGTTAAAGTCAGGGACCGTAACTGTTATAAGCGATATCGAAATAATTATTATTTAATTCTTATGTTTTGATTTTTTATTTTTTCGTCAAATTTGAGAAATATTTCATAAGTTCTATATTTGCTCGTAAAAATACATACTTATTTGGTGAGTTTTTTAATTTTGCACAATAAGCAAAACTTCTGAAATGAGTTTTATTTTACGCTCAAAAAAAAATTCACAAGTAAGTATTATTTTACTAGCAATATAGGACTTATGAAATAAATCCTAAATTTGTTGAAAAAGATAAAAATTATAAAATGTAGGATTTCGCATAAATGAATAGATCTCTAAATGTTCATTTTTTGAACCAAACTTTCGCCCATAACAGTTATTAGCGATCCTTGGTTATAGTACGAATTGAAAGAGTCCTCTCTGATTTTTCAAATGCCCATAACTTTACGAAATATGGGCCAATTTGATCAACTTTCTTTTTAAAAGTCTCGCCAAGTCCGATAGTTAGTTCCAAATTAGATCTATTTTTTCGCACTTTTTAAATTCCCTGTTTTGTTGTAAATAAGAGTTGCCTGACACATAAAGATAATTAATTAGTTTACGGATTGATTTTCAATCATTTTCTTGAATTACTTTCATCGCCAAAATACATTAAAACGTATTTAATTTGTCGCATATTTTTTGACTTCATTTTTTAAATACGATTGATATCAACATGTTTTTTTTACCAATTGGAGCTTGATTTAATGATGGCATTGCATCATCAATCACGGGGAACACAGTTTAAAAGCTCAATTGAGACGGACTTACTGAGTGTGAAGTTCATTCCTCACTCGTTTCTTCATATTCAAAAAAGTAGTTATATGCATAATTTGTTTTAACAAAAATCCTTGTTTTAATTAAATAAAAAGTGTAGAACTCAATAAAAATCAAGAATTGTGGATTTAAATCGAAACCAAGTCAAAAATTTCGGTCACATTAGCGCGGTAATTCCAAAAGTTCTTATACGGAATATAAAATACATACATACATAAGAATTTCTAAATTTTACTTATCTTCTTCTTAGGATATTTAAGACCAAATTATTATTACAACTTGAAGAAAGAAAAATAGTAAGTTTTATCCCGGTCGGATTGATTTTCAGAACGCCACTTTTCTGCAACAAATTCAATATTTCTTGAGCCCAATGCACATATATAACATGTACGTCGTGAAAACCCAACCTTTGTTTAAATTACATCAATTTTGTTGAGTAACAGAAGAATGTCGAAGACTTTTCTTAATTCTATGCCTCTCCAATTGTAAAGGATTACTGCACAAATTATATCTCCCAAAACTTGGCGTGGTATTAATGAGTAACTCTTGTGTATTTACATATATCTATATTTATTTACATAAATATTTGATAATTTTACAGATGTATTTTTTAAAGAACGCGCGACTTAAAACAAAGCTGCTAATATTGTCTGACATTTTAAAATATTCTAATCCCATTTTCGGACTTGGTTCATAAGTTGAAAAAGACATTTTCAACAAAATCGTGTTTACTGGAATTCAACACTTTGTAATAAAAAATTTTAAACTCTTCTAGAAATATAGCTTTAAAATTTGTGTTCTTCAAAAGTGTTTTAAAAAACAAGAATTCAAAATAATATGGCCCGAATCGGGCCACACATTTCTATTCACATTCATAGGATAATGACTTTTTTGGAAGAACTTCTTCTATTTCATAAACAAATGAAAACCCCAAGAACAAATCCTGCGCCCGGGCCTGGTGTGTATTATAATAAAAAGTGTAGTCATTATATTGATTTTTATCGGCTGTTATATATGTACATATGTATATATAACAAAGTTAATTTGAAAGCATGTGTAAACGCCCGTTTTCCGAAATATTAGGGCAATCTTATTCCGGTATTACATAAGCAGTCTCTAGCCACTAATTGAGACTTTTCGGTGGCGAAATTGATTTTGAATAACCGGTTCAGATAAAATTCAGTAATAAGAATTTTCAACAGCTAATTTCCATGTAAATTTTACAACTATGTATATTGTTTCATTCATTATGCATATCTAGCTGAGACATACCATCAGCTGATTGGCTTTACTGATTTGCACTAGAGTCTTTGGTCTTTGTGAGACTGTTGCTTACTGAATACCGAAATCGTCTATAATTATTCTAATTGAAAATGTCAAATTTAGTGACTTGAGATGAGACTGAGTTGCAGAATACCGTCACTAATGTGCAAACATATTTGCTTTTTGAAAATATAATTTTTCTTGTTTCCTACGTTTTTGGTCTGATCTACGGTTTCAATTGATCTCGTACTCGTTCACTATCGGTTGTGGCTGCAAGTGGCATACACAGGTAACGGAATATATTGGTTTACTGATGTTTACAATTAAAAAAAAATCAAGTATACTTGGGCTAGATACACACATATCTACATTTGTATATACTTATGCGTTTGAATATGTTCTCAAATGCATATATGTGTATACATACATACATATGTACAATGTATTTTTCCGATGAGTTCGAAACTAATATTTTTACACTTTTTTACTTTTTCGCTGCCGCTTGATCAGAACATTGTTTCTTTTGTCAGTTACCTGAGATATTTTTCTTATTACCATACATAATATACAGACACCAGTGTATACGAACGTTTGTCGTTTGGGTCCATAAAACATCATAGAGCACAATAAAATCTGAGAGCACCTCAAGAATTCCACTCCCACTATCCACTATTACACTCATTTGTCGGTTGTCTTACAGTTTTATACTTGAAACACAATACCGACGAACGGCGAATTTTCGCTCTGAAGGGCGTCAGCAACGCTCCCCCAGTAAGACACAATTACGGCGACAACGAAAACGACTAATAATGCCAAGTTGCAATTCAAATTTTGATTTTCAATTAGAAAAAGTGAGAATAATATTTTGTGCTGAAATTTAAATATTTCGATTTAAAAACCCTGAGTATATTAAACATATGGGCACAAGGATCGAATTTCGCCGCTGTCGTCAGTGACGCCAATGAAAATAAGTCTATCGCAATGAATGTTCGTCGGACGAAAGTCGATGCTCGCTTTGGTTGTTTGTACAATCATATATGTAAGTCAGTGTGTTGTACTTTCGACAACGAACATTCGCGACGAAAAATTTGCCGTTCGCCGGTATTGTGTTTTAAGCATAATTCGTATTCATTCACCAGTTTCATCACCATCCATTAAGCTCACTCATTTACTCAGTTGCTTATCCGCTCAACTGAATCTTTGTTTTTGTTCGATTTTGTAATCGCTGGCTTCGCACTCTTCACTCTGTGAATTTTGTTGCTCATTTCTCTCTTTAATTTGCTAGTGGTGTTCTCTTGCGTTTCGTTTACATTTCCTTTTGATATCACATAAATCCTCTCTGTGTTGTTTTGTGCGTGGAGTGTGAATTGCTTGTGTGGAATGTGCGGCTTGTGCGGAGGCAAAAGGCATTGTTTGCTAGCAAAAAAATAATTTTGTAGTTTAAAGGAATAGTAACAAATTGACGCTGCGTGGTTAAGTGTCGTCGTTTAGTCGTTCGTATGTTTTGCTCGCGTCATATTTCTCACGTTTCATGTTTTCTTGCGCGAATATACACGCGTTCGATGTGCGCTTTAAGAATTGCAATTTTGTGAGAAAATGTCATTTGCGCCTATTAATTTTGATTTTACAAAATAAATCCCATAATTTAATATCAAAGCAAAAAGTTTTAAAAATATAACTATTATTTAGAAAGTGAAAAACATTTCAATTGTTAATAAAGCGCCAAACTGATCAAAGTTTCGGAAAGTGACTGAATACTGCGATCACTCAGCAATTCAAAACGAGTGTGGCGGAAATATACTTCAATTAATTACGCAAAAAAAAAAAATACATACAAAACATAGGGGCTGTCAACCCTACAACCAAACAAACACAGGGTCCATTTAACAAGACAGTGTTGAGTACCTCCTTTACATGGATCATCATTAGTTTTGTTGTTTGGGATCTCTGAGCGTTGTTTTTGATTATCTGCTCAGTTAACTCAGTGAACTAATATCCGATAGAAGAACTAATAATAGAAAATGTTTGCATGTGTGCCTACATAAATAAAACATACTCTGGTAGGTAGGTACATAACGATGTTATGTCCTCCCTCGAAATTGCGAAGCCCTTTGCCAATCTGAGTATTGGAGGTTATCAAATTAGAAACTTTAGCAAAATATCCAAACATTAGAATTTTTGCTTCTAATAACTTTCGAACCCCAAAAATATACATTCATATGTACATACCTACATATGTATGTGCTATGTACATCCGAATGCATTTATGAATGTGCATGCAGCAAGAAATAAACTTGTTTTTTAAAAAACGGGGGTCAGTCTTTTGCTCGACTTATTTCAAATAATTTTTCTTATAACAATTAGAAGGCTGGCAGACTTCACACCGCGAATCTGTGCAATAAAGTGAAGAAGGAGCGCGTGATGTATCATGTACTACATAAATATGTGTGTACATAACATAACTTTTAATAATTACGCATTATTATGAATTATGAAGCCATGAAGGTTCATATGAACATACATATGTATGTACATACATACTACATAGATATGTAGACATTACTTTTAAGCGTTACTTTGTTAGGCAAAGATCAGCATGAAATAGAAATAAAACCCGAAAAACAAACTTCAACAAATCCTTTATTAACACATACATATGCAGATACACACATCCATATTTACATACGTAGAGACTAAAAAACGCCAACTCAAAAATATTTTTTCTCGACCTGTGTAATATACCGATTTTGCACCCCATATGCCGTGAAATGAATTATTTAATTACAAAACACATTGTGGATATGTAAATAAGATGTGAGTGGGCTGGTATCTGTTTGTATGTGTGCTTTTCACACTTCCATGCAAATTTTACTTTTCAACCCTTCATGGAGTGTAAAAGTAAAATTCTCAGGCCAAAATTTTTGCACAGGGCATATTAAGGTTGAAGCAAAAAACAACAAACGAAACTAAAAAAAAGTCAGCTACAAATAAAAGTCGTTAGTTATAATCGCGCTCTTCAGCTTTCAACCCCTAATAATATACGTGATCTAAACGAACTACATATGCAAACACATGTCTGCAGGCGCATGTATAAATATCTATGTATATACATATGTATGCATGTGTATATCACACACTGTTTTATTCGCACTCTCCTATTTACAAAACGCCGTAAAATTGAATAAACTTTGGAAACTGGAATATGCAGCCTTTAAATAAAAAATTGCAGTTTTAAACAATGAACAACACGCACTTCCAAATCGTTTTGAAACTTTTGCCAAAATTTATGAGAAATATACATATTTTTTCTGTATCAAACGAAATGGCAAAACTGTTGTATTTAAAAAGCAATAGTATATACATATGTATATGTAGGTACATGTATGTATTTGTGCATATGTGCATTCATTCATTTTCATTTTCATATACATACATAAGTATGTATATATGTATCTCATAGATATGTTGATGAAGAAGGTTTTTAGATGAAACAATAAATTACACAACAACAGCGACGTTATTCACGATTTAAATAAATGTGTCCAGTTTTCATATTATTCACGAAGAGTTTTCGCAAAATTCATGAAGAGTTCCAAAAAATACTTTAATTTAATAAGAAAGTATAGAAAGTTAGTTAAAAAAAATACGAGCATTTTACGCCTAAATTCGGTGAACAAATTCAATTGTGTAAAACATATTACAATAAATTTAAAACCCATATTTTAAAGACTGCTGTTTTCCAAAATACTTCAAAAATTGGATATCGCGACCAATTGATTAGCAAAACATTTAATTAGTTACACTAATACGTTATAGAGTGTTGAATATGTATAATACCTCGAGTAGCGAGTTAAACTAAATTAAAACAGAGTAGTACGAAATTTCACTCCGAACAAATTTAGCGAAGAACATTGTTTGCGCTGCGGGCTTAAAAGAACTAAACATAATGTAGTTAATAATTCCGCGTGTGATTACTATTGGATATACATACATACATACATATGTACATATGCATGTATATTACGTGTGTGTATATTGTTATTCAAAGCTATGCGCATACGAGTATTAAATAAAAAATAATAATTTTTTATTCGCATGTATACAATAATATATTTATTCTTCCCACATATGTTTGTACATACATATGTACGTACATATACATAAAAAAAATAATTAAAATTTAAAAATACAATATAATAATATACATACATATACTGCAAATTTCGTAAACTAAAACGGGTATTTGAAATACCTTGAGATGTGTGTGCTACAAAACGACAGTCTTAACAGATTTTAACAACGCCATAAGTGCAATTTTGTGAAGAAAGTTTATCCATATGTACATATGTATGTATGTACTGAAGTCAATTAGACAGTCCCAAGTGTACATAAACATGTGAAGTCTCAACTTACACATGATTCAACATCAATTGGAAACGGAAAATAATGTTGAAATTATCTAGCCTAATCTATCTTATACAATTGGTTATGCAAATGGATGCGCAAAATATGTTAGAAAATCCTTTCGAATTTGAATGGTTTGTTTGCTTATCAAATCTAGGAATGTTTTTTTTTTTGCTTTAAAGCGTAAATAATTAATTAATTCACAGTTTGTTCTATTCGTCGTATAATTAATTGTATAGAGGTACCTACATATATTGTGTTTTATAGTTTAATTTTTGAAAAATATTTGTAATGTGGGTAAATATGGGCTCAGGGGAATTGTGCCATGTAATATACACTTGAAAAGGATTTTCCAACCTATGGTTTTTTCGGGGTTCCCATCTGACAACTTGTCGGCTGCTTCTGAAGGAATGGGCTTTTGATCAGCGTGATAACCGCTCATATGAATCACCTGATATGAACAAATGCAAGAGATTCAAGTTGAAATCGCTTTTAATCGAAGGTATAACTAAAATGCCATATTTATATAAAATGCCTTGATAAATTATATATATGTATTTGTAAAGCATGTGTAAAAATGTAACTTTTATGCGTAATTGGTGCAAAAGCGCGACATACCATTAAATTTAATATAACATATTACAGGGGCATTACCTGATGTTGTCAATAAATAACAAACAGCCGAATGGATGTATTTTACAATTTGGCAGTACTTTTGCTCATTTGCATATCACCTTTAAACTTTAATATGGTCAGTGCCGACGTATATTGCCATTTCGTTTAAAGTAAAGTTTTTTCAAATATGCAAAATGGATGTGCGGGAGACACTTAAACAAGCTGGAATTGTGTGGATATAGCTTCCGTATACATTTTGTTCAATTCGAAAAGATCATGCATTCAATCCGTGTCGGCCGGTTTAGCAGTTCTTAATATACACTTTAAATTTAAAAAATGTTCACTAAAAACAAGTAAAATATGCAATTATTAACATGGCCGGTAAAAAAATAAATATTGTGTTTATTTAACAAGAAAGCGACAAAAACAATTCAATTTAAATTACATGTGTTTGTATGTATAAAATTAATTTATGAATAAAAACAACTAAAATATATGTAAAGTGGACATAAAAGTTTAAATTAACTTACCGCAGTTAAGTACATATTTACGTACATGTTTATTGTCTTATTGGCGTAAACAATTTTGTTTTTTTTTTTAAGTTAACTATTGGGTCTTATAAGGAAAATTATCGCTCTATATCCACAGATGTTATTGGAACATATTTAAAAGCACACCATTCGTTTACTATGTAATTGTCTTAAGAGTAATTTGTTAGTGATGTAGCATTAAACTGAAATGATTGCCAATCCAACAAGGCCAAAATATGCAAAACCACATGCATTTATTATAAAATACACCAAATATGAGCAATAAATATGCCAAATAGAAATATTTGCAAAGTATGCTAGACCATGCATTTTTTGCAAAATATGTAAAAATATGATATTTTAAAGGAAATTTCATGATTCCTAAAAATAACGTATTAATTTCCGTTTTCAGATGCCCAATGAAAACATGCACTTGGTCGAGATTCCTAGCCACGATTATTACTAATGACAAACTTGGAATTGTATACCATTATTTTGCATTTTTATTATCTTTACAAATTTCGGAAACTACCTCATAAAAATAGCTTCTTAATTTTATATTTTGATGGGAGCCTCCGGGTATGTCAAGAAATGAATCGGTTGTCGCATAAAATATTGGGATTACATTCTTAAAAAATAAAATTCATGAATTACTAAAAATATATATTTGTAAACAGTCGATACTGCTCGATTTATCTGTTTTTGAAAGTTCCCGCTCACCTGATATATATGTATGTATATAGTAGAAGTTCTGTTCACTAGTGCCCCGTAACTTCAATTTCTTGAATACCTTCGTCACTTTCACCATCTAGAAATTCATACAAGGTAATTCCCAAGTCGCGTGCACAAGCTCATCATCATTAAATCCTCTAAATCGGACTCCACTAAAGCACTAAGTATTTCGTCATCACTGAATTGCTCTAATTGAAATAAAAATAACAAATCAATATTTGGTAAATAAGCCCTAACATACACAATTATAACATTTACACTGCATGCAACACTTATTTTAGGAAATAACGAAGTTTAAACATACACGCACAATTGTACGTATACGGTCGGAAAGGGTTATCCACTTAATAAAGAAGCAGTTAAGGCCTTTTTGTTTTTTTTTGCAACAACTCGTGCCATTTTCGGGCGCATATTGGCACCTGCTCTGCATATCAATATATTGATGCATTTAGCTGCTTACGAGAAACTATCTTGCGGTTATGGAATATCCTTATCGTCGTTCTCTCTATCAGATACTTCGAAATCTTCATTAACTTCCGTTAATTAATCCTTGTTCCAATTTGCAATGTCACCAATGCTTATTTTCATTGCCACCTTCGACATCAAAAATTGAACTCCTGGAATTGTATTGCCGTAATACCAAATTTGAAAAATGCATAAGCTCAGAAAGGTTAACTCATAAGTTTGCTTCTTAAAGCGGTACGTGGAGGGTGAAATTCGGATAACTTACCGAGCGATTCACATTTGTGGCGAGGCAATTATTAATTGTATTTGCCGGCATAATATTAAAATTAATTTTGTGATGCTTGTGCTTCAATGTATTGATATATTTTGTAATCATTATAAAAATCAATACGCTAGAATTAACTAAACTTTAATATGCATTCCTTAAAAAATAAAGATTGCTATACTTAAAATTCCAATGCAAATAAGACAAAGCGCAAAATTTCCAAAAGCACGACAATGATAATAAATTTTCTGGCCGAACATGTTTACTTCCTTAAAAATCGTCAAAAAAACGCTTTCGAGCCGTTTGGATTATTGCGGGCAAACAAATATACAATTCTAATGAGAATTAATACACCGACGGAATCGTTCAATCATCAGAAACAAGCACTCACCAGCTGCTTTATGCACCAGTCTACCTTTCATAAGGTGGTTCGTTCCACTGAACCTAACAGGTTAATAATCCTGGTTTTACATTTATATTTGTAGGATTTATATGACATTTTTACTAATTTTGTAAAGATTTGAATTAAATAGAACCGAACTTTTTTCTTATATACGTCAATGCTTAATTTCAATGCAGTTATATTCAACTCGAATAAATTCAGTCAATGAGCATAAACACTGTTTAAACCGAGCTGACATGTTTACTCAGATTGAATGTACACATCAAACCTTAAATCAAAATCAAATTAAAACAAAAAGAATCAAATGACAAAAGAATTTCTTGTGCTTTAACTAAAAAAAAAGATATATGTCTGGAACGGTTGTTGTGGTTCAATCCTATCGAGTTGAAAGTGAAACTTTTAAGATTTTTTGTTCTACCCGTGTTAAAGGTAATCAGATATAAATAAAGCATAAACATAGTAATAAGGTACATGGCGTAAAGTTGCGACTAATATTTTCAAATAATTCAATTGTTTGCTTGGCCAAATCAATAGCTGGATAAGGGAAAGAACTCGGAAATCATGTTGCGATATCTCACACCAGTAACTGTCCCTGCTCGACCAGCCTAGTTTTTAAAGTAGTGTGAAGTAGTAACACCTTGCGTTGAGGATATCTGGAGACGAAATCTACAGAATCACACGGCAATCTTGTTTTATTTTTGCCATCTG
This sequence comes from Anomoia purmunda, assembly GCA_951828415.1. Taxonomy (NCBI): domain Eukaryota; kingdom Metazoa; phylum Arthropoda; class Insecta; order Diptera; family Tephritidae; genus Anomoia; species Anomoia purmunda. Next base: position 75,368,697 of record OX639998.1, on the reverse strand, counting down.
TTGCTTTCTCGACGGCGACCTTTTTGGACACGCACCAGTGCCATGCACTTGCATTGTATTTGAAAGAAAAAATAAATTGATGTTGTTACAGGTTGTGTTTTCGCTGCAATTACCGTTGTAAATAATTTGATAGCTGTGATCCGTGGCCTGTCGTTAAATTCAAATCTTGCGTGAATTTTGCGACAACCACATAATCTTAAGGTGTCTCAGCCAAAAGTTTCGGATTTTCCATGCAAATTTAAAATTTGTTGGGCTTTCTCCGCACTTTTTATATGTATGTATGTACATGCAAAAAACTCGATTGCAGATTTGTATCAGTGTGATAGAAAAACGTAAGCATAAAAGATTTGCATAAATGCTTAGAAGAAGCAAAAATTAATTCTTCCATGTCCATGTTAAGTTGCCAAAAATAAATGACCTAATGCTCTTTGGCTATATCGTTCGAATAAATTGGTGTAGGGTTATATATATTTATTCGTGATATGAAATAAGTGATCGCAATGATTTTTTCAACACTTCCGATTGTTAAGCAATAAATAAAAGTCAAGAAATTACGATTAAACTTATTTTTTAAAAATAAAACTCAAAGAATAAAAATCGATGTCGCTGAAGGTAGTCCTTATTACAAAGAGTATGTTGTTTTAACCCTCATACACATAGCATTTCTCATTCCGCTTAATTTTTTGAGTTGAAATTCGCACAATAATCGTTATTTTCGGTTCCTGACTTATTCACATAAACTTGTGACCTCAAAAACCCCTCAGGAAGAAGTATGGGGCGGTTAAATCAGGTGATCTTACCGCCCAGTGAATATCAGCAAAACGCTATATCAAACGGCCAGGCACGGTTGTACATTGTGTCGCGAGCTGTGTGTGCTGTTGCACCGTTCTGCTGGATGTATCCCTGTGCCAATTCAACCAATTGTGGCATTACGAACTCACTAATCATACCTATGTATCGCTCACTATTCATGGTAATTAAATATTTGGCCTTCGTAATGAGCCGTTCATAACTTCAGAGTAAACTCAACGCCTTACAATGACTTTGGGGGAATATAAATAATGGCCTTACATAAAACAGTTATCCTCATTACTCTAGAAATGAGAATTTTATTTGTTATTTTTGGCCGTATATTTTTGAAACGTCTGCATAATTTATATAGCTTGAGGCCAGGTTTGTATTAGGGAATAATATGAGAAACAAAAATTTTTCAAAGTGGTAGAAGTGATAGCTGCTATTTCGGAGATCACCACATCTCCTCATCAGACTTCTTTCTTTCTAGACTTTACCTTGCTTTGAACCATGGTACACGGGATTGCTAGGCGAGCACGCAACCACTCAGCCATGCTAAACGTGTGAAAATTGCTTGTTTTCTCATTATCCCTATCTCCAACCATACCGCTATAAAGTTTGACATCGCCACTATGTGCTTAACAGCATTGTTGGTATTGTTGTTTTGCAAATCTATAAGCTTTTTGTACTACTTATAGTTTGCTTTTGGGCTTGCTCATCCTTATTGTAATTATTGTTATTGAGAACTTTATTTATTTACGTGTCAACAAAGATGCAAATGGGCCTCGTCTCTCATGATGAGTTTCAACAAAAAATTAAGAATATGCTACGTTTTCAAACACAATCATTCTGCGTTTTGAAGAGTATAGCATTCCATGTATACTAGGTGAAATCAATCGTCAAGTTTTAATTTTTTTCCGTAACACTTATTGTTTTTTCCAATCAAAATAGGTTTTTACTCGCAACACAGTTGTTACGATTGTTTATATATTAAAAATACCTTTACAGGAACTACCTGCAACGGAACTTCGAACCTCGCAAAAAATAGAGGCTCAGGTAAAGAATTTTACAAACCGAATCATGCCTCAAACAAGGACGCGCGTTATTAGAAAACTGAACAATTGAATGACAGAAAAAGAAGAATAATATTTCATTCGTTATACAAGTCATATTGAATGACGAATAAATTTTCATTCATCGTAAAAATAATTTTGAATAACGAATATATTTTATTCATCATTCAAATAATTTTGAATAACAAATAAATTTGTATTTATCATAATTCAGTTATTCAGATCATTTCCCGTTGTCGTACATATGTACATGCATACGTTATTACATAGATTCGACATTTTCTACCGCAACCTGGCGAAGTCATAGTGAAATGATTTGAACGGCTGAATAATGATGAATACAAATTTCTTTGTTATTCAAAATTAATCGGAAGATTACTGAAAGATTATTTGGATGTTGAATAAGAATCTATTCGTGATTCAAAATTATTTCAATGATGAATGAAAACCTATTCGTTATTCAAAATTTTAATGTTGAATGAAATTATGTTCTTTATATACAAATAGAAAAATTGTAAATCCTTTTTATTTTTTTAATCACATAATAATTCAATTCAATTCATTTTAGGGAGTTTTACCGTTATTCCAGTGTCTTATCACCCCAAAACCAGCCCACCACATCGCATTGGCTAGTAAATATACCTAGTATTGCGTGTAAGCTCGCTTGCGTTTCTCTCTGCGTGGGGTCAGTCGTCTTTGCTGACCACTTAGACACAAATATGTAACTAGCAGCTGCAACTGGCTGGTCATCCAAAAGATCAAAGGGTTTAGATAATTACACAATAGCGACGCGCATTGTAATTCAAATTATTGTGCAAGAGAGTTTAGATCGCATTTGTGTTATTTTGCAAATTCGATAATTGAAAAGATAAAATTTCCAAAAATTTTACAGAACTCGACATTCCTATGAACATATATTCGGATATAGTACATACGTAGTATAGTCTACAGCTACATACATATACAGCTACTACGAGTATATGTGTTTATGTTTGTCCTCTTTCGTTTACTGTTTAGTGGTAGGAAAAAGGGGTTGCTTGTGGAAAGTTGATTTGTTTTCGGTCTATCGTCTGGAAACTTTATAATCATTAATTGACCATCATTGTGGTGGCAAAAGCTACTTCTCCAGTTTCAGTTATACTTAAGTGTGTGCGGCTTAGTTTATTTCCTGCGCTCAAAACAGTATTTATCAGTGGCTTGTTTTGAGAAGGTGCCCTATATAGCATAAATGCTTTCGGAAGTTCATCAGGGAATCACTGCAGAAATCGCGTAGGGCTGAAAGTACTAAGGGGTCAAGCGAGAAACGAACGTGCAATTTTAGATCGAGCAGACAATATTTAAATCACTAACATAATTGCCTATATATCCGTCCGGAGCTTGAAATCGACTCAACTACTGTCTACATGCGTCTTAACAACAACTCTGTATTAGTGAACGCAACTGTCCGAAATATCATTTTAATAAAACGCACGCATACCTGCATTCTTATAAATATGTTCAAATGATTTCTGAAAGAGGAAATGGAGATACATATTTATTTATGTAGTATTCCGGGTGCCGCTGAAGTATTGGAATGCGTATCGGATAAACCAATCGGTTCATAAGAAAGTTTAAAATCTTATTGCGACTCACCCCAAAATAAAGCTGTTAACTAGAACTGCACGCAGATGGATCACCCAATTTAGCCATAGATAACTAGATACGAAACTCTCCATTGCTCACAAAATAGGGGGACTGCACTCGTGTTTGATGCTGGCCACATTGCCACTTCAGTCTCCCTATTATCAGATGGAGAAAAAGGCGGGCTGCAAGAGGCAAATACACGAGATAATTGGCAAAAACAGTGCGTTTTCAAGTTTGATAGAAAAAGGGAGTGAATGTTCTTTTGCTAAAAAATCGTGATATTTGAATATTGAAATATTAAAAGGGACGTGCATTTGATTTTTGAACGTTAGTAAAGAATTCTGTCCTTAATTTCACATACAATTATTGTTTATTTAAAAAAAAAATCCTTTAATAATGCCGATAAAATTTGTGTAAGAACCTGGTATATATTGATTTTTATATGCTTCTGAATTTATATATAATATTCATATATGCTGTATTATATTTGTATATATATAGCTACATAAACTTTTATACTGGCATTATAAGTTTTTGAAAACTGAGTAATTTCTTTGATATTTTTATGTTATCATGTTCATTTCATATTTAAAAACAAAAACCTGTTCATTCCCAATGCTCAGTTTTATTTTTTAGTGGAAGCTGCAAAATCTCCTACAAATGCTTTTAAAATTCCCAAATTTGACTTTTTCTATAGTGGCACCATTTGAAAATGTTATAAAAAGTGCGCATTTTGACAGCGCTCACACGAAGAAAAGAGTTTCGTATCTAGTTATCTATGGTTTAGGTATGGTCTGCACGTTCACACAGTGCCCGTACTCATCTATTCACTATTATATCCTTTAATGCAGGCATGTGTATGTACATATATTCAACTTTTGCGCTCATTCAAATTAAATAGTATATGTATGTACGTACATATGTTCATATACATACATATATGTATGTATGCATGGGGGGCTTAGGTTTACATGTATAAGAATGTATAATATACCCTGTCGGAAAAAAGCAGACAGTCCAAAAAAATTTTAATTTAATTTTTATTTATTTAAAAAGAAGTTGGAAGTCAACTGCTTTCAAACAAATTCATGTTAAATTAATTATCTTGATCTAACTTGCACCAAATATATACATACATATATATACATACATATATACATACATACATATATATACATACATATGTATGTATATATATTATTAATTTTTCTGTGGTAATATATATAATTTATTTAAAAGTAATTAATTAGAGCTTTAGCTAGTCGAAATGAAACGGTTGTTTGAATTTTTAAAGTATTTCTTTAGAATATTTCCGATTTTTTTAAGTTTTTTATTTAAGTTATTTTTTTTAACATAAAATTAAGAAATTGGAAAAATCGCAAAAGTTGTGGAAAGACCTTTAATGATATTTCCATTTCAGCAGCTAAAACTCAGCATGTTTTTAACTAATCCCTATGTCGTTAAAAGCGAATTGATTGTATTTCGAACAATATTCGCAATAATCGCATTTAACAGTTAAGCAATACAAAATTGTTAATTTGACTTCATTAACCAAAAAAGGGGACACAAAATTACTGTCATCTCAAATCCCTACCCGTACAAAAAATAAAAAAAATAAATGTTTAAGCTCAGAAGGTAGTACATACTAACCTCTCCTATACCTAAAGCAGTTTAATTGAACGAGAAAATGACACTAACAATACTTTTGAGAATAGATGTTCGTGGTGTATGCTAAATTATATATTAAAAATAAAATGTATTTTTGTAAAGGAAAAAATAAAAATTTTATAGTTACTATAAAATATAGGTACATATTTATATATTTTCAAACAACTGGAAACAGTTCAAGCACGTATTTGGTGATTAGACTGGTTTTAAGACAGTTTTAAAAAATGTAATTTTAAGTAGTTGGAAATAAAAACATTTTATTGCAGCTGAAAAAAAAAATGATTTTTTTGTCAAACATATTTTAAAGTTAGTTGCTTAGAAAAACAAGAAAGAATTTCAACCACTTGAGTTGGTAAAAAGGTACTTTTTAAAATGCTTAATGTGATTCTATTTCCGACAGGGTATATACATATATGTTTGCATTTGTAACCCAACATTCTAGTTACCTGCAATAGTTTACTCGTAGAGGTAATTACTGATGATTGCCACGGTGACTGGTTGTTTATGGCAACCTGTTTTATATGCGAAACTTCCACTGCAGTAACCACATTCGGCTAGAAATTTTCGATTTTTCATTATTTTTCAATTCCGTCATGTTTCATTCTCGTTGCTTGTATATTTTTTAGTAACATTCATACATATGTATGCACATACTTATAATGGGTAGTCCCTTTCTGCTTGCCTTCTTCCTGCTGACTGAATTGACTATTGTGTTTTCTTTATTGTTGTTTTTTTTAGCAATTATCTGGCTGTTTGTTATTACTGTTTGTTATACGCACTTACATTTCTTTATTCTGCATCTACATTTGTACATGCGTGAATATTGTTAATGTATCCCCGCGTTGTGAGGAGTACCGGGATTTCGTCCTCATGACACCCACTCAAAAATATATATTGGATGAGAGCGGTAGCTCCCAGGCTGGAATGTCCTTCAGTATAAGGACATAACTACTACTGTACTGTTAAAGGCAAATTTATTTTATAGAACGGTGCTAAAAACAGATTATATGGCTTTCAGTCGACAGAGGACTAGGACGAAGCAGTCCTTGAACATGCTTTTTCAGGGCCTAAATTGAAAATTATACTTGAATCGCTGTCTTTACTTTTAGTCTGAGTCTTTAGTCTTTATATATCCGTGAGACCGTGTTTTTAAAACAGTAAGGCTGACTTCAAAAGTATATATTATAAAGAAAATGTACAAAACTAACCCGTTCCATATTGTAGGAGTATTTTTGCTAACTTAGCATAATGTTCAAAACGAATTTATATAAGGTAATGTTGCGTGTATATTGTTTTTTCTTTTGGTGGGTGATTGTCAAATTGCACGCAATGCAAGCTTATTCTAGGTGACGCACAACACAAATTCCACACTGTGCGTTAAATAAACTCACTGTGTCATACTGTGATCTAATTTGTATTCGGTATTGTTTGACAATTCATCATGGAAAGGCTCACACTCCATAGCATTCAAATGCATTTCGATCAATATATGCATCGATCCTTATTAGATTGGGATGTAAAGGTGCTGACCAAATACAGTCTTGGTTTGCTTGCCTCGCGTTAATACATTTTGTTTTCGCTTAAAAGTAATATTTGCATTATTTCTAAACTCTGGTGTAAAATCAAGCAATTTTGATGGACCTCTTTCTCCGTATAGTTGTTACTGCTTTGCCTCTCTTTTATAAGAATGCCCTTATTAACGTGCGACCAGTCTAACTTTTGTTGAGTATAGAATTTCATTCGGTGCCGTTTTAATTATGTTAAAGAAAGGGAAATTGCTTTGTTAACGTTGGAAAACGATGTCGCCGGCAGTAAGACTGCATGCAAACACTGCATACATACATTTTAGAAATCATCCTAGAGAAAATTAGAATCTCTTTTCGTTGACGGGATAATTTCGTTTCAGTAGACGGACTTATTGGGCGTACGTCTGATGATGATGTGGGCGAATTGTGTCGTTCGCTGGTATTGTGTGCATGATATTATTTAAAAACAATTTTTTCGAAATAAATAAATAAATGGTCCAAGGCAATACTCGATATACTTTGAAGTAATTAAAGTCAAGGTGCTGGCACAACACAGGCTTGCTTCAATCGTCTTGCTGGCTTTGTTCTGGGTTGTTTTCCTTTGAAGGCTGGTAGCTTTAAATGCTGCATTGGAGACAGTAGTGGGTATGCAAACGTAAATTAGGTCGCTTCCTTCTGCTGATATCAAATTATAGCAGTGAAGTTTGTACATTTTTTTTTATTATTTTCAAAGAATAAAAATAAAAAAAAGATAATTGTGAGATCACATACCACAGTGATTTTCAGTTTCAGACCAGTTTTAAGCTGCACATAAACGACGATCATGTGCGCGGATGAACTTGCACTTTTGGTGCATATTCGTCATTTGTGTCGAACGTTATTTTAGATGATTTCAAGGAAAATAAAGTCGTTTATACAAGAGTAAAAAATTCTTCTAGATATTTTCAGTTATGCAGACTTTTTGTACTTACATACATATTTTGTCAAAAAACACGCATGTATACATAACGTCAAGCCAGGGATATGAATCGCATATTACTTAAATTTAATTATGTAGACCTAAGTTTTCAGTATTTTTTTTAACCGATAAAACTACAATAAATGCTACTGAAAGCGATTGAAATGCCTACACTTTTAGTCCCAGTCTTTAAACTAGACTTCTAAACAGAAGTGAACGTATGCTATAAATACCATCATGCAAAATTAAATATAGCTTTTCTTATTACAAACACTGGCGAGCAAAACCGGTAGAATGGTGCTTCTTTTACGATATTAGGAAAAGTTTTTATGCTAAATTTTTTTCGTTAATTTTATATCAAACTATAGCTCATACTATAACAAAATATGTAAATTAATGTTACAAACCTTATGCTGGAAACACATGTGCAGATAATCTGCTTGCATATATGTATGAACAAATATGTATCTGCAGCTCAAATACATGAGCAGTAATTTTTGACATGTAGTAGATTATTTGGCATGTAGTTGATGATTCAGTTGTGTGTTTTGTGTTATTATAAAAAGTTAGAGTGAATAAAAATGGAAATCGAGAAAAAGAGAAAAATCCAAAAGCTGCTTCTTCTTATGGCAGTCCAAAAGAAATATATTGATTTATTGACAATTTGTGCGTTAACTGAAGAAAGACGATCCCGAATATGGACAATTTCCATGTATGTATACTGAAAATGAAAGGGAAATTCATGGATTTTTCAATAAATTATTCAAGCACATTAAAAACAACAACTGTGCGGAGTTCCGAAAAGCAACGCGAATGGGGGTCAATGAGTTTAACTTACTACTGACATTAATTAAAAAGCGCATTACAAAGCAACATTGTATAAGGCGTCCAATACCACCAGAATGTCGGCTGGCAATAACATTAGTGTAAGGTTGATCATAAATGGAACTATATAAAAATTAATAATAAAATTTATTCATTAACTTTTAGATATTTGGCTCATGGCGTTTGTCGCCAAATGTTAGCCTGGTCTTTCAGAGTAGGCGTATCGAAACCGAAGAAATTATTTTAGAAAAATGCTAAATGATGCTACTCGTTTGAAATCTTTGTTTGCATTTTCATGCAATTCATTAATTGCCGTTTATTTGTTGTTCTCTTTGGAATTGGTGAATGCTGCGATGCGCTGACATTCGACATACATGAAATTTCCGACAAAGCTCCGCTGAAGCTTGTAGTGTCGTCAAGTAACAGCTCTTCTATGTATTCATAATTTCCGTGTGTTCTGGAAAACATCGACAATTCATGATATTTACTTTAAATATGCACTTCAAACAACGCACTTTAAATTGTCCATTTCCACGTCCTTTAAAAACATTAAATGATCTGTCCACTTCCACTTCTTGTGAGGAGAATCAATGAATCTACCGTTGATTTCGTATAATTTGTTTTTTTTTTTTTAATTGTGCCCTTCCAAACTTTTTTTCATGTATATCGCCTATACAAGTACATATTTTATGTGGTAGCAAATGCTAAATACTGTCGACATATAAAACTATTACAAATCAATGGGAACTTTTAAAAAATGAATGTGTTTTATGAAAAAAAGTTCGCAAGACAAAAAATAAAAAAAAAAATCGGCGGCAGTTTTTACCTACTTCAAACTTGCACTTTAATATACTTTAATTAAATAAGCTATAAAACTGCATCTCGAAAAATGTCTATAAACTCTTCTATGAATATTTCTTTCGTTTTCATAAATTTTGCATAAAGTTTGAAATAATAATTTAAAGGGTATTTGCTATAGTACGAACTGTAATTTTATATAAAATTAACAAAAAAAATATGTTATGAAAAACCTTGCTAATATTGTCAAAGTTAGCTATGCAATGGTTTTGAACTTTTATTTGTAAGTGTAATATTTATTTGTTCTACGTACATTCATATGCTTACTTATATAAATATTATATCACTTACAGAACCGCTTCCTACATTCCTCGCACTCTTGAAATAAACATTTTTAACGAATTGCTACAGAATATATGTACATAGCTCTTTCAATAAAGACAAAAAATAAAGTTCCTATCTAATAATTACTATCAACGTTAAGGAAGTGAAGTTAAATTTGTATATAAAATAATTAAGTATAAGTAGGGTCAAAAAAGTTCGTATTAAAAACGAATTATAAAATTAACAGTACAAAGTGCGTGAAATATAATAAAAACAAACTTATTAACGAGTACAAAGCGAACGGATAAAATGGAAAAGCGCGTTATAGTCGTTAGATCAGACTTGAAACACATGATAGCCTAAAGAAAATCTCCAATGTAAAATATTACAAACATGTGCTGGTAAATACCAATGTACATAAGCAAGGCGGGGGAAGTAAAAATGTTGCATGCAGTTTGTCAGTCTGTTTCGAGTAGCCACTTTTCCTTGAAAAATATCAATGTTTTTAAAAATCAGCGGAAAAGTGTGAAGTGTCATGACGAACACTTGTCAGGTAAGTTCAATATGAGTTGATACAGATTTGCAAATACATATGAACACCCATGTACATCCATATTCATACAGAAAGGCACTTATTTATGTATATATACATATGTACATACATATTTATTTATTAAGGTATTCATCTTTTTTTACTATTCGAATTTCCACGATGCCATATTTTCCACGATATGCACATACATATATACATATGTGCATATTATTGTATTTATGTTCATACGTACAAACATATGTATTTATTTAAGTCGGGTGAGCGGCAAACGTCCTAACAATTGTCTAAAACTTCTGTATTTGAACTTTTGTTCACTTGTAGTGAGTATGATGTGAAACATGTCAACTTTATAATTAAACATGGCATTGAATAAGTTTTGGTTGGCCATGACGGTACATTTCTTTTAGTTCTTGCGCTTAATATCATTACATTTCCATGTATATATGTATGTATATTATAAATTTAATTAAAATTATATTTTTTTATATTAATGAACAGTAAAAAGGCGTCGATTCTTTACTTGTTTGTTAATGGCAATAATTAAAAAAAATTACGACGTGAGCTTTTATTTTCTTTTTACAACAAATTTGCTCCAAACACGCTTCAATTGATATTTCATTGAAATTTTCGATTTATCATTTTCTAAGTTTTAAAAATGCAATTTTTCCAAGAAATAAGTGCAAGCTATTAACAAAATGCATCAATTAATTTTTTGTTAAAAACCTGAGCACATCTTGTTTTATCATCGCTGCAAACTTAAAAAAAACGACTAGTTTTACGGACGCATTTAGTGCGATTCACTAACTTTAAACGATTCGACAATCGCATTTTTGTCGACGAAATTTGTCGTTGTCAGTAACGATTGTACGATTCTCTAATTTATTCTTAACGACACTTAACAGTTGTCCCGTTGTATTTATTCAAAGTACTAAAGAGTTTCATTTTGGTCAAACTAAATGCCAAAATGGGTGAAAAACACAAAAATGAATGGAAAAAATAAATAAATGCGTGCTTTTGAATATAAATTTGAGCGCGTTTTTATTATATTTGAATATTTATATGTGTTTTTGTATATTGTAATGTTCCATTGTAGCGGAATTTCTGACTCTCCTCTGAAAGATTTGGTAGAAGAGTCATCAACTCGACTTTAAGGAATAACCTGCAAACATGCCATGGTTTTCGTTTTCAAAATTCGGTCCATTATGAATCGTGCTCCTGTGTACTTAGCTTTTATATTTAATTTTTTTAAATTAGGTTCATTTATTTATATATATTAAAAATAAACTATATTTCTGTTTTTTATGCACGAATCCTTGATAAAAGTTTGCTTTTACCATTTGCACATTAATATAGTGGTTGACATAAGCCTTCTGATTTTTCTTTGGCGCCAAAATTGATACATGTGTGCCTCCCACCAAAGGTGATGGCGATGAAGCAAACATTTCTTTAGCAGCTTGACGCTACGCATGGGTCATAGGAAACCTCACTTTTGGGTAAAATAATGAATCGTTGATTGCATCGTTTACCCGATGTATGATACGGCTTGCGGATGACTGGCTCCTAGATATTCAACCAGTTGCAAAGAATCTCAAAGCCGCTATAACCTAGCAATATAAAAGTAAAATTTAAAATTCATACAGGCTTAAAGATTTCACGAGCTACAGGTTTCCCAGTCGATATTGCTGCTATTCTGAAGCCTGCAACATTATGTATAAAGCAAAGTCTGGATTTAACCGAAAAAGATTCTGAAATTCTATTGCATTCAAATGAAAGAGATTTTCCACATCCCAGAATTTTAAATTTGTCTTTTATTTAAGTTGAAATCGGTTGACATTTTTAATTTCCCGATTAAGTTAACATCATCAAATTTGTTGTCGTTTAGTTTACTATAATCGAATCGGCGATAACGAAAATCGTTTCAAAATGATTTCAAAGTTAACTATGCGAATATCGTTAAAATGAGTTAGTGAATCGCACTACAGGGGCATCCAAGTACCCTTCGGTATTTGTTTTAATCTTTTTGAAAAATTCGTTTGCGGTGTAATATTTATTGTAAGTATGAATAAAATTAATATTTTTCCGCATTTGGATTACAAATTTAAGAAAGGACAATGTAAAAATATAACAAAGTAACATTTTTGTCGAGAAAGGAAAACGCCATATGTTCGATTAAACCGAACTTTAAATATCCGATGAATGTTTTCATTTCCAACCAACAGTACTTGTTATTTTGTTTTTGGGGGATTCCCATTTCTATTATTTTGGATGCTATGCTTCTTAAGTTGAAATTTAAAGTGTGTGCCAAACTTGGTAGAGTTTGTCTAAGGCGGTGTCACGCTCATTTTCCAAAATTTATTAAGTCCTTGTACTCTTTTCTCCTGTCGCAAAGTACCCCAAAGCCGAGGCTATTACCTGCCTTCCATACAAACATATCTTGGATCAAGGGCAATATGTGTGCCAAGTTTTGTTGAGATATCTCAATATTTGCTCAGATTATCGATTGAACAACAGTCGAACGTACAGATATACATATGTACTTGGCGTAGTCGATGTATCTTCTCATTCTACCGTCGACACTGGTGCAGTCAGTTATAAAAAAAGGAAGAACTGCCACGAACAGGGACGTAAAAGTTATAAATTGTATCGCAAAAGATGATCCATAACAGTCATTAAAGGAGAAATTTATTTTTGCGTTGCCTGATAATTGTTGTTCAGGAGAAATATTCTATTCGTTGGCAATACGAGTTATTTCCCAACGTTCATTTCTTACATACATATGTAGCTTGAACACAATTTTTCTCCTACGCCGTAGCCGAGTGTGTAGCTTGTGCGCGCTTCATCCGGTAGGTCCCTGGTTCAAATTCGGCCGGGGCAAGTAACATCAAAAATTATAGAAAAAGTTTTTACTAACAGCGGTCGCCCCTCGGCAGGAAATAGCAAACATCCGTGTATATTTCAGCAATAATAAAACTTCTCACAAAAAAGATTTCGCCGTTCGGAGTCGGCGAAAAACAGTAGGTCCTCAAATTTGTGTTACAACATCAAGACGCACACCACAAATTGTAGGAGAAGTTCGGCCAAAATCGCTTAAGCGGATATAGCGCCAATTAAATAAAAAATAAAAAAAATCTTTTATTGGCAACGGGAAAATTATTTATCTTCTATAACAGTCATTAAGCAACGAAAAAATAGACGTTGGGAAATAACTCTTAACGGTTATAAACAAAATATTTCTCATTTCATAACTGTTGAACAAACTTCTCATATTATAAATGTTTATAAACTGGAAATGAGAGTTATTTGTTTTAGTTAATTGTTAGTTATATTTCCACAAATATCATAAAATGTCATATTTACTATAAATCAAGTGATTTTAAATCGTCTTTGTTCAGTGGTTTAATAATAAATTATTGTATATGTACATATCAAGAGCCCTTCTCTGTTTTGTGTGAAATTATTTTTTAATAACTTGAAGGACAAGAACATGTGAAAATAATCAAACACTTAGTATATATTTACTTCAGCTCAATCCGACCTCTATGACTACAGCTTTAAAAAAAAAAACGAGTTGCATTCTGCATATTCGCGTTAAATCTATTGCAAATTCGTATGACCAGGGATGGAAAATGAAATTTGAAATTGTATCTAATTTGAAAAAAATGTAGTGTACTTAAAAGCGTTTTAATGTGACTAAAAAATGTAGACATTTGTATACATATATATACAAAGGATTTATCGAAAAAAACAATTACGAGTTTTTTTCCACAAACAGAGTTATTTGTATTTCATATTTGCAATTTGCGATCAATAAGTTTGTATACATAAAATTAAGGAACATATGTAAGTAATTTACGTCATACATTTTATATGTAATTAGTCAAGAAAATCATTTTCCTTCCTGAGTAAATTGTCTAGTTGTGGTAAAGAAAGCAAACCCTATACAACGCAAATATTCGATGTAAAAAATACTGGCTGATTTAGTTCTCATGCTTCGTTCACAGTGACATATGTAGCATTAAAAGTTTCGTTCATAATTGCATACTATAAAATTTATTAATTATATTTAACCAAAATAAACATTTCCTTGAAAAATAATTTTGTTACGCTTTAAATGCACTTAAAATTGGGCGGATTTACCGAATGTACTGTTATGTTAAAAAGGGCAGAAAAAAGTACAATTGTACCTACTTTTCCACCACTGATACTGACATATTTTTTGACTTCACCTGTAATCAGAACAAATTTGATGTAATTGTCGTAAGTAGTTTAACAAATATGATCGCAGTAAGGTTGGTATCACTCCAACTGCCCACCCCTGTAGTATACTTATTTTAATTGAAATACTGTACCTGGATGTGGGTGCGGTTGACAATCATTCAAGTCTATTATTTTTTGATAAATAAAACAATTTTCTCTCTTTCAATCGCCAAATTAGTTTTATTTAAGCTAAATAACGGTCTGGACGGATGGGACAGAAATCTTTACTACTAATCGACCTATAATGAAGAATGTCCGGTGGTGGGCCCCCTCCCAACGAGTATACTTAGGACAACTTTAGCACTGAACACTTTAAGTACGCAGTATCGATACTTTTAATAATCGGGTACTATCGATCTAGTACTTACTTCTTTTAATATGCATACATACATTCTACTTAATTTTGTTTGTAAAAATGCATGGTAGCGGGTGTTTTTTTTTTACTGATAGAACTTTCGATAGGGATAGCTGTCACTTGACAGCTAGTAAATGACATTTCTGTTCAGTAAGCATTAACAAATTATTATGGAAAGAATGACGCCGCAACAACGTTTACAAATTGTGGAACTTTACTTTAAAAATCAGTGTTATGTTCGCCAAACTTATAGAGCACTTCGTGAATTTTATGGTCCACATAATCGAGCATCAGAGCAGCTTATTCGTCGAACTGTTGATAAATTTCAAACAACATTTACTCTACTCCATGAAAAACCAACAACGAGACAAAGAACTGTACGTACAGAAGAAAATATTGGTGCTGTAAGTGATAGTGTTGGAGTAGATCCAAATTTATCTATTCGACGCCGAGCTCAACAAGTTGCACTTTGTCCATCCACAACATGGAAATTTTGCAGTGGTTCAAAATTGGACTGATCGCATCCGATTCACCAAAGCTAGTCGTGACGGACATATGCCAGAAATCGTTATTAAATATTAAATGTCATGAAAATATCTTTCAAATAAAAAAAAAATTGGCATCATGCTTCATTTTTTATGTGTTTAGTTCCTTTGTTTTTTTCTTAATTTCGTCTTTTGCTCTTCTTAGAAAGCAAGTTAAAGGCCTAGCACAAAACTCTCCGCAAGTGCCTAACAAACTGAATCAATGTACGTATGTGTGGATGTCAGATCTCTTGCCAAAAATCGACAATGCGACTATTCGACTAGGCGATTAGCAACTTTTTTGATGGTTGATAGTCGTATACCAACTATTCTATTGACCGTTCACTATCGACTAACCGCTCAACATCGAGTAGGCTGAAAATTGATTCACCGAAATTAATCGAATAGTGGCAGTTACGCACAATATATTCTTAAAAACTTTATTTTAGTTGAAAAAACTTGCCAAGCGACCGATTGGAAAGATTTCTGTCTCATATGAAGAATATTTGTATGAACATAAGTTAGGAAAACGTAATAATATTATAATTTAAGTCCAATTTAATGGAATTCTAGAATAAATACACATGCACAAAACTATAAAACAACTTTTTTGTATTAAAATGTTTTAAAACTAACTAAAAAATTTCCCGAATATTTATGATTTTTAAGAGGGTATATAGTATAAATTAAATGTAAAACGTGGACTTGTGCAATAGATAAATTACATAGGACAGTAACAATCTTATAATACTTCTTATAACACATACATATATGACAGTATGAGTATTAAAAACGAATGCTTTTTTCTACGCACGTGCGCCCACATTAAAATCTTTTGGGAAATTATGAGAATTTATTGATTAAAAGCGAAAAAATGCAAATCTATATGCGTTATATGCGGAAATCCTGTAAACAAGCTGGTAGTTTTAAAGAAACATTTTATCAATTAACATAATAGTCCGTAGTAACGTTGAGTCATCCTGAAGATTACGCGATCCGTATAGGAATAATGCTCTTCAATTGCGGGTACTAAAAATTATTACACACTGTCGCATATTTTTGTGCATTCATTATTCCATCAACAAGGTGTAGAGGCCCCAACACATGGTATGAAAAGCAGCCCCAAATCATTTGACTCTGAGGAAACTTAATTTTCTTTACTACACAATTATCCTGGAACCTCTCACCACCTGAACGGCTTATATCCACTTGGTGAAAATTTAGCATCTCCGCTCTTATAGAAAGTGCTTTATAGCGGTCGCTTAAACTTATCCGCCGCAGTATGTTGTCTGTTCTCTCTGTTGACTTTCGAGGACGACTTGATCCCTTTTTATGCTCCAACACATCACTATTCTCTTTTTTTTTTGTAAAAGACGAACAATAGTTGAATGGCTACAACCAATTCTAGCTGCTATTTGCCAAGAATATAAATTTTCTTCATCCAATGCCAATATGCGAATTTTTTGATCACCCGTTAATTTCTTCCGATTATTTGGCATTTTGCACAACTTTTCAAATACACAACCAAAACACGACTATAACTGAACAGTGTGTACTAGATACAGTAGATTTTTTTTTTCAAATGTACTGTTATATAGCTGAAGATATTCTGCCAAAGTGGTGGAGCGTTTTTATTGATCGCAAGTGTATGTATAAGTACATAATAAGTTATGTGCTATGAGAGCCAATTCTTACCAGCGCATATGTTCGAAATTTTTCAGGAAAATGGATGGTATCGGAATACTTGTTCAGTTAACGGGTAATTTTAATCTCAACAAGTTCCTAATGAAATTTGTCATAAAACATTCTTATGATAAGAGGTTTTTTGGAATGAATTCTGTCTTCCCTTGTCAAATTCGGTTCGGAGACAAATTGGTTTGATTGGAGATGATGGCAATTCGTGTCGGAAGGAAAAATATAAACTAAAAAGACCAAGTTTTCAAAATAAAACAAAGCTGATGTGAAATTACATATGTACTCTGAAAAAAAGACCTTAAAAAATTACGGGATTTTAAGAGTTCAAAATAAAGACACGTATTCTTCGATATGGGTTTTGTAGATTCCATTAACTAATTTAAATAAGCATCCTTTATTACCATGTCCATATATTCTTTACCCTCGGCCAGTGTTCTTCTGCCATATGGGTACCGGAAATACTGTTTCTAAGATAAACATCGAATATATCAGCAGTGCCACTCTGCCAACTCAATAAAGAGTGCGTTAAGACCACCTAACATTTTGTTATTGTCTTCAAATTAAAAAAAAATGTTATAAACTGAAAAAGTTATAACTAAATAACCAGATAACCCAATAACAAATTAGATGGCGTGAGCAGCCAAATTGTACAATATGTGGTTTAAAGGGAGTAGGCTTAAAATACTAATTTAGTTTTATTTATAACCTAAATGAAATATAAGGGGTTTGCTATGAAAGGAAACCGTTTATGCGAAAATATTTTTGAAGAGGGTTGCCACCTTTTTCGAACGTTGATTTAATTCAATTAGTATGTCAACAGAAATTCTGCAGCACTGATGTTAAACGAAAGCTTTGGTTGAGAATTATTTTTCGAAAGGATGTCACAGGATTTCTCACATACATATGTACATATGTATATACAGATTTTCAAACACTTTTTTGAAATCAGTTTATAAAAGAGCTTCCTTCCTTCCTTGCCAAAATTAAAGACAATTTTTCTATTTAAAGTAAGGGAAGTATAACAAATTTAAATATATCTGCAAAAAGTTTTAGAATATGCTTTCATAAAGACACATTTTTGAATATAATTGCTACCTATACATAAAAATCTACATTTAGTACCTACTTATATCTACATTTATGTGTTTACTAAATGTAGATAGATATATATATATATAAACTACCAACTAGCACAAACATTGTGCATATCCTGGAATATAATTTTGGGGACTTCTTTATCACTGAAATAATTTCTTAATTTATATAACTACAGACCTGAGTAAGCGCATTAAGATGATCAGCAATCTATATATCTAATTTCGGTACAGCTTTTCAACACTAGATGGTGATAATGAGATTTCGAAATAAAATTAAAAAGGAATAAAAAACTGAAATAAAATAAAAGTTGTTATATTTGGCGGAATTGCGTATTTCCTTTTCTGTTCTACTCGAATACATAACGTAAAGAACGTAGTAGATTGCAAAGAACTTGCATGGCTTTTCGTTCTTTGTGGCAAGAATTTTCGTCCACTTTCACCACACCAAAAACCAATTGGATCTAGTCAGATTCTAATATCAATCAGCAAACGCCATACTAGGTACTTTGTAATCTACGCTCTTTCCATAAGATTAAATCAAATGCGTTGCGAGCGAAGCCGCGGGTAAATGCTTGTTTAAAACCAGAGAACGTTTATTATAGAGAAGGCTCATCCCAGTCCATTTCGTGATTCGTTCCGCTTATACACAGTAGACCCACTTAATTTAACAATTGAGACCCATATTGACAGTGCTAGAGCGTGAATTTGTAGTTCGAGAGAAAAATAATGTTACTTATCAGTTGTGTTGCAGGTGATTAATTTGGTTTTAATAATACATATACATATAAATTGTCTATTACCATGCAAATAAATAAATATTTCATTGAAATTTCGTTTTTAATTATAATGTAATATAAACGAATTTAATATAATGGATCCTTTTATTAAAATTTATGCCAACATTTTCGTTTTCTAGTAACTGATGAAGTGAAAAAATTCAAATTTAATTTTAATTAAGATAATTTTTTTAAACATTTTTTTTAGTATTAAGTAATAACAAACATAATAGTTAAATAAAATAATTTAATGCAATTTCTTTATACATATTGCACATCTTAAATTAATTAAATAAATGAAAACTTTTCAATAATTTTGTATATTCATTCGTAACGAAATGAAATCAGAATAGAAATGTGAATGAAAAAGGTTTCCAAAAATTTATGAAAGTTAATAAATATATCGTATTGAATTTAAAAAAATGCACAAAAATTAGACATGGCACGAAAAAAGCTAGGATTCGAACTATGGGGCAAAAATTAAAACGTGCAATATGATAATGTGGCTGGCGACTAAACGCGCGAAGCCACAGCAGAGATTTGGCGAATTCAGCTTAAACGGCTTATTATGCAAATCATTGCAATGTGTGCGTCAGCGGGGCAAGTAGAGACGGAAGAGGAGTTATGCAACAATTTGGATAAGAGAAGGGAGGAAAGGGAAAGGGAATGGTAACCAAAAGAATATTCTTTTCTGTTTTCCGGCAATTTTTGTGTCGATTCGCCAATTGCGCGTGCACGTGTATGCAAATGAATTGATGCGCATTTGGACAAAAGTATGTTCTAGAATATTCAGACTACGTTGCCAAAACACATTATTGTCTGTATTGCGGTGTTGAAACTTTTCAATGACCGTCGATGGTTTGTAAAATTGAAGATTTTAGCATTTTTGCTTTCGTCGCGAAAAAGATTGTTGAGGGGAACATTTGCGTGCGCGGGGGGTGATGAAATGCTCGCGCTTATGAATGAACGGCATTTGTTTTCAGGAATACGCGCACGCGTTTATGAATGAATGTCTTGTTGTTGTATGCAGTTTCAGATATTTTTGATTTAGCGTAGGTCAAGGTTGAATTTATGCACTGCATGTAAGTACATACATATATATGTATGTGTGCATGGCTGCATAAGAATTTTTGTATTTAGATATACATATGTATGTACATACGTTCTGTACATAGATATGTATACATATGTATGTGTGCGCAAATGATTGTACACTTGACGTCATAGTTATGCATGTAGTATTCTCTGGAAGTATGAAAAAAAGTAAAAGTAAATCAACCCCCACCCAAATTTAAGCGCGTGGCCCGGTTTCGATTTCGCGCAAAACGAAAGCATAAAGAATATTGCGGCACCTCCAGAAGCAACTGCACCACAGACTACAATTGGTTTGTTTAAACTTAATCGCTACTTGATTCAGTTTCTCGTGAATAATTTTTGCCAAGGCAAATTTTTGATACAAATGAACAAATTTGTATTGTAATATAAATTCACATTGGAATCTATTATCATTACCTTGACTTTGATTCATGTAATCTGCGTGCAAAATCTATTGAAAGATTGTAGACAGACTTTGACTTGTTTAAAACAAAAAATGGTCGACTTCATTCTTTGGCTGCGCGCCCGGCTTGCGCGCCGCCCAACTCGCCTGCGCGTGAGTCTCGTGTGCGTTATGGACATAATAAATCATATTTCATAAAGTATCCAACTGCCCATTCTGAAATTTTGGGACAGTATTTAGCATACTATAATAACAAATTACTGAAAAATTTATCAAAATCAAAAAGTCATTTTTCGAAATATTCAAAATTGTTCAAAAAATTGTTTTAAAAAATTACTTAACTAATGAATTTTTCACGACATTTGAAAAAAAACTTTTTTCTAGGGATCGAAAAATTGAAAAAACGATATCTCGAAAAACAACGATATCATATTGGAAAAAAAATACGTGTCCTGTTTTTATGTCCGTAGAACAGGGGAATAAAGTTTCAGCGCAAAAAAAAAATTTGTTTGTAAATTTGACGTGGAATGACCCATATGTACATAGATCGCATATTATTTCGCATCTACAAAAAAGGAAATCAACATAGGAAACCAAATAAAATACTGAATTGGAAGCAAACTCGTAGTAATAATTATGTTATGAAAAATCATTTGAAAGAACGAATATACATACTTCAATATTTTAATATTTCACATTTTTTTCATTTTTTAATAAATTCGACAAATAATTTTAGTTTAAGCCAAATTTTTTTCTTTTATTTTAAGTAATTTATTTTAAGAATTTCCTAAGTTTTTTCCTCTTATATCAAATTTTATATACACAAATATGCAAATTTGAAATGCCGTCGGTAAAACAGCAAATGAGCCAAGTTGTTTTGGCATATAAAATTGACTCAATCTTATCATTTACATATTTAAATAAACCAAATTTTTCGTTAAATATGAAAATATAAATATTTCAATTTTTCCATGATTGGGTCTATTGAAGATTTTTCGACTTTGACAATTCACACTGAAATTCGGTCATGAGCCTTCTCATTTAATATACGTTCTCTGTTTAAAACAAAACATGTGGATCATTGCATTCATTGATACTTGCAATCCCACGTATGTATCTACGACTAATAGGACTATTCTGGCAACTGTCTTTCAACTCCCCACAGTCTTTCGAAAAACAAAAGTCTTATGTATGACAAATGTTTATTCTGGTAACATCTTGAAAGCTCTTTTCTGTTTTTCGGAAGACGAATTGAAGGACGTACATATATTGTTTTCATTTCAGCAATTAATTTGAAGCATATATGTATGTATACAATTAATTTGTAATGTAAACGTTATGCTATAGCAAAATTTATATTTTTATGAAAAATATTAAAATAGCCGCTAAAATTTTGCATGTCCAACGCATCGAACCTTGGATTGTCGGAATGTCAGTCACGGGCAAACCAACTTAGCTGGAATGGATAGGCCTTCTCGGTTGCTTTTTGTGTATGATCAGTATACTGCGGATGTTTATGAATTTTTAAGCTAAAAACTCAGCCTAAAATATGCACCATGATAACTATAAGAAAAAGGCTTTTCACCATGAATGTTCAAAAGAGATCTTTTTGTGTTCTCATTCGAAAGACTATAAACAGTCTTTGCCAGAATAGACCTCAGGATGAAGGATATAAGCAAATTCTTCCAAAGCAATGTAGATACATACATAGATTAATCAAACTAAGATAACTGGAAATCGGTTTATCGCTGAATTCCTCTCAACGCCTGACTTACTGAAGCTACCGATGTAACGTTGGCAAAGATATTAATGTTCCAATTGTCCTACATGAATTGGATATATTCTCCGGCGTTCTAAAAAGTTTGTTACACAAACTGGATAAACTCAACAGACGTACATATATATGAACTAATTACAATTGACATAATTGTGACTTTTAAACATTGCTGAAATTATAGTAAATTAAGATATAACGAAAAACGAGTCTGTATGTTTAAATATATAGCAGCTATTTTAAATAGCATATTTATTCATGCGTTTTTTAAATAATTTAATTACATTTAAAATTACTTCGTAAACATAAGCTTGTCGGAGAAAGTCTACAAAAAACTCTCGATTCAACGATGCTACTTTACTCTATTGGAATTCACATTCGTAACTATTAAGTTCAGTGATATCAGTAATCAATGTAGAGTTCAAGATTGATTATTCAAAGTAATTGTATTTTACGTACAATACTTCGCCCTTTTCTAAATGGATGGTGGAACTCATATTTCTTTTTATGCATACATACATCGTAAATGAAAAAGCTATAAACAGAGAACGATGTTGTTGATTTATAGTGCAGTTACTAGCCACCGTAATACCACAGGCCTTGCCAGCTTATATGGCTTACCTTCTGAGAGTGATATGTGAAAAAAAGTTCATCAATGTAAACTGTGTGTTATGATCATGACTCAATTATAAAAGGTTTGCTCACCACTCGTGACACTTCCTAACAAAAGATTTTTTTCATATTACCCAAGCAAAAACTCTCATGAATATTATAAAATTGTAATATTTGTTTAAAGATAGCATAGACTTTTTTGTTTTACAAATTTTGCTTTTACTCCAATTTGCACGTAACTTTGAAGATTTAGCAAAACAACACCTGGCCGATTTGACTAGAGGGAAACCTTTAATTATTAAATCATGCGTTAAGATGAAGTCTTGTGTTGAAATCAGAACTTATATGCTCTCTCTCTCCCTCACCAAATTCTTGAACGCTTACCAGTTCACAATTTTTGTAATTATTGTAAAAACAAAGTAAAGTTGTGTTATTAAAATAATTATTTTTTAAATAATTAAATATTACTATCGTATGTTGTAGACTAAGTAATAAAAGATTAGTTACATATATTCGTTGGATTTTAATTTCGATCATTTATGTATATCTTAGTGTGTTAATGGAAATGGCAAATTCCTTGGTTAGCGACACGTATGTACATAAGTTTCGTCAATTTGATAAAATTGCGACTACGTTGGTGAGTAACTGCCATAATATACTACATATAAATAAGAAATGCAAATAAATAATTATAAGGCCTACATATGCACATACATACATATACATATTTATAAGTTGTGTTCATGGAGCTGAGTTCTAAAGATTGTTTAGTGTTTGATATCCCCTGCATAAAACCACTGTATTAAGTTGATATTGGTAGCTATCTTGAAAGCTCTTTTCTCAATTGTTTTCATTTAAGTAATTGTTTTGCAACATATATATGTATATAATAAATTTGTTATTTAAACATTATAGAAGAATTAATATTTTAATAAAAAATATTAAAATAGTCGCTAAAAGCAGGTATACAAATTTTCAATAATGCATATTTTAAGTAAAATGTGTACAAAAAACACCTGCTAGCGGAATGGCGGTCGCGGGCAAACCAACTAGGCTGAAATGGATGTAATGGTGCCCACAGTCACCGACGCAAACGTACGTTACGTGTCAGCTGACACGATCAAACTTATGAGAGCGCCATGTAAATGAAAACTCATCAACGTGTACGTGTGACGGTTACGCGCGACGTGTACGTGTGTAATCAGAGAAATTTAGATTTTTGCCGTGAAGCCGTGTCAGCTGAGTGCTCTCTCACCGCACAGTGTTGCCAAGCAGAACTTTTTAAAATCATTTACAAAATAACCTTATAAAAATTAAAATTTTTATTAAATTAATTTAAAATCGATGTTTAATAATGTTAATTATAGATAAATGAACTATTTGCATTTGTTGGTTTTTGGCTTTGGTTTATTATACAATGAAAAATTGTAATTGACAACGCGGATGTGTGTAAAAGTATGTATGCAAACAAATGAATGGCAACATTGTGTTGATGCAAGCAAACACAGTTTTATGTACGCAAAGTTTGTTTACAAAACATACGTACGGGCACAAGTTTTGCTCAATTTTGTGTATCTCCCGTCAAACAGACACGGTATACGTACACGTCGGTGACTGTGGGCACCATAACTCTCCACTTGTATATTGTGTATGTTCTATAGACCGCAGATGTTTATATGCTCCATAATAACTGTAAACAATAAAGCTTTTCACCATGCATGGGGAGAACTTTTTGAGTATGATGTATGTGCCAGAATACAAAAAGTCTTTCTTTACAATTGCCAAAAGTCACTGTCTTTACAATTGTCTTTCGAAAGGCTATAAACTATCTTTACAGACTTATTCTGGCGAATTTAAAAGAGGGGGGTTGCGATCACTGCAGTATATTTGAAACAGAAATCCGTAAATAAAACTGCCGAGTTAATATAAGCACAGAATGTAGATTACAAAGAAGTTGCGTCAATGAGATTATCTTGTGGTAAGAAATTTTTCACCACACACCAATTGTTGGTCAAATAGCTAAAATATTCTTTTGGCATATGGCATATGGTGAAAGCATGCAACTTCTCAGTAATATACGTTCTTGAATATTAGATATTTAACCAGCTGCGGCCTTGCATCTACATCGACAGTCAAGCACTCATCAAAACTCTGCTTTCGCATTACAAATGTTCAAAGACCGTAGCAGAGCCTATAACTCTGGATTGAGAAAATTTATTATAGCCAAAACCTTGCATATTTTTGGGTTCTGGGGCCTAAAGATAACGAAGGTAATGAAAGGACAGATGCCCTTACCAAACAGGGTGCCTATCTAAAATATTAATTGACGGAGGAATGATGGTGGTTATGCAAGCAATTAAACTATTAAACGAACTGTATACATATGTATGTATGTATAAGCATTAGGAATGGTAATCCGGGATCCCGGTATCAAAGCCTTTTTAAGTGCCGACAATCCAAGGAGTACTTGCCAACAACCCCGGAATATGCAAAATGCAATACCCTGTATATAATGCAATCCAAAGTTTATAGGGGGAAGAACAACCATATTATTAGAAAAATTGTTGATTGTGTGACTCAGACATTTGTAAACAGTAATTCACCAAAAAGTCGTACAAGTTGCATAAACAAAGGTTTTTAAAATATACGCGGTATTGACTAACAATGATATTCATTCAAGTGAATGTATTTGCAGAAATTAAAGTAATGTATATAATACATTAAGTTAAATTTTGTATTCAGAAGTAAGTTAAATTTAGCTAAATTTGGGTTTTAAGTAATTAAAACAATTTTTATGTATATTTCTCAAGTAAAATTTTGTATTCAGAAGTAAGTTAAATTTAGCTAAATTTGGGTTTAAAGTAATTAAAACAATTTTAAGGATATATTTCTCAAGGGGTAAATTATAGTAGAAGCTTTGGCATTCAGGTGGTAAAACATTCTCAAGCTATTGTAAATGCTCAAATTTATTCATTCGAAGCAACTTAAATGAGTAAAAGTTTCTCACTTTGACTCCGATACCGTAAAAATAGTAAATTTTTGATAAATTCAAAACGGGACCGCAAACAACTGTCAGGTAAAAATTAGTGTGAAAAAAACAACATGTGCATGATGGCGTTATGATAATAGTTTTCTTGTATATGGATACTTATAGAATAGTGTTCTTAAAAAACAATGTATCATGCCTGCGTGTGTTTCGAATTGTGTTTGCTAGGTCAGTGAGTGTTAAGAAAAACTAACAAAATTACAATTTTTTTTATTTTACAACAGAAAAGTAAAAGTCTCAGGATAAGGCTATTTCTTGAGCGCAAAAAAAAATCATTTCATACGTGTTATTTATTGAAAGTAAAATAAAACTCAACGAATAAGAATTATTTTACGAGCAAATATAGCACTTACAAAGTAATTCTTAAATTTTATCAAAAAGATAAAAAACGAGACATAAGGATTAAATAATAAGTGTTTTGATATCGCTTGTAACAGTTATGGTCCACTTATAATAAACTGTTAAGCCTTAATTACTTCAAACATATTGCTGCTAAAGCTTATTGAGTAGGATGCAAAAGAATTTTTTGTAATAACAAACCCAAATGGGTCGCGTTTATACTCATATAAAACTCAAAAATTTCGTCGCAATACGTACCAATGGTTCTAGGATGATGATTCCAAATATTTTTTAAAGAACTGATATTGCTGAAGAGTTCACTTACTGCATACATATTCGAAAGCATACGAAGGTTGCCTTTTATATTTTGAGCCTTCGCAACACTACATGTGATTAGCTGTAATTATATATTTTAATCGTAAAGTTTGGTATTTTTTGGCATAAACTTGCATATAACGATTTCACTTACGAGTTTTATTTGTGTTTATTTATAGTGAGTTTAAAAATTCATATTGCCTAAAAATGGAATTAACCCGTGAATGTTTTCGTGCGATGATTTACTACGATTTTCGACGTGGATTATCGAGACAGGAGTGCATCAATCAACTTACTTCTACTTTTGGTGTTGAATCACCACACAGCCACTGTGAAGCGATGGTACAACGAGTTCCTACGTGACCGCCTACCTTTTCAGGACGAATTTCGTGAAGGTCTTCCAAAAACGGTGGTTGCGCCAAAAACAGTCGATGCTGTGCGTAAATTGATAATACAAGATCGTCATGTGCATATCGCGAGATAGAGGCATCCTTGGCCATTAGTGGGACCAGCATACATTCAATATTGCATGAACATTTGGTCGTAAAGAAGATTTGTTCTCGTTGGATACCGCATAATTTGACAATTGCCCAAAAAAGGACTCGTGTCCTATGCATATGAGCCGGAAACAAAGCAGCAATCGACTGTATGGGTGTCCCAAGACGAGCCTAATCCAGCAAAAGTTGTTCGCGCAAGAAGCACCTCAAAGCAAATGGTCGCCTGTTTTTTCGGAAAATCTGGTCATGTCGCAACTGTTGTTCCACTAGATAAACTTAAAACGGTCTATTCTGAGTGGTAAACAACCATTTGTTTGCCAAAAGTTTTTGGAGAATTAAGGAAAACCAACCGCCGAAGACAAAACATTCTTCACCAAGACAATGCGAGCTCTCACGTATCGATTCACACAAGAGAGTTTTTGAGGACTCAAAAGGTCGAATTGATGGGTAATCCGCCTTACAGCCCTGATTTGGCACCTAATGATTTCTTTTTATTTCCGAACATCAAAAAAAAAATGCGAGGTCAACATTTTTCCACGCCTGAAGGAGCTGTAGAAGCCTTCAAGCAGCTCGTTTTAGAGGTATCCTCTTCTGAGTGGCAAAAGTGCTTTGAAAATTGGTTCAAGCGAATGCAGAAGTGTATTGACTTGGATGGAGAATATTTTGAAAATCAATGAAACTATTTTCCTTAATATTTAACTGGGTTTTCATTATTAGGCCCAAGATATAAATGGCAACCCTCGTAGTTCTGGGGAGCGTAGTTCAGGTGGAGTCACACCATATTTTTCTAAAATACTTGAATTATTAAAAATGTCTTAGCTCAAAATTCTTGTTGATTTTGCTTTCTGCACTGAAATCGGGTTCTTCCTAAATAGGAGAATTAGGTTAGAATGCTTCATCGATTTTTTTAGTAACGATAATAGTTAATTTTTCTATTCAGGGTTACCAAATCTCAGTTTGGGCCTTTTGGCATGTATGCAGTATTACATTTTGCGAATACGCGGTATTGCATGCCAAACGACGATATATAAAAATGTAGCCGTTTTCTTTGTTACAACTTGGTTCAAAACTGATTATCGGATAACAATCAAATTTGGACAGTATACTTCTTAGCCCGGGGTTCGGTCATAAGCTATATTTTAATCCGTTAGGTGCCGCTGAGATACTCAGAAAATCCGTATAATCCGTGTAGATATTATGATGATATTAGAAAATAATGATGCTATTGTACCTTTTGGTATATACGCGGTATTGCATTTTGCGTGTACGCGGTATTGCCCGCCAAAGGACAAATTGTTACGTAAATTAATAGAAATTGTATCGAATTTTTGTAGGTTTTGAACAAAGTTTGGAATTTTGAATTTTATAGTTTTTGTTGCAGAAGGAAGCATAGTTTGGTAATAAAAAAAATAAATATGATGTAACATTATACACATTCATTATCAAAATGAAAATTTTTTTAAACCCAATATTCAGTGTGTCTCACTGTTCTTAATAATCGGTTTACAATTATGAATATTTTGAGCGTTTTGGGTTTCTTTTTAATATGACTCTGTTGGAAAAGTTAAATTGACCTGAGAATTTAGTTGAGTTTTATTTCACATAAGTACCGCTCTCTTATTCCGAACAAATTTTTCTAGATTAAAAAATATGTGAACTTATTTAAAACAAAAAATTCAATTGTTACTTCTTATGTTTCCCTCGAGCGTTTTTCGAATACCTTTAGTTTCTTTATCAGATGCGTCTTCGTCAAAGTATTACTAAATGCGTAATATTTAATTATTGACGTTTGGTTTGTTACTGTTGAAATAATTTTCACTATAAAATCTAAATCTTATTTAAACCCCATTATACTGGGCTTCCTTTTATAACTATCTTTAACGAATTTCTTTGAAATTGATTAATTAGTTTCGATGTTATGCAATTTCAAAACTTTGCGTGCGTGGTTATTGACCGATTTCAAATTAACGTCTTGTAAGACTCTCATAAGCACATGTGAAATTGTTAGCGCCATCTGCATGGGTTGGCTTTTTGGCGCAAAAAGTACTTATTTCAGCCAAAGTGCAACATACGGAGCGGACTGAATTCGGCCAATCACTGGCACTTCGCCAGCATTCTAACATTCAATTTGTTACAACAACATAAAAAGTCACCAGAACTTTCACCCTTCCTAATTGAATTCTAGCCAATTGGAAGTCAAAAAAAACATATGTATGAATAAAATTTGAATAAATTTAAATCTGGTGGATTTTCCAAAAATTTCTCCAAAGTCTCAAATAAACTACGCAACCCTTGGAGGCCTTTTAAATCAAAAATAAGTAAATTGTAAATATTAGAATGTTAGTTTTTTTCTCACTTTCACTCTAATCTAGATTTGAACACAATTTCAGCAGACTATTTCTTTGAGAATCTCATATTATTTCGTGTGAAATTGTTAACAATTCATGGATTCTCGTTGAAACTAAGCGTTTTGACAAAAACCGTGCCATGTTTGTGTTTATATTTTATTTGCATCCATATCAAAAAGTAAAATTTTACGCAGGGCGTTCAATGGGAGTACAGCCAGATTTAAGCGCTTGAAAAAATATCGGCGCAGTAACAACCAATAATTCGATTTTTCAAGAAGAATAAAAGTCACAAGTATACTGCTCTTCTGTAATCTTATATGTATGTATGTACATACATATGTAATTTTGTGTAAATTTTTTTATTTTCTCCACGCGTAGTATGTATGCATGTTTATTAAAAATCGAAAATGACAACTATTACTATTATGTAAAACATATGCATGTATGTATGTATGTACATACATACTTATGTACACGTATGTATGTATATACATACATATTTTTTCATTCATCATGCACAGATGCATGTATGTACATACATATATGAATACAATACATATGTACATATGTATGTATATATATGTACATAAGTAGATATATAAATATGTATAAACATGTGCAATTTTGACTAGGCTAAACTAGGCTATTCATACGTATACATATGTATGTACATACATATCCACTCTTCTGTCCCTGCGTTTGTATTTTATAAAGCAAAAAATACTCTTTTATATAGAGCTGATTTTTAATTGGCTAATTAAATACTAGATGGGTGGTTAATTAGCGACCGCAATGCCGAGAGCACGCTTTTCTCTAATTGGTTGTGAAAAGCTCGGCAAAAGTGTTTAAATGTATACCTACAGTACAGCAATTGTATACATTTACATATGTATGTACATATATGTATACATAGATATAGTCTGAAAGATGCATGAATGTACTTATGTATAGATATATGTATGTTTGTACGCGTATGCGAAGTTTCATACAAGTCCTCACATATATTCTTGCACGAATGAGTGTAACAATGTAAATATTTATACTACATACAAATATGCATGTAGTATTTCTCACCTACGTTGATTACATCCATCCTAGTATATTTGTGTACTCATAAGTACCCAGCAAACATTTTCGGACGGCTCAGAATTATGAGTCCGAAATGAGTATAAAATATGACGGAAATATGAGGCTCTGAATTATGAGTCCGAAATGAGTGGAAAGAATGTAGAAAATATGAGGCTCAGAATTATGAGTCCGAAATGAGTATAAAATATGACGGAAATATGAGGCTCAGAGTTATGAGTCATCATCTCTTGCAATAATGTATTGTATTTTGGAAATGCCGTTACTTGTGTTTCCACGAATTCCACGACCAACGAACACGTGCGTTCTTCGATGAACAAGTTGAAGTGCAACTGTTGAAGTGTAAAGAATACAAGTGCTTTTAAGGGTAATACTTTTGAAATGCCATTTGGTGCTCTTAATTAACTTTTTATAATTGTTATAGAAGCGTTTTCTCGAAAATTTGGCAATGAGGTGGAATTTAAGAAAATTACAATAAAGTGCTTTCAAACTGCGCGAGACCGAGTTATATATAGGAATAAGAAAACCTAAAGACAGGAATCTAATTAGTTTTTTAAGTATTTTTGTTTTTTTTTACCAAAAATGGAATAAAAACTGAATTTTACTTTCTTTATTTAGTATTACATTATTTCTGTTGTTTTACTATAAAAGAAACAGATACATTATATGTACTCTTATTTTCTCTAAAATATGAGTCATATATGACTCCTAAAAGAGGCTCATATGGTATATGAATTCGGACTCATATATGACGAGCATCGCAAGAAGGGAAACACACTCATATTGGACTCCTATAAGAACTCATAATGAGCGCTCACACTCCGAATTATGAGTCTAATCTGACTCATATCGGCCTCCAAATGTTTACTGGGTATGCTTAAAACCATGTATGCAGAGCAAAAAGATCACGGAGCAGACGGTATACAACAAATGTATCTCGTCAAATGGCATAGAGTCGGGCCAGGCCAGTTGAGTGGAATCGAGGAGAGCTCCAAACTTTGAGTGTGGAATCATTGGACACAAATAGAGAGATGTTATGCTTAAAACACAATACCGTCGAACGGCGAATTTTTTGTCGCGAACGTTCGCTGTCAAAAATATAACACACTGACATACTTATATGAGAATAAACACAACCAAAGCGAACCACGAGTTTCGTCCGACGAACATTCGTTGCGATAGACTTATTTTTATTGCCGTCGCTGGCGGCAGCAGCAAAATTCAACCCATTATGTTCATATGTTTAATATACTCAGGGTTTTTAAATCGAAATATTTCAATTTCAGCACAAAATATTATTCTCACTTTTTCTAATTGAAAATCAAAATTTGAATTGCGGCTTGGCATAATTAGTTGTTTTCGTTGTCATATGTATTTGTGTCATAATGGGCGAAATTTTTGGGCGAACGTTGCTGACCGCGTCGCTCTACTGAGCGAAAGTTCGCCGTTCGTCTGTATTGTGTTTCAAGTATTAGGTATGAAGGCCTAATTGTGCGAGGGTTAAACAACAAATCCAAGCGTGTAGTAAATACACAACTCCGTTTACCGCATGGAATTCTGGTTTTGGGAGCATAAGCATTCGCTAGTGGCTCTCTTGGTTAAAATTGAGCTAAAATAATGCAGCGTACTAGAAGCCTACGAACCCCTGCGTTACTCAAGAAATATAAGATAAAACATAGAAAACGATAAATAATTAAATGCAATTACTGGATTGGCTAAATATGTGGAGAACAGATAGGTGGTGCGGCATAGTGATGATAGACAGCCTTCATACATTTGCTATATGACAAACATACTATATGTACATACAGATGTGAGTATATACAACTGTTTTAGTATAAGCGCGATTTGTGGGATTTGGGGTGTCGCGCAAAACAGAACTCGTAAAATCGCCTCGAAGATTTTTAATTATTTATTTAATTTTGTCTGAAAACAAATTCATCCTTTCTTTAAATTCATATCTGTTTTTTTCGAAAAAGGAAATAGACCGTCAGAGGCAGAATTTCTTTATATGATGGATGATTGATCGAATTCGCCCTATATTAACTCAATAATCCTCCTACAAAGCTGACCGTTGACTTCCTAACCAACCTTGCTACTTTAAACTGTTTTGATGGTTTTATCGGTTATCCATCTATTGAATGTAGTCTTTTTTTGGATTGAGGGTCAAACCGTTTAGTCCACGGTTACAAAGTGGATATGAATTTCATCCAGCTTTCTTTACAGAGATCTACTGTTTGTATGAAACTTTAAGGGACCAGCCGTTTAAAATAGATGGAGGTGGAAGGAAACGGAAGATATTCGGGATTTTCAAAGATTCTGAATTGATCTGTAAAACCTCTTGTTCTGTTACACTACTAAACCTGGTACATATTCTCACCATAAAGATTTTAGCCACTTATGCTCTGTAACCTATCCAACATTGTAATAGTTGATGAACCTTTTAAGTATATCACATCCTAAATCACAAAGGGGTATCACGTGAGATTTGATTGATGGTTATAGTTTTGTTGAGAAGAACGAAACGTCTTGTTTCTTTAATATAAATAAGATTATAGTTCGCGCATTCGCACCACGGAACAAAAGTTATTATCTACATTTCCACTAAAATTACGGCGAATAAAAACAACTGCTATCTTCAGCGCTGCCTTCATACCTTTTATTAATCTTGAATTACCGCATTGCTAGTTTAAAAATGTTCAATTTTAAAATACTATTCACTCTTCGCATTTAAAATAAAGTAAAATATGATCAAATAAAGTATATTTTTTCTAGAAATATTAAAAACATAAATATTTATATAGAAATCTAATTATATTAAGCGCTAGAACTGAAAAAAACTTACCGCCATGGTAATTGAGCTATGTTACCCGATCTTAATGATTTCCATTAGTTAATTTCTGTTCATTATAATTGAAACCAGTGCCAAATTTCATATTCTTAGCTTCTTTGGTGTACGAGTTACAACAGATAACTCTTATCTGAATATTCACATGAATGGGAACTATAATTTATAGTAACCCGATCTCGAAGATTTTTAGTGGACTTTTTCTACTCATATTAAGTGACAGGAGTGCTGAATTTCATATTCTTAGCTGTGTAGAAGTTATAACGCAAAAACTCATAGCGGAACAATTAATTCATCTTTTTTTCATTAGGCACTTTTCATTACTTGGGTCTGCTCCATATCTTCTTTCTCTTACACTTACAAATTTATAATACTAATTCATCTTCATGAAAAATACGTCCTGCTGATCAGCTTTATACCGATATATGCACATACATATATAATCGGGTTGCAAAGTGAAAATCCCGATAGGCTATTATTTTTACATTATAATATTTATAAGATTATTAAATTTCGAAAAATAAATATATAAGTTTTTTATTGCAATTTTTACAAACATATTTATGAAATGGATGAGTTAAAACATATGTACCTTTTCTAGTAACAATGTGGCATAATCGTAGTCAAGTTAAAGCACGGCGCAAAATCAGTTTGAGTATGCTTTATTGAAAAGTACACTTTTTCTTATTCAAAGTCAAATTACTTACTTAATTGGCACTATAACTACTTAAGCGATTTTGGCCGAGTTTAACAAATTGCTTTCGCTTCTTTATCCAGTCTGGCAAAGGCAGAGTCAAGCTAGAGTCGGATTTTTCGGTTAGACCTAGCACTAAAGTTAGAGTAATGGAAAGCTGTTGCTAAATCTGTCAAACTAAACGAAATTTAAATTTCTGTGTTCGGAGGGTTTCAGTTGTGATTTAGATTAAAGAAAAGAGTGAATATGTCCTATTTTGAAAACATTGAAAATGACTTCGATATTATAACTGATTCACGATTAATAAGAATGCCGAAAGAAACGAATTGATCCGTTCGAATTAGGAGAATAAAACTTCTATAGCCGCTATAGACTAGACAAAGCCACTGTTCAGTTTTGGATTGAAATTTTAAATACAGAGGAACCGAGAAATAACAGAGATATTCCAATGGCAACACGTACACAGGTGCTTTACACTTTGCGAATTCTCGGTAGGAATGCCCAACAATACGACATTTCTCGTGAACTCCAAGTTTGTTCACACTTCTTGTCTAACTTAAATACAGAATATATACATTAATCTAAAAATCTTAAATTAATTTATTTTCAAATTACTTTCTTTTTCTATTTTTAGACACCGAGCGTAACGAAGTAAATAATTTCAAGTAAGCAATGAGTTGGGTAAACGTCAAAATGAGTTTTTGACAGTATTGAGTAATAGATTTTTTAGTGCAGTAATAGAAGTTGACATAACGTAGGTTCTTGGTAGATCATAGCTCTAAACTGACAATGATTTACTTAAAAATAAAGTGCACTTCATATTTTTAAAGCATACTCTAACTCAGGACTTTGACTATGCCCCAATTATTACAATCTAGAATTTTTCAAAAATCTTTGATTTTTTATGTTAGACATTGAAAATGCTCGGTTCGGCTCGGTCTCAAATTGCCTTAATTGGCCTTGAAATCTCTAGTCATTTCATTATTTTATTTCGTGCAGTATTTGTGAAGTCGGGTTAACTCCATTTATTTTTTAATTTGTTGTGGACATATTTTGATATGTATTTAAATAATAGTTCTTCAGATACCATCTCCCTTGAGTCTCCATTGTTCTGAATATTCTATGATATTATAGGGGTATAAAAAGGTTTTTTGCGTACCTTATATTTGGATGCTAGTCGTGACCGGACACCGATTTTTTG
This sequence comes from Anomoia purmunda, assembly GCA_951828415.1. NCBI lineage: Eukaryota > Metazoa > Arthropoda > Insecta > Diptera > Tephritidae > Anomoia > Anomoia purmunda. Next base: position 75,333,595 of record OX639998.1, on the reverse strand, counting down.
AGCCGAACAGAATTTCGGCTGAAGCCGAACAGAATAATTTCAAAGTCTAAAATAATGAATAATAAATGAGTTTTTAAATTTTTTTTTGTAATTGTTATTAAAAAAGTTACATGCATTGGATTAAATCAAATTTTAGGTTATCATTATTATTATTTGTAAAAGTTACAATAAAAAATCTCATATTTTTAATGCTTGACGTTTAATAATTCTATATGGTATTGTTAAAATAATTGCCCATCGATCATAATAAAAATTGACATATGTTTGTCCAAAGTCCGGCTGTTTTTTGGCCGAAGCCAACTCGAAAGCGAACGGACGTTCGGTCGTTCTATGCATATAATGAATATGAATAATTTTAAATCACCACATAAATTTTGTCAGCACAGTTTATTCAACGCTCAATATAATAGCCTTAATATTTTGATATGGTAACTTGGCAAAATCCAACAAACTCAACCGATGTGGCCCAAATTTGGTTCAAGAGATTTTCGGGTCGATAATCACAAATCCGATGTTATATTTGTTAAAGTTAAGATACCTGCCTCATTGTGCTGCAAATATTAATAAATTTTACTTCACACGATGAAAATCATCAGCAATTTTCCAACTCAATTAAAAAATACGGCATTAATGAAATCGACTTAAAAAGTTCAATGAAACCTATTGTCGTTGCGTGTATCATATGAGCGCTTATATACTACATATGTATGTATGTACATATGTATATGCTTGTACAAAAACAAGGAAAACCACGAACCAGGTTGTCCCGTTTTGTATAACATTTATTCTCAAATATTTTGGTTATTAAATCTAAATATAAGTAGTTATATTAAAAACATGCATGTCAAACTGCTCGCATCTTAACTAGAGAAATATATACATATGTATATGCATATACACATGCACACACAGCCAGCATATCAAAACATATTTTTCGGCCATAGAAATGACTGGCATTATTCTTATAATGGTGAACTTCCCACTTTTCATACGAACTCTACTTTTCATATCAATGACAAATTGTTCTATATTTTTAACATTTTTAATTTAAACGGCATTTTGCATTATATACAACATCGATATACATACATATATATACATATGTATAGTTCGGAAGGATCATTGAAAAATTCGTGATTTACTTAAATAAAAGATAAATTTAAAATACGGTGATTTGTTTTCTTGAAATTAAAAGGGGAACAATAAATAATGTCGTTTGCATATTTGGAATATGATTTTTCATGAGGTGACCAAGAAGTAAGCGCTCCAACAGTTGATCGACGTTTACCCCGGGATGTGGAAAATGTCTTTCATTTGAATGCAACAGAATTTCAGAACTGTATCGGCTGAAGACCTAATTTCTCAACTTGACAGGTTTCCTATGAACCAATTAAAGCTGCTAAAAGAATTGTTGCTTCAGTGTCGTCACATTTTGTATGAGGCACAATTTTGGAGCCAAAGAATCATGAGGAGACTTTATTTTTTTCCATTCCTTTTTGTGTTTTTCACCCAATTATGCATTTAGTTTGACCAATATGCCACTCTTTAGTACTTTGAATAAATACAACGAGACAGCTGTTAAGTGTCGTTAATAATAAGTTAGTGAATCGAACAGTCGTTACTGCAAACGACAAATATTGCGATTGTCGTATCGTTTAAAGTTAGTGAATCGCACTACTGGATCCCGAATTACCGTGCCCATCACTAGTGGCAACTCTCTCATAAATAAACGAGCGCATGGCCGAATAATAATATAGCAATGCTCGAAATGAATTTGTGTAAGGGAGAAAGCAATAATTAAGCGTCCACATTGCTGCTTTTTCCGATTAGTACACATCAATGAAATCTCGGGCGAATAAGATTCGCTTCTGCTGTATTTCTGTTTTTCTTTTCGTTTCTTATTTTATTAAATATTTATCTTTTTTAATGTTTGTGCTGTGTAGCGCTTAATTTACTAAGAATGAATACTGCTATGGATTTCTTTGCCATAGAAAATTTAATACATACATACATATGTACATTTGAGCGCGAAATGCATGAGCCACATATAGTCATAGAGTTTAAAAAGACTAGTTCGTGCTCGAGAGCAACGTCAGCGTTGGCAAATCTTATAGTGCTGCTACTCAGCGACGTGTATATAAAGGGCCACTGCCGTACTAAGAAACAAAAAATATGAAAAACTCATGCCCAGGCTACAACGCTGGAAACAAAAAGCACTGTTGCAATCGACTGATATGCATACATATGTATGTATGTATATATGTATGTGCTTTTACTCAAATTTGCCACATCGGTCGCTATATTTCATGATGTATTTGATTTAAACTGAAACCCAACAAATGGATATTATATTTTTTTTTATAATGTACTATATTCGATATTTTTAATTATTTTAAGAATATCTAATATTTCCAAGTTTACTTTTAAAAATTTAAAAAACTGCGGAATGGCAGCCTTATTATTGTATGGTGCTGAGAGAGAAATCAGCTGACACGTTCTAAAGTAAAAATCAAAATCGCGCGGATTTCCTACGTAAGCTTTTCGTCAACACGAAAATTCTACGGTGGTGAGTTTTCATTCACATGGCGCTCATATAGTATAGGTCGTCTCAGCTGACACGTTTGTGGTTGTTACGTCGGTGGTTAACTGTGCACAGGGGCGACGAAGCGAATTCTGATTCAGTCTGCACATAGACATATATAATTAGATACGGAACTCTCTCAATTTCATACAAAATAGGGTGACTGAACTCGTGTTTGATGATGGCAACATTGCCACTTTAGTCCCCCTATTATCAGCTGATGGACAAAAAGGCGAGCTGCCAGAGGCAAATACACGAGATTATTGGCAAAGGCGGAGCGTTTTCAAGTTGGATACAAAAAGGAGGGTGTGAATGTTCTTTTGGTAAAAAATCGTGATATCTGAATAATGAAATATTAAAGGAAATGAACGTTAATAAAGAAAGTCCTGTAGTCCTTAATTTCACATACAATTATTGTTTATATTAAAAATCAATCCGTTAATAATGCCGATTAAATTTTTTTTAAACAACTTCGTATATATTATATAAATACATAAACTTGTATATTGACATTATAAGCTCTTGAAAACTGAGAAATTACATATTTTTAAAAATAATTCCTAATGCTCAGTTTTATACTGCATTTTTCTTTATTGAATTGCAACGCTTGTGTGGAAACTGCAAAATCTCCCACAAATGCTGAGTGCTGTCAAAATGCGCATTCTTTTATAACATTTTCCAATGGCACCACAATGGAAAAAATTTATGTTGGGAATTTTAAAATAATTTTTAGGAGATTTAGCAGCTTCCGTTGAAATTTAATAATTGAATTAACTCCCTTTCTCTATTCAACTAGAAAACGCGCTAGCTAATAATGGGATTTTGTGAGCAATCGAGAGAGTTTCGTATCTAGTTATCTATGGTCTGGATTCAGAATTTGACGCTTTTTGTGTAGTAAATTTACAAAATGAGAGCACAGCAAAAGTCGCAGTTAAGCTAGAACTCCACGCCGCTCTTTACAGGCGTTGCGGTTTTCGAAGTTGTTCAGGTTTTACCAGCGTTTGAGGCGCTAGAATTTGATACGATAATTTTTAGGCATGATATTTCTTCGCAATGTTTACATTTTACAAAAGGTCGCTTCACTGATTGTACTAGTGAGATTCGCAGCAGTTAACAAAAAAAATCTAAACAAAAGGAAGGAGATTCTAAAAATATGCAATTTTCTTCACCGAATCGGAGTTTTCATTCATTTTAGAAAGATATAGACCGTTTTTAGTTCATTAGCGCTCTTGCACTAAAAAGCTTTGAGCTTTGTTTGATGTCGTTTTACACTGCTCTACACTTTCAGTGCATTCATCGAACAGACCTAACAGGGCACACAAAAGGTAGAGAAGAGTTTTCAGCTTAGTAATTTGTTTTTTAATTGGTTTATTGTATTGTTGATCTACTTCAAGGACACATCAACATATTAGCATAAGTTTATGTTCATTTTATTATCTGAACTGTATGCGACATTTGCATAAAATGTTGAAGAGTTATCGATTGCCCGCCCTATGCTGATGACGTGACAAAACTCATGAACCTGACAGTTGTCAACTACAACGACTATTGTTATAATTAGAGAGCTGAAAACCATTTTTGCCGCACATTTATAGGCACAGTAAAGCTGACAAGTATAAGGGTGATGAGTTTTGTCAGCTCATCAGCATAGAGGGGTGCTTCGTTGCCGCATTCACGCGTACCAGAACTAAGTTGGAACTATGTTCGAAACAGCTGTAAGAGTCTGAAACGTCTGTAAAAAGTTCTGGGCTTTTTGGACTTTAGTTATGGAGGTGTTTTCAATTGCACCAATTTAACTTTTGGGCATAAGTGTGGTATGCCGCAACGCCTAAAAAGACCGGGATGGAGTTTAAGCTTAAAAGCGGTCTACAGATCTGTTCAAAAAAGTTCATTAATAAATTATGTGTATCCGGTCATACATCATGTTATGTACAATTTTAACAAAAAGCAATGATCGTAGTGATTCCATTGAAAAATATCTTCAATGCGAAATACTCGGTGAGAAGTTTTTTCATGGCAGACATATGTATGCTCGGAGGGTTTGCTGTTGGTGGTCGCCAATTCAGATTAATTTCGTATAAGTAGTTGTAAGAAAAGTCAGTGTATACAGTCTTGGTTTTATAAAAGATAAATTTAATAGTCCTAGTTCGATATTAATACGGATTTAAATCATCATAATTTGTTTTCATAACATTTGAACAATTATCTGCAATACTGTAATTTTGAGTGGTGAATAAACTCATTCATCATTCAAATAATTTTGGATAACCAATAAATCTATATTCATCAGTCATTCAAATCAATTCACGGCGTATTTAAGTATGTACGTATGTATGTACATATTTCCCGCTGCGATACCTACATAGATATGCACATAGATTTCGACATTCGTTAATCGGAACCATCATCAGGTAGGGAAGTCAAAATATATTGTTTTTATTTGTTTTTCAAAACAGTTTTAATGATGAATAAAAATATATTCGTTATTCAAAACTATTTGAATGATGAATGAAAATCTATGTATTTCTTATTAAAATTTATTTTGATTCAAATAATTTGAATGATGAATGAAAATTTATTTGCCATACAAAATTATGTGAATAATGAATAAAAATTTCTTCGTAATTCCAAATTATTTGTATGGTGAATGAACATCTATCCCTGGTTTGTACTACATGGACATATATACATAAATATGTATTTGTATACCGAACAACAATATATTTCTGTAATCGAAATTCATATAGTTATGTATTATAAGAATAGTTAAGCAGCCGCTGCTAATAAGCGTAAGACTTACTGTTATTTATTAGTTTTCGCTCTGCTTACAGAGTGCTCGTCTGAATCTAAGTCTGGTGTTTATTAGTTGAAAAGTTTAAGTGAAAGAAATTTGTATCTTCTTCTCACTTGGCGCTATAACCGCCTAGGCGATTTTGGGCGATTTCAACATAGCGCGCCAGTCGCTCCTCTGCTTTGTTAACTGGTGCTAGCTAGAGATACCAAGTGAAGCTAAATTCTTCTTCACTTGGTATTTCCATTTCCCCTGCAACCACCAGGGGGTAACGCGTTGAATACTTTCAAGGCGGGAGCATTTTCTTTCTTTGTATAACATGGCCTAGCAAACGTAGCTGCTGAGTCATAATTCGCTGAACTATGTCTATGTCGCCCCAGAATCTGGTTGTGCGCTGCGCTTGGTACCCGCCACGTAAACAGCTTCCAAAGGAAAATTTCACCAGGTCGCCGTTCTGGTTTTTAAATGAATTTGTCCGGTCCTAAAATTTTCCGTAAGTCGTTGGTAAAATTTGCGGGCGATTTTACTGTCGGCTAGCATCTCAAGCTCTTCACACTAACGTATTTTGGCCTCTCTCTTCTTTCTGTGAACAATGCGTCTCTCTTTCTTTCTCAAATCCCGGTAGCGTTCCCATGCAACTCTAGCGACGCTACAATCATCATCATACCAGTTGTTTTTCGGGATCGGTGGGACCCAATGACCTCCCCCGCTGTGGTACATAGTGATAGAGAATTGTGCTCCCACGGGTCGCGAATTCTGGTTTGTTATGAAGTGGTCTCAATGCGATAAAAATCTGGTACTGTATTGGCGGACGTCGACCGAGGTCATCGCAGTCTCGACCTACCTGCTATACGACTCCATATTACCCCATTCTTTGAGGGAAATTTTGAGCAACGTGCAGTACGTTGAGTCAAATAGACTTAATGGTTGGCTGTGACGCCAACTCACAGAACACTATGTGGGATAGCACGAAATGCAACCCTCGCAGGAACAAGCTATTGGACTTTATTCTGTCCTCCGGGTTGGTAATACAGAACGTAGGTTATAGACCTACATTTGTCACCACCAGAAGACCAAAAATTATCGGTCTTACCTTAGTTAACAGAAGTATGGAGGATCACGTCAAAGGATGGACGGTCATCGATTCATTAAGTTTGGGCTGGGCCCAATCTGGTAGCCAAAGGTCGAAATCTTTACAAAAAGCTGACTAGGGCCTTGATAACCATCTTTTGAGCTTGCCTGACTTTTGGTCGAATTCCCATACTTTGGAGAAAAGTAAGTGTAGTCTTCGATCCCAAACCTGGGAAAGTTTATTAGCTGTGGTACTTTGGGTAAACATAGCTCTAGCAGACCAATCATCATCTTTAGCATTTTTATTCATGTGGTGAATTTTTTGAAGTTAAAATTCCTAGGCGGCGAATCACAAATGGGGAGCAAAATTTTGAAATCTGCTTTCGTTAAGCAACAGAGAACGAGAAATAAAGCGGCTGTACACAACTATGCAAAGCGATAGAATAAGGATTTTTTCTGATCACATAGAAATCTATTTGTAAGTGCCTACTTCATGGAATACTACTTATCGCCTAGCCGAGGGTTGAAAGAATAATAAATTTATTCATTTAATAAAGGATTGTTAGAATCATTTCGATAGGTAGTGCATCAACGGGAACATAGATACTATGCTCACAAAATAGGGGTACCCAACTCGTGTTTGATAATATCAAAATTGCCATTTCAGCCCCCTATTATCAGCTGACAGGCAAAAACGCAGACTGCCAGACACAAACACGCGAAATAATTGGGAAAAGCGGTGCGTTTTCTAGTTGTATGGAAAAATGGAGTGAATGCTGTTTTGCTACAAAATCATGTTATTTGTATTGAAATATTACATTATTGTATTTGAAAGATGGTACAGAATAAAATGCTTAATTTGACATACAGTTCTTGCTTATATAAAAAAAATACACTGACAATGGCTACTAACTTTTTTCGAAAGAACTGGGTATATATTAACTTGTATATGCATCTAAAAATAAAATATATATATATATATATATAAATATATGTATTTATTAATATATGCTGTATTATATGCATGTATATATATATGTATATACATATATATAGTTAATGTATATAATACAACATATAGTATGTACATATATATTAAAAAATTGTATTGCCAATATAAAAGTTAATGTATATAATTCAACAAAACTGGTAAATTTCTTTAATATTTTTTTACGTTATCGTGATGATATCATATTTGCGAATTTTTTTTACCAAAACCGAATACTCAGTTTTATTTTTTATTGCTTTTTCCTTTAATAAACTTTAGTTTTATTTTTTATTGCATTTTCCTTTATTAAATTTCAACGGTAGTGCGGAAGCTGCAAAATCTTCTAAAAATGCTTTTGAAATTCGCAAATTTGATTTTTTCCCTAGTAACTTTCACTAATCAAATAGTTTCGTACCTATGTAGTTATCTATGACGGGAAGATGTACATAAGAGAATGAATATATTCACTTTTATCTTTGTTTATGTTGTTATTTTACTACTTTCATACGGACCAAAGCATTGCCTTAGATAATAATTGCTTCCAAAATGGGGGGACTAAACTTGGGAAACGTTGCCGCGTAATAAAGTCGTACTAGCGGCAAATGCACGAAACTAACTAGTAAAAGTAGTGTGTTTTCGAATTTAATATAAACCGCCAGTGAATGCGATATTGCCAGAAAATTATGAGATTCGTACTAACATATTAAAAAGCAAGTGCATTTGATTTTTGGGGGATATGTAATAAAGAGTGTGACACTTAAATTGGCATACAGTTATTGAGTTTATTTAAAAATACTGATTAAAGTTCTTCATTGAGATAACTGATTATAGATTGTTTTTTTGCACGCTTTTGCTGTTGTAGGTATACAAACATACCTAAATTACAATATTGGCATTATTCGTTCTTGAAAACTTTGACATGCTTAAATTGTCATGTGGACTTCATATTTTTCGAAATTTTTTACCAACACCTATTCATTGCTCTTACTTGGTTTTGAAATTGCGTATTTTCTCCGTTCCACTCACATAATGTTTTTTTTTTATTTTACAATACTAAAATACATGTTTGTTATATTAATTTTTCCGCCTATTAAATATCAACAAAAATTTGTATGAGCTAAAGGCTATTTATTTTTTATTTGGAAGTTATTTGAAAAAAAAACAACAATTACAGCAGTAGAGCTTATAGCTACTTTTCCGGAGATTACTACTTATACCAAGTAAGCCGTGTAAACTGTTGTTGCTTTTTCGTTTTCATACATTCCAAACACAATTTTCAATTATGCCATTTGTTGTTTTTTCAAATAACTACCAAATAAAAAGTAAATGGCAAATTATTGTTGATATACTAAACCCAATTTAATGTTCTCTGATTGATAAATTCTTATTAATTATTCCAATTTAGAGATGATTACAACAAAAATAAAAGTTAATTCGCATTTAATTTTATTAACTACATTAATATTTAGGTGTATTGCCTTTATTTTTTATGACTGCAACACATCTGTCCCTCCTGGAGTCGACAGGGTGGCGACATCTTTCCAATGGGATGTATGTACCACGCTTTCTGTACTACAAATCTTTATTATTTGTTGGTTTTTCTTCCCAAACGGATTTTTTAAGATCGATCCACAAGTTCTAAATAGGATTGAGGTCTGGTGATTGCGCTGGCCTCTCCATAACTTCAATACCATTTTCCCGAAACCAATCCTTTGCCACTTTACTAGAATGTTTTGGATCGTTGTCTTGTTGCACGATCCATTTCAGTGGAATTTCGTCTTCGGCATAAGATAGCGTGTTAGTTTGCAAAATAATCACATACAGATATTGATCCATAACGTTTTCTATTAGCCGTATCGGACCTTGAATCATATTTCATGTTGGGTGGACGTCTAATATGTATATTCCGTTGACCATATATAATAATTTTGCTCTCGTCAGTCCATAATATATTTCTCCACTTTTCGAGTGGCTATAACATGTGGTCGTTTAAAAACTTGAAATTTTTTACGGCCACGTGTTTCAGACGAGTTTTTGGGCTTTTATGCATTGGATATCATTTTTGCAGAGCATAACTTTTGTACTTCTTTAGACGATTTACCTTCATTTATCAGATTTTTATTAAATTACGCTTCTCTGCTGTGCAATCTTTTTACGACCCACTTGAAAGAAATTAATTATGCGAACACATGAGGTAATTTGTTATTATGTTTTAAAAATAATATTAGTTACTTTTGAAAACCGTATTTATCAAATTTTCGAAGATATTGAAAGAAAGCTTTAACACTGCCATTATTGTGCTCGCCTTGCAAACAACCTCGCGTCCCAGAAATTAAAATGTCAAATTATGAAGCCAACATACCGTTATTCGAGCATTGCAGTTTGCGAATATTAGTGTTGGCAAACGCTTTGGCAAAAAGAAAAATTTTTAAAACTTATAAATATCAAAACTACAGTGGTAGACAGTATGTTCCACAGGGCACTTTAATTATTTTGCTCGCAACTGTATATCATAGGAACCAACTTTTCAAGCATGGCAAGCATTTACAAAGTATTACCAGTTATGCAGGTGCTGATGCTCTTAGTAGGGACGAAGATAAAATCCCTATGATTATAGGGGCAGTAATATCAATTGAAATACTAAACAATGACTGTGTAGATATTGAATGAACAGAATATTTTTATAGAAATTTTTCCTTTGAGATGGCATCTCTATCTATCTATTTTAAGTTAAGTTTAAGAAGAACATTGTTTATTGAAATTTGTCTCGATGCCATCGATTTCTGAGATTAAGTTTTTAGTAACAAGACATATCTTCTGAAATAGGTTTTAACGTTCTTCTTTTTATGTTGTTTTAGAGCGCAAGCAAAGCAAAACCTTTTGCCGAATTAGAAAGCTACATCGAATGTAAACACGGCTCAACTCTTGGAAAAATAGCTAAAAATCGATGTTCCGAAAAGACCTCTCTAAAATGCTCCTGTTCTACATCATTATACTTGCCGTGCTCTGTTTTGATGAATATTTCATACTTCGCATTACCATCATAATGTACATTTAGTTAAACTGAAACCTAAAAATCAATTTTTCCACCTCTACTATCAATCAATAATTTTTCAACTACGTTACTTTTTTCTCCCTAGATTAATACTGGTTGCCTTATTTTTTGCTGACTTTTGTCTTTACATTACCATCATAAAATTTTCTTCATTCACCCCACAAATGCATACCTACATACACAAATGGAAGTGCATATGAATTGTTTGTATGCTTGCGCAAATACATTTCTCCTTTCGCAATCTCCACCCGGAGCAGAGAATTTAAATCCGTAGTGTTCTACCCAAAGACACATCACTTTCGGCGAATAGTAATACGTACAAACATAAATATGTTCATGGCATATAAGAAACATATAAGAAATTATATTACTCGAGAAGGGAAAAAATTTTAACTGAGGCGGAAGGAAAAAGTGTAGAAATCTTACAACCTGTGAATTTGTCAGAATAAACTACTTAAGGAGTTGGAAAAATACACCCCGAACTAGAGTAACTGAAAAACTACCGTTTTTGTACTAATTGCGTAGATACTCGATTCGGTAACGACATAAAAGAACTACTTTAGAGCTATATTCGAGAATGCAGCTTCACGTTACAAATCTATTAGGGGTCATCATTAGCAGATATCGATTAGAGAGGTAATACTTGTTTGAGTCAAGAATAATGTCCCATTTCGTTGGGATGTTATAATAAATTAATTATATAAATGACTACATTCACTATATGGGCATCAAAAGAAAGTTTTTTATAAAAGCTTGAATAAAAAAATATGTTCCTAGATATATTTTCAATGGTTTGAATACGAAATCGCAAGTAATTAAGAAGTGTGTACCTGTCCGCGCTTTATATACCACTACCTTGATTTTCATGATATTTGTATCAATTACCGCTAAAGAAACTATAAAATGATTAGAAGCTCAAAACTTTGTGAATAACAATAGTTGGGCTGTTTCCATTTTTATGCGAGGCTGTTAAACATTAAATTCAAAATCAAAAAAGTTCTAATCTTAGCAACGGGGATCGAGTATAGCTAGTGTGCATATAATAATGTATAATACAAACTCTTTACTACTTTAATATGTTAAAGGCCCCACATTTATATATATTCATATTTATAATTAAAAATAGGCTGATAATGGATGATAATATTGTAACTGGCGTAAATTAGCATCAACACAGAACTTGTTTTTGTTTACAATGTAATGAGCGCACTTCACAAATGACGAATATGCACCAAAAGTGCAAGTACGTCCGCGCACATGATCGTCGTTTATGTGGAGTTTAAAACTGGTCTAATGTCTGCATAATTGAATGTGTTGAGTTCGACCTGTTTAATGAGCTATCGATCGCCGAGTCTAGGTCGCCGTCGTTGTTGTTGCGTGAGCGCAAAAATTTGTCCCGCCGCGAGCAGAGCTTAGGCATCGCGAGCAGAGAAGTGGCGAATCAAATGTGTGTAGTACATACATATGTACATACCTAGAGTCAAATATCCATAAATAACTCTATCAAGGAAGTAGGTTTAAATTGTGTGGGGTATCCGATCAATATTTTAGTTTCTCCTAATATATACATATTTTTTTTTTGTAATAAACCCTGTGTACCCTACTCTTTTTCTTCTTTGCTTCTTTTCTGAATAACATCCCTGTATCCATTACCTGTAGTATTGTCCGCTTTTGGTTTGAGTGCGAGGAATAAAAGAGTTAATAAGTAACTTTTACGTCGTGTTGATGCATTTGTACTCAAATAGTTGTGCCGTGCATACGCCGTATTATATCAACTTTGGTGGTGTGACACATACCTGGAGATTCAAGAATGATAGAATACAAGATTGCGCCTTCCCGCGGTGAAATGACAGATCTCGCCTTTAGTAAACAAGAATACGGGAGAGAGAAAATTGAACAACTTCCAATATTTCATTGAAAAACGTGTTCTAATTGTTCTAAAGTGTAAAAGTATGAATTTATAGGCAGACATTTAATAAATAAATTCGCAAAATACTAAAAAAAGTGTCTATTTTTCTTAATTTGTGAAAAAAGCTTTGTCTAGTTGAAGTTGAGAATTGTCAAACCCGGCAAAACCAAAGTAGCGGTACTTCTAAAGGCGTCACCTTCAGTATTCAGTACACCGTGCTGGAGATTCATATTATAATAATGAAAGAACAAATTTCGCAGCGAAATTTGCCTTGGTACCGGGTTTCAAAACGAGTATTTTCTTTCGATACTTATTCAATACTTGGTTCAAAAGTATCCATACAAACATTCCATATCTGTATTTACTCGTATCGTTTCATCTCACCTACTAACGTACATACATACTTATGTCTTCTATAAAACATCAAAAAACCGATGAGAAAATGAATTTTGAAATCGTTTATTCCATGTTAGACCGTGTTCAGAGTTTATGCTCGCAGTTGGCAACCCTATTCAATAGAGTACCGCACACCCAGACAGCGCATTTTTTCTTGTACTCATACAGTTGAGCATATAAAAATCAAAAGCTGGGGGGAGAGGGCACTATGTAAAAAACTGTAGATTTGAGAAACTCACTTCGTGAGTGTGTGCTTATTTTGTCGCATAGTAGGCCGTAGTATGAAATGCTAATCGCAGCCACAGTGTGCAATGAGGGTTGTTGGCTTGTAAATCACATTACTCCTCACAACCGTGACATACACAACGTTTATAATCGCTCCCATTTCACTAAAAATGCGTATCTGTCATTTTTTATATTTCGATAGGTACATAGTAAATGAGAGAAAAAAGTCGCAGTAATATTTTCGCTTCTGTTTACAAGCACAAAAATACATACATATATTGTACACAAATAACGTATATGTGCATACAAAAATTTTTTTCGTATTTATGTTTGTACAGTATGTACTTTCGTTTGGTCGAACGTGTTTTCTAATTGAAAAGAAGAGGGTTCATATACAGGGTTTTAGGAAGGTCGGTATGAAGGCTTGAACAGCTAATATAATACCTTAGAAGGCACATACAGTGGCGAGCATTAATGAATGAATGTTAGACACTTTTATACTAATATGTTCATAAAATCCGTTCTAATGAAGCAAATGCAACCAAACTTTTTTTATTTAATTTATTATTTATTATACTAACAGAAAACATAAACAATAAAAATAAAAATTAAATGCAACAATTCTATTGCTATATCATTGTACATTACTGCATTCATCCAATTTTGCTCGTGTGAAAAGTTTATATTTATTAAGAAAACTTAATATTTTGTCCACAAGCCCTTCTTTTTTCGTACACTTTTAATACGTTTTGGCATACTTTCTACCAGTTTTTCGATTGTACGTTTTGGTATTTCGGCCCACTCAGTCTGAACCCTAAGCCAAAGCTCTTCCATATTTTTAGGGTCTCTTTCATAAGCAGCCAACCTTGTTTTAAGAACAGCCCATAAATTTTCGATCGGGTTCAGATCTGGGCTTTGTGCAGGGCACTTTAGGACTTTAAAACGTCGGCTAACCAATATGTCGCGTTTCTGGCTATGTGTTTTGGGTCTCCATCTTGCTGGAACATGACCTCGTCTTCGGGATATGCGCTAATGTCAACGAATTCTGGCAAATTTGATTTCAAAATACCAAGATATTATTTCTTTTTCATAATTCCTTCAATTTTCACTAGTGGGCCAAGATGACACCAGGTGAAGCAGCCCCAAACCATTAAACTACCTCCGCCATGCTTCACGGGTTGCTTTACCTGATGTTTTTGCAGTGTTTCCCCTGGTCGGTGCCAGAAGTATTATTTTCCATCCGATTGAAAACGATTGACATCTGACCATATCTGCTACGCTTCAATCTTTGACATCGTTACAAAATTTTAACCCCGCTTTCACATTCTTGTGTGACATGCCGGGTTTTTTTGCTTGATAGATGAGACTAAACAAATTCGTTGAAGAGCCCTTCGCGCTGTCCACTGAGTTCTTGTTTATTTGTTGTGCATCTAATTTTGGTGTTATGGAATCGTTACGCCTTATTATTCGTTCCATAACTCGATCATCTCCTGCCATGAGTAACCTACGGCAGCCTCTACCATTCGGAGCGGGTTTCACACTGCGCCTTTTTTGTGCGCATAATACCGGACTGTGACATATTTTTAATTTCTTTGCAATTTCTCGTGATGATTGGCCATCATTTGTCAACCTACAAATACTTAATTACAATTCTTCCGATATTTTCCGCATTTCTCGATGTTTTAAAAAGACTGTGGAAATGCGTACGTTTGAATCGCTTTAACTACACTTTCACAACTGATTCTCAGTACACATAACACAATACGGCGAGACACAGATTGAACACTTACAATTTAGCCGGCAACGGTACTTACCGTTATAATAGCAATATAATTGTTGCATTTAATTTCTTATTATATCAATATAATTGTTGCATTTATTTTCTTATTACTATTGTTTATGTTATCTATTAATAAAAAAAGTTTGGTTGAAATTGCTTCGTTAGAACAGATTTTATGAACATATTAGTATAAAAGTGTCAAACATTCATCCATTAAAGCACGCAGCTGTATGTATTTGAAATACATATAGTATGTATCTAAAGTTTAGGAGTTTTGAGCTATCAAGCGAAGTATGATTTTTAAAGAAATTTAAAAAAAAATATGTCGATGAAGATGAGAATAATTTAGAACCGTTTGAAAATTACCCTACATTACATAGAAAGTGTGGAAAACTTAACCTCGTGAGAGAAATTACCTTTTCCATTGGTATGCTTTTTGAGCATTTTCGTTAATAATTTGTTGCCGTTTCTATTCCTTTCTTCTATTAAACTTTTATAAATTATGTTGGCTTTACTTTCGAGAACTTGACTTCCGAAAATTATAAATGGGCTGCGGATGTTTATGCAAAAAACTAACAAACATTTTTTGAGTATTCTATTGGCTCAGAACTACTTATTTACATTATTTACAAAATTACTTTTCTTGAACCGCAGTATGCAAAGTATGTATGTATGTATGTATATGCAAGTTATATGCAGGTTTCATGCAAGTTGTATGCAAAATAAAAAAAAGCACAATACAATTTAAGACAAGCAAATGTAAAAAAATATGAAAAAGTTAATGGCGTTTCAGATTTAATTGATACAAAATACATACATTTAGTTGTAGTTAAGACCACAATAAACTACAATTGTTTTCTCGTCGGTTAAAATGAGTTTGTATGCTGAGAAAGAACGCTCAACATCTCAAGATGTAACCGGGGCATATTGAAATTTGATCCACAAGTGGCCGGGAATTTGAATGCCAGATGTTAATACGTTATTGTTACCCGAAAGTATTTTTGCTACTTGACTTAATATAATCTCTAAAGTGGGGTTCCTTTTTTAAATAACACTAATTTTGGCCGACACTATTTGTCCACATGGCACAGGCGTAGCGTGAAGTCCTTCGAATGTTGATGTTACCATGGCTATGGAATCTGTTAAAGACTCCTCGAGACTCTAACGTATTTATGCAATTTGGCAAACTTCCAAAATGTGTATTTATATAAACTAAATCTCCCATCAGCGTTCCACTTTGCAATATCTCTTGCCTAAGCAACGTAAGGGCTTTCATCTGCGCTTAAAAGCATGATAACCTAAATGCCCCTAAGTGCCCCATCTCGTTAATATTGGTTCTGGTGTAGTGGAGTATTAGTCAGTATTTCTCTATATTTTCAATACGAAGCGGTGCCTTTAAAAATACATTTTTCACCTAAGAAATCAATTTATTTAATTTTTAAGAATTAAGTGAATAACATTTGGATAAAACATATATGCTGCGGTATCTGATACTAGCAACAAAACTTTCATCATTGTCGCTATCCATAAAATCCTTAAGGCATTGTTGACGAATTTAGCGATGGTATCAGCATTGGGTTTCGTCAACTGCCTACAGACCAACAAATATGGAATTGGTGATTTTTCATCTTCACACAACTTACCAACTATTAAATTTGCAATATACCGTCCAGCTGTATCCGTTGTTTCATCAACAGAAATTCATACGTAGTTATCACTGATATCAGCTCTAAAATTTTTTTTATGGCCAATCTGTAGCAGCCCTCCAAATAATTTTTCCGAAGCGTAGACTCGTTTGGTATGGTAAGATTCATATATTTTGAAGAAAGCTTCTCCATGTTCCATTGTCTAAACTTCGCCAATCGCTATCATCGCTTGACACATATGTATCTAAATAAAATTGCGGTTTCTTCGTGTGTCCTAAAGTGGAATCATCTTGCACAATTTTACATTTTAGATTTATCTGGTGCACGGCGGTGTTTAAGTTCTGTGCTAGCTGTGATTTTCGCGTACATATTAACTGAAAAGTAAACCTTTTAAACATCAGCTTTCGATTAAAATGTTTCAGGAAACAAAACCAAAATTTTATTACAAACTTCACAAGATACGATCTGGCCAGAATTAAATTTGGGTCCTTAATATTTACAATCCAGCTCCAAAGCTTCACACATATTTTTTTCTTTGATTTCCCCATAACAAATGCAGAAAATTAAACCTCCAGAATATTAAAATGTACCGATGAATATGTAATAATGACATATAAAAAATGGCATTTCGTAGCATTCTTCATGTTAAATTTTAAAGAAAAAATTATACAAGTATACTCATAATACGGAACTCTTTAAAATAGTATGTTTAGCGAATATAAATATATGCAAGAAGTATGGAAATATGCAACTAATATACCACATGAAATTTGTATGCAATATGTAAGAGATAAATGTGCTCATTTATAATTTTTTCTGAACTACATGCATTTTCCTCTTCGGAACCATATCGCCATCTCTTATCCCTCAAAATATGCAATTGCTTAAAAATCCGCAGTCCAATTATAAATACAAAAGCTAAGTTGTTAGAGCACTTTAAACTCTCACAACTGACCCTAAAATATGAAAGCCAATATTTGGCGCAATTTTTGCGACAGAAAATTAAATATCACCTTGGAGAAAAATGTATAGGTAAATTTAAAGTTTCGTCTTCGAAACGCCGGATTTTTAAATGAAATTGCTTTATTTAATACATCACAACTACAACAATCTGAAAATGGCATCCATATCGAAGAGTAGGACTTATATACGTCAAAGTCAAGTTTTAACAATGCAAATTCTATATTGGAGTTTGCATAAAGTGAACGTAAAAGTTGCGACAGTGTCCAGTGAAATATGTAATATTTGGCTGTCTAGGTAGAAAAATTCAACCTTAAATTATTTCGATGTGTTAACAAATCATAGCAAGTTAAATCTTCATATATGCTAGAATAAACCCATTAACCAACAAGACTTTTAAAGAACTTTGTATGTGCTTAAACGTACTCGATTGCCACCAAGCTTGGTATGTCATTTTTACCGCGATTTCGTTTTCATTTTACAACAACGAGTTACAATTTACGCGATTACATTGTTATATAACATACAAAGTCAGAGTCTGAGTAAAAGAGTGACGTCGCTTCAAATGTTATACTTAACAAATTTTCAATAAAACTAGAAATATGACCAGTGCTTCTGATTCATCTTCTTTTGAAATGGGTGCTGTAAAGCAACTAGTAAAATTCAAAGACTGAAAACAAAAATTTAACAAAGGCCTGCTGGAGATCGACGACTTCAAGAAATGAAATTGGAACAGTTTTCGAAAAACCTTCCAATAAGTGCTTTTCAGTGGAAGATGAGAAATGAAGCTATGTATCTATGTACGTTCTTTGCCGAACGTAACATAGCACCCCAAGCATTTGCACCCCTTTTAAAAGAAAATGTACCTGACTTAAAAATTATTCAAGATGGCTATCTTGGGAAAAATAAAGTGTAAATATGCAAGCAAATTGGCAAAAAGATGAATTGTTCCACAGCTAAATAGTACACAGTTTTCAGTTATGGTAGACGAGAGCACTGATTTTGGATCGAACAAATGCATGTGTATTATTGTGAAGACCTTTGATAATATTAACGACAGAGTTTTGATCAAGTTTTAGACTTTGACAGTGAAATCACGTTGTTATGTGTAGGCGCTCTAAAGTAACTTTAAGAATCTCATTTTAAGCTATGAAATTATTCTGCTGGTAATTTTAAGGAATGTGCGGTGATGGAGCGAGTATGATTAGCAATCGCAAATCATTAGTTACCTAGGGCTCCAGAAGAGTTATTCAAACAAATTAAAGCAATTTCTATAAATAAACAGCCCGATTCTGTGAACTTGATAAATTCTCCATCTTGCTTATTTATCAATATTGATTATTTATCAAGTGTTTGGTATTCTGTGTCAAAAAGCAAAAGCTCTTTTCTTGATAAATTGTCAAGATGTCAAATGCTCTTGACAAATTAAACAACTGTTTGTGAAAATATTGTGAACACATTTTAATTGTAATTTTTATTGTAATTAAATAAAATAAAATGGACAAGCATTTAGTTCATCTGCAAGCTGCTTTCACAAATCTAGCATTTGCTGGGGCGCCTTTGGCGAATTTTTTCCAGTGCCAATTTCTGGATGGCCCCGTCAAAATGCAACATAGTGCTTGAGTTGCTCGTGCGTAGCTCGATCGTGTTTTGATTTCCTGCAAACAAAATTCATTATTAAATAAGATATTATTTTAAAATAAATAATAGTTTGTAAAATACTTACGTTGCAGAAGAATCCATTTTGCACTAAACAGCTGATTTCTGTTTACATTATTTTGTTCACCACACATGTGGTGAAAGCACTGCGCACTGACGTTTACAGTTTTGTCAAGATATGCACAGAATAGCAAAAAGCTTTTGCTTAATAAAAATCTTCATAAATAAGCAATGTTATGATAATTTGTCAAGTGCACAGAATCGGGCTGAAAGTATACATATACATCATCATATTGAAACTTTCAAACATGGCAAACATTTAGAAGGCATTCACAGTTATACAAGTGCTGGTGATCTTGGTAGGGGCGAACATAAAAGCCCTATGATTATCGCGAGAGATTTTAAAGTAAATTTTTCATCAGATGATTGTTTGCGGCTAACTAACTTTCATTACGAAAAGTGTCGTGTACAGATATTTTATTTAGTTACCACAAGCCAATAATATCAATTGAAATACCACCAATGACTGTGTAAATAGTGAATAAACCGAATATTTGTATGCAAATCTGCTAAAATTGTTTTATTAAAAACTTACTTATTAATCGTTATATCTTGAGTTTTATTTATTGCTTAAGAAATAACCGTTGTGTGAAAAAACCTTACAAAGTAAATAATATTTTCTGAGCGATAAATAAAACTAAAGAAATAACGAATATTTTCTCAGTAAAAAATAAAACCTAAGAAATAACGATTATTTTGCAATAATACAATTCAAGAAATAACAATTAAACTTAACTTTTTTTTAATAAACTGAAAAAAATCAATGTCGTTGAAGGTAGTCCTTGTTACAAGGAGTATGTTGCTTTAATCATTAGCATTTCTCTTTTCGCATCATTTTTTGAATTAAAATTTGGACAATAATCATTATTTGCGGTTCCTGAGGAAAACTTGGGGCGAAAAATATATGTATACATATGCGCGTAGGAGAAAGTAGCAATTTGTTGAGCTTCGGAGAGTTACCATTAGTTACAATTTGCGCCAGAATTGCAGTCACTAGAAGTGGTTACAATTTTCGGTAGCATGCAGAATAGATTCGTTAATGCATATTATACATATGTGCATACATACATACATATATCAAAGGGCTGTAGGTATTCGAATGTGAATGTGCTGCTTATTCCATTCATACAGGAAAATGTACTTACATATGTACATATATATACACACCAGTGCTGCGTAACGCAGAGTGTTTGATAAGATACAGATTTCATAAAATAGGAGGACTGAATTCAGTCAGTCGGTTTCAAGCTGCCAACATACCCTTTCAGTCCCCTTATGCATGCCGGTATTCTGCATCATTTCAGTCTCATCTCAAGTCACTAATTTTAAGACTTTCAATTAGAGGCATTTTTGGTGACTTGAGAGACGGTTTCGGTATTCAGTAAGCAACAGTCTCAAAAAATTTCAACAAACACTGTGGTGAAAAGCAGTAGAGACAATCAGCAGATTTATTTTCAACTAGAGATGCACAATCGACCTCAATGCACATATGCACATTTGAACAAAATGGCAGAACAAGATACATAAGTAAATGTAAACAAACAGTTTTTATTATTATTCGTTATGACAAGTAAGTGTAATTTTTACAGATTTAAGGAAAATATATATTTTGAGACGAGGCACTTGAATCCAGTAAGCCGTATAGTCTCAAAATCAATCTCACCACCTAAATGTCTTAATTAGTGACTAGAGACAGCTTACAGAATACCGGCATTATTATCAGCTGAAGAGTGAAAAGGCGTGCTACCAGAGCCAAATACGCGACATAAGTGGCAAAAGCAGTGCGTTTTCTGTACATATATATATATACATATATACATACATATGTAGATACATGTATGTAGTACCTGTATTAGATATCTGCAGGAACGTAGTCCAGGCGTGGCACCTTATGGCTCAGAAAAATCGTAGTAAATAATAGCAGATCATAACAAAAGAAATAAATTGACTCAAATTCGCAACATTATACATTTTTTCTTTAATTTTCAATCAAATTTTAACTCGTAATATAACATTATATAAATCAAACTTTCAAGGGTTGTAAAAACTGTATGCAAATGTAAAAAAAACTGTCCTAAAAATTTCTAAATTTTTCATTCAAATTTTTGGGTATGTTGTTTATCGTCGCTTGGCATACAACACCGCGTGTACCAAAAGCTGCAAAATTGAGGTTTGGTAGCCATGAAAAGGGAGCATAGGACTTAAAGTGTTTATGCTAAAACTCGGGCATTTGTACTATAAAAATCGAAAGTAACAGTGAAATGCAATACCACGTATAAAAACAAATGTGGCTGTAATTCCCCTCATATTTTGGCTCTGGCTGTTATTTACACTGAGTTATGCAGAACTAAAGCCTCAATTATAAGTTTGTACAGGTTTATGTATGTAGGTAAAAGTGCTAAAATTTCAATTATCGACCATGTTCTGAAAATCGAACGATTTGAAATCGTACGCCTTTCAATAAATAACGCTTATGAAACGAGTGTTATTTTGCGATCAAGAAATAGACCTTACCCGATGAGTTTTACTTTTGTTGTAAAATAAAACTCACCTTGGAAGACTTATTTGTTGTCCAAAAATAATTCTTATTTTGTTCGATTAACTTAACACTAATAATTAAAAGCACAGGGATGATACATTGTCTGCTTATATTGCTCTTCTTTTACACATATGTATGTATTTATGCATCTAATAAGAACACTACTTATATATAAGAACACTACTTATATATAAGAACACTACAGTGTCCTGATACTCATCGCGAGTGGTCGTTTATTTCTGACTGTGTTTTTCGCTCTCCGTGGTTGCTTAGCAAGTAACTTGCTTCACTTCTAGCGCTTACTCAGCGTTCGCAAATTACATTTTGCACGTGTAAACATAAACATAATTTTGAATACTTAGAGTTAGAATTTAACTATGGCCCCCGGACCACCAAATCTTGGAGACAACAGGTTCGCCCTGCTTGCCTCTAACCCAAATCCAAAAAGAAAAAAAACCTCGTGATTATCCCGAACTTCCTACAATAAAACAACAAAATCCCAAATTTTTTACCATATCTTCAGCAAACCCTTCAAAACCTCTCTTTAAATATCCCTGCTTTGCGGAGCAGAAATCATTAGAAGCAATAAGTAAGGAAATAACTTCTATTTCGGAGTTACGCGACGGTAATTTTCTTTTGCTAGTAAAATCTCCATCTATTGCAGAAAAATTCTTAGCTACTAAGAAATTGAATGGAATATGTGACGTTAAGATGAGTCTGCATGAAAATCTTAATTGCTCGAAAGGCACAATATTTGCTCCATGCCTTAATGACGTAGCGGATGCAGAAATAGTGGAAAACATGAAAGAGCAAGGAGTGGTAGCTGTGTATAAATTTAAGAAAAATATTAATAGCTCACTTGTACCTACTGGCGTAGTGTTATTAACATTTGATTTGTACAAACTTCCCGAAAAGGTTGAGGTTTCATAGCGTACGGCTCGAGTAAGACCCTATTTTCCTAACCCCATGAGGTGTAAATCATGCCAGTTGTAGGGTCACACCATCAAAAGGTGCAACTATAAAGCTGCTTGTGTTACATGTAACCTACCCCCCCCCCACGGTATTGAAAACTGCTCACGCACCTTGTGCGCAAACTGCGCTGGCGATCATCCCGCCTCTGGGAACACGTGCCCAAGGTATGTCCAAGCAAAAGAAATTTTGAGAATAAAAACTGAGAACAAGTTCGCACAAACTCTAAAAAACAGCACACAAGATAAGAAAAAAAAAACTAACACAAACATCCACCCAACTCAAGCCGCAAACCCCGAACCCACCTGTCAACAGGCATCTCAATCCAACACTGCCAATAACTCCAACATTTGCTCTTCCAATCATACTCAACAACACAATGACAATTCACTTTTACACATGCCCACTTCCTCTGATTCGAATTCCTTCAATATTCCAAACAACAACAGTCCATCAAATCCCGCTTTTCAATCTTTGAGTCTTTCCTCGCTCGACTCAACTTGCAGTAACGCGCTTAAGAGTTTCATAGAAAACTCTAACTTTCAATTAACCGACAATAACCAACTGAGTACACTCCAATCGCAATCCCTTTCCACTCTAAACTCACCACCAAACTCTTTGCAAAACCACTCAACACTCAAACAACAACACTCGCCACTCCAAAGAGAACATACTATGACAATCTCTGATGACGAAGTATAATTAACTCATCCCACTTACGTCTTTGCTTATTTCTAATATTATGTTCAAAATCTTACAGTGGAATATAAAATTATTCCACAACAACTACACCGAATTAGAAATTCTCATCAAAGAACTCACACCTGATTTCATAGCACTTCAGGAAACTCACCTCGCTGCAAATAAAAAAGCATTCGTTCCCAAACAGTTCGAGGGCATTTTCTTAACCTTCCACAGAATACTACAAACAAACAAGACGTTGCTTGCTTAATTAGAAAAGACGTTAAACATAATGTGTTACAGATTCAATCAAATATTGCAGCATTAGCAATAGAACTTTTCATTGGCTTTAAATTAACTATCATTTGCATTTACATTCCACCACAGCAGAATTTTTCTATAGGAGAACTTAAACATATTTTGCATTCTGTTTCTACTCCCGTAATTTTAGTGGGCGACGTTTACTCTTGGTCTCCTTTCTGGGGTTCCCCAGATTCTAATCAAAGAGGAACTGGAGGACTTCATACTCACGGCGAATCTAATTGTTTTAAATGATGGAGCTCCCACACATTTTTCTACGCATAATACGTTCACGCATGTCGACCTTGCCGTTTGTTCCTCAAGCATTGCTCCTAAAGTAAATAGCAACACCCTAGATTGTTTATCTGGCAGTGACCATTTTCCAGTTGTTACAGAAGTAGCTACACCCACATCGAGTAAAGGTTTTTATAAGCCAAAATTTTTAACAGATAAAACCGACTGGTCCAAATTTCTTGAAGTTTCAACTCTGTTAGCCGCCAAATTCCCAACCTCAAGTAATATTAACAAAGGAGCTGCTAATATTACAAAAATAATACGAGCTGCCGCCCATTTAACTATACCGCAGTCCCGCTAATAGACCACGCAAAAAAGTGGTACCGTACTGGTCAAACTGATTGTCAAATCTAAGAAATACTAAGCAACAAAAATGGAGAGAATATAAAAGGACGGCAACAGAGGCTAATTTAATTTCATTTAAAAAATCGAATGCAATTTTTCGCAAAAAATGCAAGGAAGCTAAACTCCCTAGTTTTGAATCATTGACGGAAGCGATAACCCCTAAGGTGTGGTCCGACATAAAAATGTTTTCTGGCTACTGCAACCTAAATTACATTAACGTTGTTAATGGTCGGGACGGTCCAATATTCGATCCGAAACAAATAGCCGAACATTTTGCGTTGACGTGGGCAAACTAAAAATATTTAGCTCTCAATAGAATTTACAATCAGCAAAACTCGTCGACGATCATAATTGAAGAAGATATAACTGCCCTAGAATATGAATCTGCGATGCAATACTTAAACACCTACCGTTTATCGTGAAACAAAGATTGATTAATCTGTTTAATAAGATACTACTCACGTCCGTTTACCCACAAAGCTGAAAGAACGCTGTAATTGTGCCTAATCAGAAAACAAACAGCTCTGCAGCAGATGTACTTGGATATAGGCCTATATCCCTAATTTGCTGCATGAGCAAAGTTTTAGAAAAAATCATCTCAAGGCGAGTAATGTGGTATATCTCCAAAAACCGCCTTATTAGCTCGTAGGTTGCCTTCAAACATGGCCATGGAACTGATGACGCCCTTTTGTATTTTGAAAATTTCGCTTCTTGTGGCTTGTCCAATCGTTGTCATATCTCCACTTTAAGCCTGGATTTTGAAAAAACATTCGACCGCATCGGTATTCATGTTGTTTTCCGGCAATTAGAGAAATGGAGATTTGGGAATAAACTCTATAACTTTATTAAATCGTTTCTCACAAACCGTAAATTGAAAGTCAAAGGAAATAACGTTTTTTCCAGCCTTCTCCACCTAGAGAACGGTATACCACAAGGGTCTCCACTTTCAGTGACCCTATTTACGATTGCTTTCGATGAAATTAGCCACTTAATATTTACATACAAAAACATCTATCACATTATGTACGCTGATGATGTGTTGTTATTTTCAAAATTAACCAATTTGAATGTAGTACAGAAGAAATTCGTAGACATTCTGAATGATATCGCCGAGTGGTCTACCTGTTCGGGTGCAAACCTATCACTCAGCAAATGCAAATCATTTCATATTTGTAGAAAATTTAAATGTAATAGCTTAAATATTATCTTTAGAAATATCAATTTTGTAAATGTTTATACTCTTCGATTCCTGGGAATCATTTTTTATAAGCGCCTTACTTTTAAAGATCATTGTTTATTCATAAGAAAAAGCATAGCTGCCAGGCTAAAAATTGTTAAATATCTATCTTCTAAACATAGTCTTATTCATCCATCCAGCTTATTAAACATTACAAGAGCTCTGATTCTTTCTAAAATCGACTACGGTTTACCTATATATGGCCATTGCGCAAGGAGCAACATAAAATTGCTATCTCCCCCCTATCATGCAGCTGTTAGAAGGAGCCTCTCCAACATCCCCTACACATTGCATCTTAGCAGAAGCTGGGCTCCCTAGTATTCCGGAAAGAGTAGAATACAAAACCATGCGGCTAATTCCAAAAATGCTCATGCGCAACAATAGTATGCTGCTTGACTCCATCTTAGCAGCGTCGAATGCAAGCAAAGTTACGAATCGCAAGTCAGTCATTATTTAGTGCTTAGAATATGCCGAAAAATTGGATTAACAGCACTACCTCAGTTACGGCCTCCCAGTAGCTCGCCTTCGTGGCAAATACAAAAATCGTCGTTTCTCCTTGGCCTCAGAAAATACGGAAAAATGAACACTAGCCCTACGGAATATCAACGCTATTTCGCAGAGTATGCCGCCCCCTGGTGTCCCGAATGGGAAATGTTTTTCACTGATGGCTCTAAGTCTACGAATCATACATCTTTTGCAGTCGTACATTCTGATGGAAGAGCTGTTATGGCAGGCCATCTACTTAACCATTGTTCTGTATACAGTGCTGAAGCAGCAGCGATATACAACGCAATAGTATCGGCAGTGAAAACTAAGAAAAAAACGGTAATATGTACAGATAGCAAATTTACAATATCTGGTATATTGAACATTTCCAACAAATCGTTTCTAGTTTCCTGTATTCGCAGCTTAATTAAAGAAAATAAAAACCTAATCAAAATTATGTGGGTTCCGAGTCACACAGGTATAAAAGGTAATGAACTTGCGGACCAAAAAGCTAAAGAAGCCTCAATGGAACCACTTTACACGTTCGACTACATGGTCAACAAAGTCATTATTCGTTTGATTAACGAACACATGAGTACACAGAGAACGGAATACCGTCCAGCACTATTATGTGGATATTAATACAACAGGTACCAAACCGAGCTACCCAGTATCATGTCGGACCAACGATTTCACTGCCTTTATACGCCTTCGAATTGGTCACACCACCATAACTCACTCCTACATTTTAAAAGGGTTGTCCCCAGCTTCTTGCTCATACTGTTCTTCGGCACCAGGAAACAGCTATTCGCCAACGAAACTCTGTCGGACTTATTGAGAATATCCTCTCAAGAGAACATCAGAAAAATTATTGATTTTCTATCAAAAACTGGACTGCGTAAATTAATTTAAACTTCTCATTCTGCTTATTTTATTTTTATCTTGTTTTACCACTCCTATTTCTTAATGTAGTATTAATTAATGTATCGGTAGTAGCTAACTTTATCAAATTTTACTAGCACGTCTTTAGCAAAATAAGTCTATTAAACAACGAGCCGTAAGCCCTGGCAGCTGGTGGTCTTTTTGTTTTTACTGTTAAATAATAATTGCGTTGTTATTTTTCATTTAATAAATAAATAAATAAAAAAGGACACAATTTTCATATACTGGATTACACGGCGTACTGAATGCAGAAGGTGACGCCTTCAAAGGTACCACAACTTTGGTTTTGCCAATTTTTACAATTCTCAACTGCAAGCAGACAAAGCGTTTTGGATAATGGGGGAGACTTATTTTTAGTATTTTAAAGATTTAGTTATTAAAATCTCTGCCTTTAAATCATCTTTCTACACCGCCTTAGCTGCGTGTGTAGAGTGTGCTTCATTCCACCTACAGTCGGCCAAGGACTGTTGTTTCGGCGATCTAACCCTGTTTAGATCGGCCTACCCCATAAGTCGTCTGTCTCCTCTGGAGCAACTTTTAGCAGCAGGTTTGTTCCACATACTTCTGCTCAGGGATGGCAGAAAAGACTCCATCCGAACTCCACTTCGGCAAGGTGTAATTCGTGCGACGGATGGAGCCATCTTAAGGTCTGCTCAGGCCTAAAGACTCATAAGGAGTGGCCCACAAATTATGTGGCGCATGTTGTTTGCCCCCTACGGCGCCCATAGCCTCTACGGCCCCCTTAGCCGCACCTGGTGCACCGGTGCCTAGCACCTGCAGAACCTCCACTGTTCAAAGGAGCACGCAACAACAACATGGTCGCTCCTTTCCCCCCACCTAGCTCCTGGTACCCCACATAGTCTGTTCCGTGTGTCAGACCAGGATATGCCGGAATGCGGCATCAGTCAGGTGCAACTCGTGCCCGGACTGGTGCCACTTTCGTGTGTGTTCTGGTCTAGGCACCACCCGTGAATGGTCGGGTGACTTCCTGGCTCCCTGCTGTAGAGCTCCACAACCGCACACACCCGAAGTGGCGCTGCCAAACAACACCTCAAGGCAGCCTAATGTGCCACTGCGTGTGCAGCAGAGACCAGGTGGACAACATCACCCTGCCCTCACACTTCTCTCCGCGACGACTCACCCGAGGCAAGCAAGACTCCTTCAGCTGAACTGCAACGGGCTGCAGGGCAAGATTGAGGAGATAGCTGACTTCATGAGTCGGCATAACCTGTCAAAAGCTGCGATCCAGGAAACGAAATTGCACAGTAACTCAATCTTGTTGAGTTCCAACGGTTACAATATGCATCGTAAGGATCGCGAGCGAGGTAATGGAGGCGGCTTAGCGTTCATTACCCATCTCACGGTTCAGTATCGTCTTATCGAAGAAGACATCGACCGCAGGGACACTACCTTAGAATGTCCTGTCACCTGCTGCCCGGCAGGATATCACCCTAACATAGGTGCGCTCCTCAGAGGTGAAACCCGATTGGTAGTAGGTGACATTAACGCTCACCACGATCTCTTGCACTCAAGCCTACGAGAAGATCGTAGGGGAAATGATTTGGCAGAGCAGACAAACAATTCGACATTCTGCACGATGAACGATGATGCCCCCACCAGGATTATGGGTAGTTGCAGCTCGCCTGATCTAACAATAGCTAGCGAAAGTCTGATAAATAGCATAATGTGGCGACCTACGCTATCGCTTGCATCAGACCACCTACCCATAATCATCTCGATTGACAGACCTGCTGACTTTGTCCACGCGGACCACCGGACCAACATAAACTTTAAAAAAGTTGACTGGATCGGGGTTGCGGAGTTCACTGAAAATTCCTTCAGATTTCCTCCCACACCCACTGACGTTCGCAATTGCGAAAATAAGTTCCGCAGGGTGGTTGCGTCTGCTGCGGCTCGCTTCATCCCGGCATGGAGGATCCCAGAGATTTGTCCCAATTTCACGACTGAAGCGGCTGCTCTAGCAAATGAGCGTGACCGCCTTCGCCACTCCAATCCCCGTGATTCCAAAATAAGGGATTTGAACGTGGCGATTCGGAGGTTGGTAGATCAGAACAAACTTGTCACGGGTGTCGGTAAGCTCAGGTCCACCTTGAGGTTCTTGCCCAACCAGACGAAGCGCGACGAACGAATGGAAATTTAACTCGGAGATCGTGCCTCGTCGGACCCGAAGAGATGTGCGAGCTGCTTTAGCCGGCAATTCATTTTGCATCCTTCGTGGGATAGGGCCAAGCGAAGGTGACCAGAATTCACCGCGAATGACCTGTGTGGACGTCAATCAGTGATAAAGAGAAGTGAGGCCCTACTCCTCCCGTACTACACTTATCACCTGGGCTCGGCTAAGCATCTACATGGCATCCGGAAAGTGCACAGTGAAGAACTGAAGGACGAGATCCAGCCGTAAATAACGCAACCGCTGGATCCGGAGGCGTACCGGCGGGTCCTAAGCAACATTCACAGAGAGACAGTCACCACCACCATCGACTTTCCCCAGGCAAATGCCGTAATAGGAGCCCAGCAGATGAGGAGTCCCTGCAGCGAGTCCCGCGTCACTCTGGCCCAATTGAGATCTGGCATGTGCAGATTCTCCGCACGATACCAATCACCTATTCACATGCCCTCTCAAACCCACTTATCTAA
Organism: Anomoia purmunda; assembly: GCA_951828415.1. Lineage (NCBI taxonomy): Eukaryota > Metazoa > Arthropoda > Insecta > Diptera > Tephritidae > Anomoia > Anomoia purmunda. The sequence continues at coordinate 75,304,023 of OX639998.1, read as the reverse complement.
CCCCCTCTCCCTTTGGTCCAACCCTATCGACAGCCCGTTTCTGGGGCCTCCCCCTAGATGAGTTTGACGAAAACGACCATGGGCGAATCCGCTCTTCACAGGGCGTGACTAGTCACTACAGCAACAACAACAACAAGTGTGCGTGCTTCATTTGGGTGCGCCAATGAGTTCAGTGAGCGTACCTCACTTAGTGTAACCGCGAACATTTTCATACGATAGCAAGATACCATTCCTGTTACAAACATATATGTGTGTATACTATTAAATATGTCTGAAACTGCAAACAACTTCAACTTTTATTGACAGACAAAAGACACTAACCACATCATAGAAACCAAAGATAAAACATGTAAGTAAAACGTGACAAAATAAATAAAAGTACTTATTTTTCTAAAAAATCGTCGATAGGATATAAAGGAAACACTTCAACAAACTCAACCCGCAGCAAAACAACATCATGGGCGATTTCATGAACGAACATTTATTTGAAAAAAAATATGCTGCCAAATTGCGCGCAGGGCAGGAGAAACTTTCCAGAAAGTTGAATGCTTTGGGGCTGGCTGAAAAAGATGCAAAAATAAGTAATAATTTTATTATGATGCGATACGAAGTTTCTTTAAAATGAACGTACGCATTTTCTGACAACGAAAGCGGATTACTTTCGTGCCATATTTGTCTCCTCAACAGAAATTTCCAAATAAAATAATAGCTCGACCAGTGGTGCCGCTGTGCGACTAAAGATGCAAATTTATCCTTTTTAAGCGACTGAAGGGTCAAATTTATCCTTTTGCGCTTAGCCAATACCCTTTGGCCCGACAGTTTAAAAAATTTAATTTTTTTACCCTTTTCCAAAGTTATATGCGGCTTTGCCCCTTTTGTAGGAATTATTTTAGGAAATGCTAATAGAACCATGCTATCAAAGAATATTTCCTCCGGTAAATACGAAAACATGTATCACATTCTTCTCTCAAAAAAATTGTTGCCTCTTATGTATGCCTGATTTAATAAATTATTCTAAATACTCCTTTAATAGGACCTATAATAAGAACGTTGGGGTTACTCTCAGAGAGATTATTAATTTTATGATCATATGAAATAAGCCTTAAATAGGGCCACATTTTTTGGTGGGCATGTATGAAGATATGTACATACATACATCCATAATATGTAAATATGTATTAGACACAGCCAATAGGAAGATTAATCGCTGTTACATTTATTAGAGCGAATGAAAAATTGTCAACTATTTCCAAATCAAACCTCATTTAAATTAAATATGCATTTACATATGTAGGTATGTATGTACATATGTACATATGTAGTTCTTTTCAGATATCGCTAAAAATATTTTTGGATTGAATTGTGTTTGTTTTGTTTATTTGGATCCAGCTTCTATCTCGTTTTCCTTTTTTTCATACACATATGTACATATGTAGATACATATGTACTTGCTCTTTACTCCTCCTACACCCTGCTGTATATGTACATACATAAGTACTATTGTATGCATGTGTGCAAATAAACTTTTTCAACGACTGTGATTCTCGTCTCAAAAGCATTTGCATATAGGAATTCGTATACATACATACATACATATATGTACTTCTGTAGTAAGTATTTTCAAACGTATACATACATCTTAGCTTGCATTTTTTTTATCACTTCCGCGCAACTCATTCGTGCGTTTTACCATCTTCACCCTTTATTGTACCTTTTGAACGCACCACACAAAGTTACAAACAAAGATACCAACTAAATATGTACATATAAAGAACAATTTTTTGTTTTCATTTATTTTTGTTTGCTTTGAAGAAGCATGCCAGCACGAAACAGTTTCTCGACCGAGTCAAAACGAACAGAGCCGATGCATTTGAAGAGTAACTTGCACAAGGGGTTGCTTAAGTGGGCGGGCATTAGATGGGTGACGAGAACAATGCGCAGCGCTGCACACGAAAACGGCGTGTTGATGGCAAACGAAGTGTGCATTAAATATGTGCTTTATAATTTGTGTGATTGTGTATGTAGATATGCATGCGTAAATGTGTTTATGTATTAATGTAAGTGAGCTTGCTCGTTATTTAGTAGTCATTTTCAATTGTAATCACCTTAGTTAGTGAGAGTATTATGAAGCGTGAGTATCTTCTGTTTCTGGTGGAGCATTGTACATTAAGGTGCCAATGTATACTGTTGGGTAATCAACTGTCGCTATGGAGACTACACCTACTTCTCGGAAGGATAACCAGTTCGAGTTCTCTTCATACAATCAACAAATTGGTTTAACCCGGTAGTTCTTGTTGTTTGACGCTGTTTTTCGATTATTTGGAACGGAATCTACAAAACAGTGATCTCGGCGATCCATTGCCAGAACCATAAGAAACAAACGATTTAAAACATTGTTCATGATGCAGATTACTAATCAGGAAAACTTTTCAAAACAACAAACATGCCTCAGTGGTCATATCATATGCAACTAACACACTATTTGGGGCATGTTATCATTAAATCTTACAGAGTCTAGATTGAAACTGAAATTATTCTAATTTGGCTTTAATAATGCATATGATAGTTATTGCAAATCAATTTCTGTGTTATTTGAAAAAAACGCAGCGTGGTTTTTATAATAGCAAGAAACAATTTTGGAATAGTGCTTCGGAAGAGAGTTACTGCCGATTTTCAGGAAGGAATGGTACAAAATATACATACCATACACAAAAACACAATTTCGCGAATAATAAATTAATGTGTTGCCACAGAAGAAGTTGATATTACAACTGTCAAAAAAGAACCCTGAAATTGTCTCTAATAATAGGATTTGCAAATATCGACAAGAAGTGTCTGTAGACGCCTTTTAAAACCTTCACTACGAGGTTGCAACTGAAGTGGCCAATTAAAAAATGGAAAATAGTCCTCTTCAGCAATGAATCAAAACTTAACTTAATAGACAGTGATGGAATATTTTATGTGAAAAGACCAGCAAATAAATGATATGTATGATCCTCGTTATTGTAAGAAAACAGTTAAGCATATTTGTTAGAGACAATATAATGGTATGGGCTGCTTTTCTGCCCACGAAGTCGTATCATTGCATACAGTTAATGAAACTATGAACCAGTACGACTATAAAGATATTTTGGAAATTGTAATGTTGTCATATGCAAAAAGTACGTTGGGCCTTCCAACAGGACAATTCCCCAAAACACATGGACAAATATGTATGTTAAGTCTCGGTTTATAGTGATCAATATTAAAGTCATGGAATGGCCTCCACAGTCCCCGGATCTCAACCCGATTGAGAACTTGGGCGACGAAAGTATCGAATAAAAATGTACATATCAAACTCAAAGAATTTCATTTTCAATCAACATTCTGTAAAGTTTAATGATAAAATATATGTAAATAATTTTTTTTTTTTAATCGTGTTTTAGTTGCATATGATATGGCCACAACTGTACGTACATAAAGAGCTCACAGAAAATGAACTTGAAAGTTTTATATTATTGTTATAGCTTATTGTCATCAGTTACATAACTCCTCAAAAGTTGGAGATGAAAGTCCTCACATTTTTTTTAGTAAGTCGGGCATGTGCTGTATTCCACTTGTAAATGAAATGCAGAATATGTCTGATTAAGACGAAAATCCGCCCCTCACACTATGTTGAGATACTCATTGCAAAAAAAGTGCGAAATTTCCTTTAAGCATCATATACAGTAAAATTCCTCATAACGGGCAGTCCTTATAATCGGACAGCTTCAATAGCCGGACAAATTTCGTGTATATAGACTTCATAATAATTTTTTCGTACAAATATCGTCCTAATAACCGGCGGATACTATATTTCAAACTATTTTGATCAAAAAATTTGTTCATAAACGGACAAAATTCCTAAAAATTTCAAGTAACCTTTGTATTACTTTTCATAAAAACGAAACTGATGACTTCTTTTTAAACATGTATGCATACATTCATACCGTAAGCAAATATAGTTGTGCAATATTTCAATATTTGCAAAACGCAATCTGTAAAACAAAGAAACAAATCGTTCTCAACGGGAGTATGGAGTTAATGTACATAAAAAGCGATATTTCTTATAAATTTATATATATTTTGCAGAAACTTGCAAACATTGGTTCAACATCGAAGCTAAACCAAACTGAGAAGGTATGGCGGGCATTTATTCCCAAACATATTCTCGTATACCCTGGCGTCGAAACTACCAAAAGCCAATAAAATAAGTACAGTAGTACCGAGTTCCACCTTTATACTAATGTTATAATTTAATGATTTATAGTCCGGTAACATAATTACAGAAATTACATGATTGACTCACATATTATCTTTTCAGTATTTGACGTATTTCTTTATATAAATTAGTGTTGCTCGTCTGGTATTATCAACTAATTGTATGTCTTGCTGCTTTATATGTACATAAGTATATACATAAAATCTCCGAAAGACAGTTTTGTGAGAAGCTTGTTTAGTTACGTGGTTAAAAAATACGAGATTGAACACAGATGGGTACGCCTTTTAAAAAGATTTATGTATATGACTTACCACTTCAGAAATTATAATTTTTCTTAATTTTCAGAAGTGGCTTATATTTTGTGCAATGCTGTACTGCATGCATGTATGTATGTATGTACATAGAAATGAGATTTATCGAAAAATTTTGTTACTTCGTGTGTTTCTCTGAGTATGGCTCATGCTCATTAGAGACATTGTGGAAATGCAACCAAACTGGTTAAAAGCCATGAACTTGTGGGTGGGAGCAAGCAATGACTTTTCCCTCTCATTTTTGTTCTTGGACGTACGCAAAAGTAAGGATAGAATTCGAACCGTCGCGACTGCACGTTTGGCATCGTGGTGGAAGCTCTCAACAGCCTTCCTTATAAGTAATAATGTAAGATTTTTGCCTTTTCGTACGTATTTAGCTACTGCTCTCCTTTTTTCTCTCGCTAATATACATCCACCATGCGACACTTTTCGCGCTCTTTCCACAGAAGGATTGCATAGGTTACTGCAAGCAACCACAAGTAGTAGCAACTAGGAATCTACATATGTACAAACTTATGTCTTTATGTGTATATAAAATTCCTTTCCAACTCTAAACTAAAACAAAAGGCAATAAAATAAAAACCAAAATAAAATAATAAAACAAGAATCAAAAAAAATACGTAAATAAAAAACGAAAAGGAACTAATTATCTATGTGTGTGTAGATGTATACACACATATGTATGAGCACTTATGAAAATTTATGGATTACATCGTCAAAATCGATAGCATTATAGTCTGATCGGTTTAGGTTTAGTTTAGCCAAAGTGAGGTCAAACTTGCGATATACATATGATGAAAAATTGCTTTAAAATAATTTCCCGTGAAAGCTGATAGGGCAGCTTTTTGATAGAAAAAATTTTATAACTGTCCTGTTCGTTAACCGTCGAATCCCACTCAAGTGTGCTAGGCCATCTTAGTGATTATTCAAACTGGACACCTGTGCTAGGCATCGACTGAAAAGTTTTCTTACTGCATCCAATCTACATACATTGCAGATCAATCTAAATAACACTTTTAATAATACCAAAATATGGGTTTTCAGTTGCGAATATTTTACGGATTGTCCAAAGGGTTTATTAGAATTGAAGTATAGTTGTCGGAGTATTAACCCGACTGGAGCGAATATTTCAAAATGCTCCATGCAGCTAACAGCAAAGCTCTGATTAATTTAAGAAGTCCGACGGCGTTTTTGATTGTAATTAAAAAAATTTCCTTAATACTTTGACGACATTTGTTCTCGGGTTGTGTACATACATATATGTATATGTATGGAAAAAATGTGCAACACCTTCAGCACAAACAACCAAAACCAAATGAGATGATAAATAATCATATTTTCAACCAATTTTTATTATTTCTACTTTTTCATAATCAATGACCGGTTACCACTAAAATAATCATAAATAATCATACTTTCAACCATTGGAAGAAAAAACTCAGAAATAATCAAAAAACCAATTGGAATTACTTTTCAATAAATGTAATATTTTTTATTATCTTAAAAAAATGTTTATTTTTAACCAATATAAATAGTATTTTATTACAATTTATATAAACTGCAGAAAATTATAAACAATAAAATATGTATGTATGTACATATGTATGTATGTACACAATAGACGTAATAACATGTATGTATGTACATATATATTAACAAGTAACAAAATTAAACAATTATACAAGTTAGCATTCGCCTTTAACAACACCAAATGTTCGAAGGAGAAGAAAGTCAGTTAAGAAATGGCAATTTCTTTATGAGCATAACGATTCATATATTTATAACATTTCAAAAGTGTTTTATGTATAGTATTTTATTGTCATTAAGAAATTTATAATAAATAAAATCAAAATATGAAGCCATCCAAGTACTGTTAAGAGTTATATAAAGATTTGCATTTACAGTTTTATGGTGGGTTACATCTGTATTTAATTGAAATTTTTGAAGTAAACCTTCTTTAGCGGCATGAGAGTGATTTTTCACCGTCGCATCACGACGATTTTGTGAGATAAAGCAACCAACACAATAACCATGACTAATAAAAAACCATGCCCGTAATTTCATTGTAAACAAACATTATATGCAGTTGTTTTTCCTTATTTGGCAAGTGTCAAATTATGCGAAATCCAGATTCTCTTTAATGAACGCTTTTGCGTCACGACACAACGCTATTGTGAGATAAAACATAAATAGATATCGCCGTCCATGTATGCGTCCACATGTATGTACATATATACATACATATATACATATGTACTGGGGACTAGTTCTTAACAACTTCGGGTGGGTCTAACTATTTTGGGGCAATTTCCAAACTATATCGGGAATTGTTCGGGACTTGTTTCAATAGTCCCGCTTAATTGCACTTCCAAACTGCACAATTTCAAGTTCAATTAACCGAATCAATTATTCGGGAAAAATTAAAGGCATGTTTCAGAAATTTTAAAATTGTCGTATCTAAATTTTATTCCCCGAGTCTGCCTAATTGCATTTTAGCAGGTTTTGGGGGCAGAAATAATTTGTACACGTGTTCAGTACAATTCTAGCTCTAGCAGGTTTTGGAGGCGGATATAATTTGTGCACGTGTTCAGTCCACGGGGCTTTAGAAAGAAAATCACGGAAACCTAGCCTCCGGATGTCCTCAGATAATCCAATTATTACAGCATGTGAATTTTATGAATGACCTGTGCCAAATGAAAGTTTCATCAAAATGATTCGCTTTATTGAACCAGAAGAAAATTATCGATTTAAGACCTAGACTCACTCTGCGTATGTTAATTTGTGAGGGCGGAATCAAAAGACAGTAGTAGAGCGAGTGTGGAATGGTAAAAAATAACAAGTCCCTTTATTGCCAAAAAACAGGTGCTTATATACTCATAAATACAATGCGGTATAATCGTAAGATATTCTAGCGTTATATTTCCATTGGAAAATATATAAAGAATATCTAATTAAATATCTAAAAAAATTAAGGACCAACTAGTCCAAAGGAATAACACAAGATTTACAAGTTGTTTATAGGTTTATTACTACGAAATATACGATATTGTTTCTACAATTATGTTCACGCCCCAACAGCAATTGCCCCAACTCCAGGCTCTGCTCCCTCTTATAATGTCGAGCGCTGCCAACCTTACGTAAGGGTGCGCTCACTGTCTGGGTGCGAGCGGCATTGGCCTTGACTTCCCAGCGGTAGCATATTTCGGTGAAATGCGATATACTTACATTTCGCAACCGTGTGAAATGCAATAATGCAGACACTGAACACGTGTAGCGGCCAGCCGAGGGAACAGCGGAAGTGGGCAGTAGCCGGCCGCGTTAATTCCTCCCCCTCTAAAGACCTGCGTCCCGCAGATTAGGTGCTCAAGGAGTATCCCCGCGTTGTTGGCCACGGAGGCTTCTGTTCGGCAATGATATTTTTAGCTCGGGGATTTTCATGCCTGCCGTCATCTTGTTCCAAATAATCCACACAACCATTGCTAAAAGCACAAATCCCATGACTTCTGAGGCTATGAACATTGGTCAAAACGGGTGGCAGCAACTGCACCTTGGAGCTACTGGTACTCCATCAAGTATGGTTGTTGATGCTCACCGACTCGTTGTTCATCTGAAGGATAAAGGAGGCAAAAAATGGTTAGTGGTTTACTTGAGCCAATACTGCCATTGAAGTTATTCAGGTAGATGGTATCCTCCTTGATCATTTCAATAGTGGACTCCTTAAAGGCGAAGTATCGATAGCTTGTTTCTCCTCCTTTGATAAGACGAGGCAAACAGGCTTCTTCGGCTAGTAGATCGAGGGATTCTTGTCCGCAAACCATAGCTGCCGTAAGGTGTAGGCAATTACCCTTAATGCCGTAGGTCTGATTCTTGTTCGCCAACATAGTTGTGTAGTTTAATTCTACCTGATGTCCATCCTGTTGAACAGCTCGAGCAATCAGGTGGTTGTATTTGGTTTGCATCACCTTGGGCATGGACAGGACGTAGAGAAGAAGGGATCCATTCGTGTAGATCGATGGCTTGCTGTACAATATGGCTTCAACGACGTTGATGACTAGCAACAGTTGATGAGTGGTTTTGAAGATTTCTGAATTTACCTGATACTGTTGGTCGCCATTGTTGATAAGGACTTCCCGCCGCTGGAAAAGGTTGTCCCAGTCTGTCGCATCGGGAGTGTCAGCAATCCATTTCCAGGCGGAGCCAATCCAATTAATTGAACGTTTCATCCTGATTACTTCGGGGCCTTTTAAGTCAAGCAGATGAGATCTTATTTTCTCTATCTGGTAGTTAAGGACGTCAATGGTTGTGTCGGATCTGCGGAAGTTAAGGTTGGTGATGGCCTCCTCTAGTCTGTTCACGATTTTGTCGAAGCTTGCTAAGTCTATGGTATGAATCAGCTTGAAGGGTCCATCGATGACCCAGCCATATCCGTCACGGATAGTCACAAGAGGTGAGTTAATGTTGAATAGATCATAAGTATGTGCGGCTGCGCAGAGGCTGATGCTGTGGGTGTTAAATTTATTGTTGGCTTTCTTAATTTTATGTATTTTCCCCAGATATAAAATAATTATATGATAAGTATATATTGTATGTACCAAATTTAATTAACCTAAGCTTAACTTGATATTACAATTTTTAGGCTATCCTTTGTAGGTATAGATTGCAATAGGATTGGTCCAGAGGACACTGTCTTAACTATTTTTATGTTAAATTGCTTTATTTTACAATTGTTGCGCAATTACTTAATTATTATTTTCATGTGAGTAGTGCCTTGCTTACAAGATATGGAATTCTTATGACTATAAGCTATTCTATTGTATATTATTAGCCTAATTGAGTTGGTTGGAGCGTTACAAGAAATGAAGGAAAATTAAAGGAAGGATTCGATGGGATCCAGCAGTGGAAGTATTCATTTGGAAAAATTATTGGTTGGTTTATTGATTAGTAATCAGCGTAACATTAGTAATTGTTTTTTGTTTCTAATTTTTTAGTTGTTAGTTGCTATCAGCAATTTTCCTTTTTCTTTTTGCTTGGGAGTGATTCCTTTTTTTTTTTTTTGAATACTAAAATAATAATTTTTTTTTAAAATTATTTATATAAAGTATTTGTTTGAAATTATAATTTTAAACTATTTATCTTTAATTATTTATTTTAAATTATTTATTTCAAATTATTTATTTTGCATTCTTCCTGCTTTATGCAGTTTTTTATATATAGCATTGCTGTTTCGCTTTGCATCGGAATATAGGCATTATCTCAGATGACATTGAAAGGCTCGCGTTAATCCCTTTTAGTCATAAGCGTTAATAATTGCAAATGGCCTACTCATGGCACGGGATAATTCACGTCAGTTAAAGTCATAGTCCTTTGGTGGGGTTGAACCACTTTGATTGTTGTCACTCGAACCATCGAATAAGCTGGAATTGAACCAACATGGCTTGATTAAATACAAAAACTTATACCCAGACCGCTGGGGCTTAAGGATCTATGCACGGGCTTACCTTCTGACCAATGTTATCTCAGATATTTTTTACGTCAGTTTTGTGAAATTTTTTTCCACTTTCAGTAACAATGGTTATATTTCTGTTTTCGCCAACAGTTTCTTGCTTGTACAGAGGCTTCTGCTTGCTTGTTATTTGCTTGTTTGTAAACAAGTTATTGCCGGAATTAAAATTGCGTGGTGCTGTGCGACGAGCATTAATTCTTGCATTTCTAACGTCCTGCTCTTTTTGCAACAGTGCTTTTACGTTTTCGTAAGTATCTTCCCTAAAGTTTACCAACCCCTGATAGTTAATCCTGCTTGATCTATTGAAAAAACATCGGTTGGTTTCCTCTTTGAGACGGAATGAATAGTGTTGTTGTAGCGGTCCACTGCGATTGAAACTCGCTCCTTTGGTGTGAGCCTGCTAAATTCATCTGCGAGGCAACGATTTTAGTGTAGAATGCATACGCTCAACTTGACCATTGGCCTCACTTCGCTGAGTAGGAGTCTGGTAAATTTCTATGCCCAATGAACGGATATAATTCAAGACTAATGGCGTTAAAAATCCTCTCTCCATTACTAGTATCTTAGGCACGGAAAAATAATGCAAGAGACTTGTTAATTTCCTACGTAAATGAATCGAAGATTTATTTTTGATTGAGAACAATTTAGCGAATTTCGAGAATTTTCCGAGTGCACTGAGGTATTTTTGCTTGTCAATCTCGAAAATATCTATATGCAATATTTCGCAGGGATAGCTTGGAGTTGGGGTAGGCTGGAGGAAGGGTTTAGATGGATGCCTATCGTACTTATTCAAATTGAGGGTATTGCAATTTTTAACGTAGTCTCTTATTTGCATAGCCATTGCGGGGAAATAATACTTTTCGAGAATCTGCAACCTGTCCTCACGAGGGTTCCTATGAGCCATTTTGTGCTCGTTCTCGATAATAACAAATACTCTATCCATGACAATTACGGCTTCCACAATTCTTTGCGCTATTCTTATCCGATATCTTTATAAGTTTTCTATTTAAACATCCTGTGGCAGAGTAAGAAATCTTTCTGGTATTTTCATGCCATTAATAACATTTCGATTCAGGCATTCTTTCAGAATTGTGGTCAATGCACCACTGTCATGGTCTGGTAATGAGATATAAAACCTACGGTAGCTTTGATGTAGTTTCTCAAGGCATCGAGGGCTATCCCCTTACCTGAATATGAATTGGTTCCTAAAGACGTTGATAGGGGCTTCCACATGTGGTATGAGGTCAGAATTATCCTGATGGGCTGAATGCATTGTGCATTCATTGGCAGTGCCAGTTTCCGATCTCACCTCATCCACAGAGGTCCCCATATTATTTTCCTCGAATACCGATGGTGGATAAGCTACAATAGAGTCGGTGAGTGCATTAACTTCTGTTTTCAAGCGAGAAAGTGCGTCGGCGACTTCATTTCTTTTACCTGGTTAATAAATAATTTCGCAGCTACCTTCTTCGATTCGGGCCTTCCAGCGCTTCAACTTAGCGTTGTAATTTCGGCAACTTAAGGAAATCGTTAATGGTTGGTGGTCAGTATGTATTTTGATCTTCCTTGCTCCATACAAATATGACCTGAGGTTGTCCAATGCCCATATTATCGCCAACATCTTGTTTTCGTTGGTGGCATAGCTTTCCTCTGCTTTATTCAGAGAACGAAATATAATTGCGATAGGTTTATCTTTTTCTATTTCCCCTTGAGACAGAGCTGCGCCGATCGCAAAATTTGAAGCATCGGTTGTTAAATTTAATGGTTTGTCAAAATCTGGGAATGCAACGACGTCTGCAGAAATAAGTAATTGTTTTAATTCGTTAAATGCCTTTGTTGCCTCAGCATCAAGTCGAATGCTGACTTTTTTCGACACATTGGCTTTAACTTGGACGTTTTGCCCCCGCGTCAGATTTGTAAGGCGCTTCGCTACCTTAGCATAGTCACGAATAAATTTCCTATAGTAAGAGGTCATACACAGGAAGCTCTTTAAGTCCTTTAAATTTTCAGGCGGACAAATTTGTTTTATAGCCTCTACCTTCTTGGGATCCGCCCGCACCCCCTCCGGCGTAATGATGTATCCGAGAAATTCCACCTCCGCTTCGAGGAAGCAAGTTTTTTCCAAATTTACTTTTAGATTTGCTTCAAGTAATCTAGTGAAAATTTTTTCGACATTTTTTAGATGGACGGACTGTTGCGACCGCTTCACTAAAAAAATGCTTATTCGTACCCGTATCTAAAGGGTGCTTAAATTTTAAGGGCCGATGTTGAATTTGAACCACACCTAAACGTCAAGCTTTTTCTGCATTTCATTTGACATTTCTCAATTTCAGACTAACTCAATTTGGACATGGAAAGATACACAATCGAGCAACGTGTTAAAGTTATTCAGGCTTATTATGAAAATGGGCGTTCAAATCAAAAAGCATATCGTGCATTTTCGAAGAAAACTCTGCGTAACAAACATTAAAAAAAAACCTGCGGTCATGATTTTGTTAATAGTTTTTATTAACACTAGTAGCAGGCTTACGAACTGTGTTTTTACTTTTTTTGGATTGGCTCTAGTTCTTGAGATAAACGAAGCTTAAGAAATTAATGAAAAAAAGTTATATGACCCAGTTCCAGTTGTATTAATTTAATTATTCCTCAATAAGTTTTGTTATATAAATTATTAAAACAAGTAGTTCGTTGGATTAAATACTTTATTTCCCTTGCAAGAGAGCAAGGGTAGCCGGTTAAGTTGGGTGAGTTAATACAACTTAACATTAATTCGACGACTTCGCCTAAATACCTGAAAACTCTAACATTTTTTTAAACATTTCTTATTGGGCCAACAAAGTGGGTATACTAAATACCCCTGTTTTATATGTTTATGGGACAGTCGTGCAAGAAATGAACATTGGATTAGAAAGGACTGGCCGGTGAGAGAAAATATGGAGGTAGGAACAGCAAATGTGGTTCATGACCAACTGATAAGCCGAGAAAAAATCATTCTTCCACCACTTCACATCAAGCTTGGGCTAATGAAACAGTTCATCAAAGACAGGTGGCTGTTTCGAATATGTGTGCAAAAAATTTCCAGTCCTTAGTATGGAAAAATTAAAAGCAGGAGTCTTCGTTGGTCCTCAAATTCATACCCTTCTAAAAGACACTGAACTCTTAAACCATATGCCGCAAATTGCATCTGAAGCCTGGCTAAACTTTGTTAATGTAGTCAAACATTTTTTGGGAAATCATAAATCACCAGACTATACAAAACTAGTTGCTGATATGCTTCTAAATTTGCGCAAACAAGGAGCTAAAATGAGCATTAAATTACATTATTTACATAGTGATTTGGACAAATCCCCGGACAACCTAGGCGATTACAGTGAGGAACAAGGTGAACGGTTCCACCAGGAGATAAAAATAATGGAAGAAAGATACCAAGGTCGATGGGGCGACCACATAATGGCAGACTACTGCTGGAACTTAATACGGGATCATAGGAGGGCCTACAGAAAAAGTTTTTGTAGTTTTTTTTTTAAATTAATTAATGAAAATAATATATTTTTTTAATTTTTTTTTATTATTTTTATACAGGCGCGCAATAAAAATATAATTTAAATCCATATTGGTATTTTTAATTAGGTCATTTCGTGAAATATTTAAAAGTCTTTATCTGAAAAACTAGAGCCAATTCGACAAAACTGATATTATTTACGTAATCACCGCCCCCAAATTACCCTAAATCGACTTAAAAATATCCGACCGCAAAATTTTGTTCCGCGGTGAAATCATCTTCTGTGATGAAGCACATTTTCAGCTCAGTGGATTCGTCAATAAGCAGAATTGCCGCATTTGGGCGAATGATAATCCAAGAGTGATTGTCGAAAAACCAATGCACCCACAAAGAGTGACTGTTTGGTGCGGTTTATGGGCTGGCGGCATCATCGGGCCGTATTTTTTCCAAAATGAGGCCGGTCTGGCAGTTACTGTGAATGGTGTTCGCTATCGTGGGATGATAACGAACTTTTTATTGCCCGAATTGGAACATATGGATGTGGACGATGTGTGGTTCCAACAGGATGGTGTCACTTGCCACACAGCCAACGATGGCTCTTTTGCGCGACAAATTCAATGGCCGTGTTATCTCACGTGGTGGCGATGTCAATTGGCCACCAAGATCATGTGATTTGACACCGTTGGACTACTTTCTTTGGAGTTATTTGAAAGAAAAGGTGTACGTCGATAAGCCAGCAACAGTTCAAGAGCTAAAGGATGAGATAATTCGGCACATTAACGGCATAGAACCTCAATTATGCCTCAGCGTCATCGAAAATGTGGACCATCGGATGGAGCTGTGCCGCCGAGGCAGACATTTGGCCGATATTTGGTTCCATACATAGTTGAACCACACCATATTATCATAATAAAAAGAAATTACAATAATTTCCAAAATAATTTGTGTTTTATTCAAAATAAACATCGGCCCTTAAAATTTAACCACCCTTTATAAGGAATTTGAGTGTGCGGCCATTCGGCAGTGTATACCCTAGGTATGGTACGCAAGATGGCCCCCGGAGAGAAAATCCCCCTCTTCATTGTTATTTACCTCATCCTGGTTTGTGCCCGTGGATGAGTAGAATAGTTTCTGATGTTTCCGTGGAAGATTGTCCGATCTTGCTCCTCTTTTGTAGGGATTCGGCTTATTCATATAGTTGACCGCACGTGTTTGCACAGAACCATCCACGTCCTTTTTTCCCTCACGTGGATTTTTTGTTTGTGCAAATAGTTGAGAGGAAGGCTGAACACGGACATGTCCGGAAGATCGCTCCCGAGGTTGGAATTGTTGACGGCGCTCCTGTTGTCGACAGGTAGGCCTCGGAGGTATTGGTGGCGATCTGCCACCGAACGAGACATTTGGCTTTGGAACATTATTGATGGGGACAACCACTTGATTGGTTGCCTGAGCTGTGAAGATAAAAGTTGCGGAATTTCCAAACATACAGAATATGTTTCTGGCAGGGTTTTTCGCCTTTGTATCAAAAACATTTTTGGCAATTCACCGTTTAATTCTCGTATAAATACGTCGAGAGCCCTATTTCGATAGGTATCTACGAGGACTCTCACTGTCTCTTCCGAGTAGGATTCCGTCTTTATTTTATTAATAATCAAAGAAAACTGGTAATTGACGGTGGCATAGAGTTCGTCAATTCTGGACCTTCTTTGTTGCAATTGATGCAACTGGTGTTCCAGCGTCCGAGTATTACGTTTGTCAGCATAATGTAACGAAAGACATTCTTTTATCGTGGGCCAGTCATTATCAAAAATTTTATATGAGACTAGTGCAGCATCGGCAGTGCCTCGAACCTTTTGTCAGATGTGCTTCAATATGGCCCTTAATATTGGTTTCCCCTTAACCACCTTAAAATCTGACAAAATGGCCTCCACAGCATGTATCCAGGATACATACTCGACAGGATTGCCATCGAAACCCCTAAGCTCCTTCACACAGTCGGAAACCTACTAATCTCTTTAATCTCTAACTCAGTGGCTGGAGCCTGAAGAGGTATTTCTTCTACACTATTAATTCCCCCTGGCCTAGTAGCCGAGCCGGCTGAAGTACTTGTGCTGATGGAGTCTAAGTGACACACTCGTCTGTCGAGCGAGTTCATTTTTTCCAGGATCGCGTTGATGGCGCCTGTCAGGCTGGTGACGGTCATCTTTAATTCTTCTATCTTCAAGTTTTAATAAGTAAAGAAAAAGGATACTCTCAAGTTGTATACTTACAACCAAAATATTTTCATATATTGGCCTTTTTAATTTTCCTTAAATCTGATGGGCTCGCAGGAGCTTGTAGTAGATTTTTTTTTTACTGTAATGGCCTCGTAGCCTTCTTTCTTTTTTCACTTAAATTATGGCTCTTAGCCTTAATTCTTTTCCACTTAAATTATTATTTTTTAGCCTTTAATTTTATAGACTTATTAATTAATTTTTTCAAACACTTTCACTACTGGCCCCTGCTCGGGCGCCAGTTAAAGGATTCTTAGCCTTTTGCACTAAACAAATTAAGGGCCAAATCGCCCAAAGGAATAACACAAGATTTTCAAAGAGTTTACAGGTTTATTAATACGAAATATACGATATTGATTCTACAATTATGTTCACGGCCCACGTGTAGCGGCCAGCCGTGGGAACAGCGGAAGTGGGGGAACAGCGGAAGTGGGCAGTAGCCGGCCGCGTTAACTTGTATGTATGTAAGGAAAAATGAAAACAAGCAGATTGGGTGGCCAACCATATAAGATTGCCAAATGCCCAGTTGACAATAGTTGGGACAACTAGTCGATAATGCGCACGATCCGCCATCGGGAAGGTGGAAGGTGTTCTTGCTGGATAGCGATAATATCGCCCCCTTCCAGATTGGGTGAAGGCCACCAGTGGCCACCGTCGTCGGCGATTCGTTGTTTGGAGTAATGGCTGATCTATTCTACTAAATCGTCATTTAGCTGCCGGCTGGCACCGATAAATTGCATGTCATTGTCACTATAAAGATTTGCGCAGTGCCCTCTTCTGCTTACAAAACGATCGCAAACGTCCAGGAACGCTCGCGTACTTAGGTCCTCCGCCAATTCGATGTGTGTAGCCTTTGTACACATGCAAATAATGATGGCAGCATGTAGCAGCGGGTGAACGTTTGCTACCGTGGCGGACGAAGAAAGGTCCGGCGTAATCTAGCCCTGTGTTATAGAACGGCGGCGCCACTGTAACTGGAGAGCGAGGCAAAGCAGCAATGAGCACATCTATACATCCGGGTGTATGGAACGTTGGATCAACAAGGAGTAAGCCATGCAAATGTTGGTAATGATTCATGTCAACAGGTGATGCCGGAATCATGGATGTGATATTGGGTAGGATATGAACGGCAATCGTACATTCAAAGCCTGTATCATAGTATGACCGCATTATCAAAGTTGTATTTCCCCGTAAAGCTGTGGCGCTCTGCCAGCCGATACCTTCCACAGTAAGTGCGCTACGTTTTCTGTGGAGACCCAAGTGATTTAAAAATTAATCCGTAATAAAGCTTACCTGTGAACCCATGTCACATAAAATACGGCATTCAATTTCTTCTCCCCATCCATCAACAAGAGGGGCCTTAGCAGTGGACAAGAGAACGATACTCTCAGATTGAGCAAAAAGACAGTGCACCGCGTCCAAACGAGGTAAAGTTTGAGGCGCAGTCGCCCCTGCCTATGATGAAGGTTTAGGTGTGGATTGGGAGCGCACTATTGAAATGTTGTTTGTAGGTGCGATATGTTGAAGAGCATTACATAACAACGTGTTGTTTTTATGCTTGCAATTGTTACAATTGCGCCGTACAATGCACCCTTACTGTCGGGATGGGGTAGCTGGACCTTGCCTTAATGTGTCCGCATCAGGTAATTTACGCAAAATGATAGGATAAACTATGGCATGCCACTGGTCAGTCGCTAAACCCATAACGTTAAGTGCTCGTAAAGTACTGCGCACTACATCTGTTACGTTCCGAACATTGCGTTGCGAAAGAGTTGGATATTCCGGTAAATACAATAAACGGTTCACATACGACTCAACCAACCGTTTCGGATTATCATAGCGTGTTTTTAACTCGGCCCATAGCTGCCCGTATCGCCCTGTATATACGTCACCAACCATAGGTACTGCTTGATCATCGGTGCGGCTGTGCAAGAGATATTCGAAGATGTCCTTGAACATCAACCAATTTTTGGGTTGACCATCAAAGGTGGGCAGCTTGACAGGATCTAATCGGTGTTCTGCCTGGCAGCGTACCGAGGCACCATGCGTCGAGGGATCAACAGAAGCTCGTATGCGTTGCAGCTTTGTAACTATGAAACCATAAGCAGCTTCGACCTGTGCCAGTAATTGATAATGGGCGTCCAATTCTTCCGTAGAGGCTGCACCCACCAAAGTCATGTGATGTTCCAGAAATCGGTTATAATGACCAGCCCGTGTATTGATGGTGTGGTCGATTTGTACCAAATCAGCGTTGTAACCTTCACCATCAACTTCAGCCTTGATGTGCAATATAGAACTCCTTGCTGCGGTTCCTAAATTTATTGCAGCCATATTTTTCTATAAATGCCGCGATAACTACTTTTCGAAATAAACCTTGACTTTCAATTCCTCATAGGAGGCACCAAAAAATTAATGTTAATCTGTGAGGGCGAAATCAAAAGGCAGCAGTAGCCCGAGTGTCGAATGCAAAAATAGCAATTCCCTTTATTGGCAAAAACAGGTGCTTATATACTCATAAATACAATACGGTATAATCGTATGATAATCTAGCGTTTCATTTCCATTGGAAAATATATAAAGAATACATATGTATGTATGTATGTATGTAAGGAAAAATGAAAACAAAGTGGCCAACCGTATAAGATTGCCAGATGCTTAGTTGCCAATGATTGGGACAATTAGTTGTACCTTAAACTCATGACTCATTGCAAAATTGAGTGCTCTCAGTATAAACAATTAGTTGTTGAACAAAAACTACACAAAACAACACCTTGAAATGTATATGAGATATGCTTCAAATTCAAAATTTCATTTGGTCTAAAAATGAACGATTTTCAAGATTTATATTTGTTTATACCATTTCGGCACTTAAAAGTGTAGGCGACTATTAACTTAACTCGTGAATTTCGATTTTGTATAAGGATTCTTTCTAAAACTGCAACATTGCGAACTATTTTCAATATTTCGTGCTATTCGCACTTTATATATATGTCCGTCTGTGCAACGGATAACTTGAGTTATCTCAACTAAACTTGGTATACACATTAGCCTGGACCCGAGGTAGTTTGATATTGCAAAAGTGTTTTGGGGAAATTGCAAGAATGCGATATTTTGGTAAGTAGAGATAATTTGCTACAAAGATTTCCGTTGGAAAATTTAAAAAACCGGACAAAAACCACGCCCACGTGTCATATAATGGTAATTTACAAAAATTAAAAAATGCGATATTTCAGTAACTTAAGGATAATTTTCTCAAACTTTATTTGTGGGATGGGATGCAAAACGACATACATATGTATCGAGACTTAAAAAATTTTGAAAATGTAAAACAGCACTCATCATTTATTTAAATAACCAAAAACTCATAAGAATGCGATATTCTAGTAACAGTTAAATGTGATCTACTTAAATTGGATATGCATGACTTGGTTGGAGAGCGCCAAACGTGGGTTACAAAAGTTGTTAAATAGGTATACTTCTTAAAGTGCCTAAGCAAACTATACCAAGTTAAGTATACACATTATTTTAACATAATACCAAAATTTCGAAATTTACTAAAATCGGACAAAAAAAATTGAGAAATCGACACTTTAGTAACTATAAAAGGTAATTTTCTCAAATACACAGAAATTGTTGAGGGAGAGAGACGAGAGTTAAATAAAAGTTTCCAATTGGTATACGCTTTGCATTTTAACTTATCAAGAGCCCTTATGAAAATTATATACATAAATCTGCAAAAACGGTGTAACGGTAAATTACAAAAAATCGAAGTAATCGATATTTTAGCAACTATACAAGGTATGTAATTTGTTTACATTTGATGTACAAGATTGAGTTTTGTATTTTTCAATTCTCTGGCGACTTTCTCATTTTGGTTCGCGACAGAAATTTTCAGACGCTTGTACAGACGATTGAAACTAAGATTAACTATTTCTTTCAGATGTGCACAGAACTAAATTTGGCTTTTAATATCGAAAAAACGAAAGTAATTTACAAATACAGATAAGAGTGAATAATCATGTTATATAGTCATGGTAATGACACACCCTAAAAATCTAATAGAAAAAGCCATAAACACGGTACAACTAATTAAAATGAAATCTCATGGGATGTGGTGTATATAAAGCTATATTGAAGAACAGGTCCTAGTCCGAATTAGTTTCAAAACGTCGTCGGCCTTTAGTGAGATGTGGGCAATCGCGAAGGCAATATATGTTGCGGCTGAGGATAAATGAAAACAATTTTTATAGACACTTTGATAGCGTGTCAACTGATTTACAAGAGGGAATAGAGTAAAATAAAGTGTTAAATTGTATGAGTTTCCGTACACTAACTCCCGATGAATAACCTAATTAGAGAAGAATAGAACACTAAATACCAAATTGCTTCACAAGTGAAACGAAAAACGGGGGCCGAATTCGTCCCGAGTAGTCCGCGGTACAAGTATTATAACTCGTCACTCAATCCTAAACAAATTAAAACGCTAATACGAGTAGAATCAAAATCGAAAATACAAATAAGGATGATGCAGCGAGCAACCACAATATTTTTAAGCCTTTTTACAAAAAATAACAATAACAGAAGAGGCTGTCCGAACTATTTGCAACATTTTTTTGTTTATTGTTTTGTTTAAAAAATTCGTGTTTCATGCTCATTGCACTAAATGGAACTTAACATTGTGGCTACGCGCCAATCGTTTTACACAAAATATGTATGTACACACACAGTTCAAAAATACATGGTAGTCTGTCAAAAAGACATCCATCCAACACATTTCAAGCGGTTTCACAAAGATACACGTGCAACCAGAAAGTTACGCATCTATCTGAGCCAATCAGTTACGCGACAATTTTCTCATTAAGATATCTACTGGAAGTTACATTATGCACAGGCTTTCGGCGTTGGATAAAAAATTACGACATATGTATGTTAAAAAATCATCAAGACAGAACACCTTGGCCACACATACATGTACATATACTACGTCAAACAGGGAAAATATGGCGAATAGTAGTTTCCTCTTAAATGGGAGCAGTTTTCCCAAAAAATAATATATAGCGTGATATATAGGATTTATTTACCAAATATTGGATATCTGCATCAAAAAGTTACGGAGTCGTCACCGCCCGTTTTCCATAATGATACACAGTTTGATATATACTGTACATTAGGGGTATAACTTTTAACAATTTTTTCAAAAATAAAAATTTACATGGCCATACATGATGAGCAATGGTGAAAAAATATTAACTGCGTTTTTACTTTTTTGTTTTCTTTCAAAAAGTTCCCGCACCAACGCAATTGAATTTTTTTTATTTTGATAAAAAGAAAAAATTTGCAAAAAACGCGTTTAAAGTTTTCAAATCCCATAAGCCTCAATGTAAAAATTTGCACTATTTTGTGGATATCTCAGAAACCATGCATGATATTGATATAAAATTTTGATACGATATAAAACACTATAAAATCTACGTTTCGGCATCATTAACACAAAAAACGTTTTTTTTTTGAGTAGGTATGATTTCTTTATTGGGAGCAATATTCCAATAAGAAAACGCACAAATAGAAGAAATATTTCTACATTTTGTGAAAAAAAATAATACACCCATAAATAGAAAAAAAAAGCATCACCGAATATTATCAAATACGTAAAAGAACGCAAAACCACACAACAAAACTTTACGATATGCGTCGACTAACTGTAATATTTTCCAGTAATTCAATTGCTTTTGTATTCATTGTCGTTGCTTCTCTTCCTCACGTAACGTAAATATGCGATAAGCGTCGGCTAACTGTAACATTTTACAATTAATTCAATTCGTTTTGTATTCATTGTCTTTATATTGCTACTCTTTGCCAGTCTTGGTTTAGTCAGCATCGCGAAAGCTATTGAATGTGGACAAATAACTATTTAACATCAAAAACATAATGTCTTTTAAAAAGAGTGAAAAAGATGTTCTTAAAAATTCAAAAGTGTGGACAAATAATTAAGTTGCTTTTAAAAAAAGTACAACGAAAAGACGTGAAATAGTAAACATTGAAAAATGTTTAACCGAATTGTGCAAAATTCCGAAGCAGGACGCTATAATTGGAAGATACAATGCATTGGCAAAAATTTAAAAAAGCAAAGTGAAGAGGTGCAAGATTATTGGAAAAGAACTGATTGATTTGTGGTCAAAACTTAATTTTCCAATCATAGCAAAAGTATCCCTTGAACGTAAAATACAAAAACTCATAGAAACATACCAGAAATCGTTAAAAAAAACGCAGTGGAACAAACATGGTAATCTCATTCAACAAATTATTTGATGTAACGAATAAAAACGGTATGTGGCTTGGTACTGAAGATAAAGAGCTGTATGAACTCCAAATAAGAACGAACGGAGAAGTTGGGTACACAACTACTAAGGATGTAAAGCTTCACCCATCCATAGCTGCTAAAATGAAACAAAATACCTCCGTCAAAAATAATAGTATATTAAACTCATCAATATCTTCAATATCATCAGCGACACGAACGATGATTGCTGCGTCCCGAATTATGAAGAATTTGAAGTACCTTCAAGGCTTAAACAAGCGAATTGTTCAACAAAGGCAGCAGTGAAAATAGTAACAACTGCCAATGTGACCACCAAAAATGCTGCTAAAATATGCAAAGAATTGGCGAAATCAGGAGTTAATATAACAACACCAACACAACCAGGAATTTTAAAAGCAGCAAAAAAAGCAGCAGAACGTTTGGAAGAAGATTATAAGACTTCACTCAAGAATAATATTTGGTGTCTTCATTTTGATGGGAAGAAATTCGGTAAAAGAGAAATACAGGCCGTGGTGCTAAAAAATGAGTTCAGAGAAGTAAGATTGGCGGTCTTGGATCTTGATAATGGAAGAAGTTCAACCATATTTGAAGGCATCAAGGAAGTTCTCGATAATTTTCAACTGTGGGGCTCCATCAAAATGATTGTGTGTGATACAACAACCGTCAATACAGGACATAAAAATGGAGTTGTTATCTCACTCCAAAAATACTTTTCAACAAAAGGTTTACATTCACCGCAATATGTGGGCTGTCAACATCATATTTTAGATCTGATTTTAAGACATGTAATGGATGAGTCACTGGATGGAAAATCAATATCACCAAATATTCCGTACGATATATTTTCAGAAATGATCAATAATTTCGATGCTCTAAAACAAAGTTTCGCTCAAGGCAAAGAAAAATTGAAAGTAAGATGCATCAAATGGCGCGATGACATGCAGTATCTGTATGAGCTGGGACAAGCGTTCAAATATTATGAAAAAAATAAAATCTTTCCTTATATAAAATTTAAGACTCTACCATCGCTAAGCAACGCCCGTTGGAACTCAAGGGCTATACTCTGCATTTTGACATTCATACTCATTGCCAAACACCGAACAAAACTGTTGCCTATTTGTCAATTGATATGCGGCGCTTGGTAAAACGTATGGTTTTCCGACCACCGTTTTCATGTAAATGACTTCACAAAATTAGAAACATCGGTAAAGCCTTTTAAAGCAGCGCACAAATGTTTTTTAAAACACTAGGTGAAGGAAGACTCATTTATTGCAAACCAACAGCGCTCGAATATATGCGCAGAACGAGCCATCAAATTGATACAAGACATTTATCCGAAATGTAAATCTAAGCGCAGTTTAAATCTTAAGTTTATTGCTTCTAACTCTAAATAAATATGTGTGTAATTAAAAAAAAAGAAAATGAATTAACAAAAACTATATTTTTCTTATATATAAATAATAATAAATAATATTTGTTGCAAAATAATCAAAAAATACTTTTTTTGAGTTAATGATGCCGAAACGTAGATTTTATAGTGTTTTATATCGTATCAAAATTTTATATCAATATCATGCATGGTTTCTGAGATATCCACAAAATAGTGCAAATTTTTACATTGAGGCTTATGGGATTTGAAAACTTTAAACGCGTTTTTTGAAAATTTTTATTTTTTTATCAAAATAAAAAAAATTCAATTGCGTTGGTGCGGGAACTTTTTGAAAGAAAACAAAAAAGTAAAAACGCAGTTAATATTTTTTCACCATTGCTCATCATGTACGGCCATGTAAATATTATGTTGCAAAAAAGTTATACCCCTACTGTACATACATAGTACATATCTATGTATTTCCAAATATGATTAATCTGCACCGAATAGTTGCCGCGGAAAGACGTATTAAAATCTCCTCCCACCTCCCACCTCCCACTTTTTCCAAATTTATATTTATGTATATGTATATCCTGGAAAATTTCATAAAGATCGGTATTTATTTACAAGATTAATCAAGTACTGTTTATTTGAAATAAAAACGGCGGGTATTTAAAGTTCGATTGTACCCGAACTTAGACTCTTTCTTAGTCGTAAATTTTATATGGAATGGCCCATTATAAGTCAGTTTTTGTTTTCTATTGCTTAATTTTACCTTTAAACAACAACAAAAATGTGAGATTAATATTTTCTTTTGAAGAATTTGCATTGTTAAAAATTTCAAATGTAGTTGAAACTAAATTGCATTAATATTCGCTTATTTGTTTATGTAAATTGAATTGTTTATAAATGTTTGTTTTTA
The DNA here is from genome assembly GCA_951828415.1 of Anomoia purmunda. Lineage (NCBI taxonomy): Eukaryota > Metazoa > Arthropoda > Insecta > Diptera > Tephritidae > Anomoia > Anomoia purmunda. Next base: position 75,279,584 of record OX639998.1, on the reverse strand, counting down.
TTTATGCTAGTAGAAACTAAGGACAAGTCGATAAATGCAAATTGGTTTAAAAATAAAATTGGTTCTTTATTTATATGAATATGCTCTCCGTAATACATACGTACATATGTAGGAGTACATATCAGACTTAAAAATTGTACAATTTATTTGGCGATTCCTATTGCCACTACTACGTACATACATATGTATGTATGTGTGTGTGTACTCGCATTTATGTGCATATGTAATTGGTTACGCTTTTGTATTGTGAGTGCCATCGCCAAATATGTATAAAAACTTATAGTATGTACATATAAATACATATATCTGGTACGTAACTATTCTTATACGATCTCTGTCGCTGTTTAATCTGACCGAATGTGCTAATCGTTCATTTGTCCACATCCACCGAATGCTATTAAGTATAAATATGTGCGCACGAATATGCGTACAACGTATATATTGCAAACATCATTCAAAAGTGCACCAAGTCAAAAATTATAATTTCTCAATAAACCCAAAGAAACCCAGTTCGAAGTGTAATATACTTGGGAAGGTAAAATGTGTAATTGTACTATTGCCAAGAAAAATACATTTAAAAGAAAATATTTTTCTTTTGCTCGAAAGAAAATATAGGCACCGTGGATGCATTACGGCGGAGGTAATATCAAGAAATTTCGAGTTAATGCACATTAAAAGAACGTGTACGATATATACTAACTATGCACATACATATGTACATATTTATTTGTACACATATTTTAGTATATGCATACATATCTAAGTACGTAAATATGTATGTTTGCAAGTATGTTTCTGTATAGAAGACTCTGGCCACTGAAATCTGTTTCATTTCTTTTCTCATTGGTTGGCGCCGTTGTTTGTGTCATTCCTAATTAGTGTGTCAAAGCAATTAGTCGGTGCTTATGATTGTAAGGGGTATGGGAGGATGCTTGGATGGATAGCACTTGACTCATGAATGTGTGGATGTGGAATTTATACTCAACGAATAAAGAAGAGGCAACATTAAATGTCGTTTCTTACTCCGTTTGTGTGAATGAGGGGTAAAAGTTACTCAACTGTTCGCAACTACCACTTTCAGTAATTCTACACGTTCTTTTATTACATATGTATGTGCATGCGTATGCGTTGTGTATGTTGTTGTGTATGCGTTGGCGTATGCTTACACATATAAATTCATATGTGTATACATATAATATTGTGCACGCCATGAATTAAGGGTTGTGCATGTGATGTTTATTATATATATATGTATGTATGTATGTACGTACACATTTCCATATATGGTATTAATACATACTATAGTAAACATACATACATAGTTTCGGAGCCAAAATGAATCGGCAGTTTATTTGGTTCTCTGTGGGTTTTCTACCAATCACCACTATTACTCGAATCTAATGAAGTATACATATGTACATGCACAAATATCTCAATAAACTGTGAATACCCTTAATGTGTATACATTAGTATTTACTCAAATGCATACATAGGTTAGCCCAATAATCCCGAAAAGAAGTACCGCATGCGGTGTAACATTCTTTTATTAGCTTCGTTATGAGCTCTCTTAAGAATTACTGTCTCAGCTTTGTTTCAGGATGCTCCAATATAATTTGTTTCATTCCAAGTTATAATAATAGTAATGATGTTTGGCCCAACTTCTCCTACAATTTGTGGTGTGCGTTTTGATGTTGTACACAAATTGATGGTTTACGCCGACTCTCTAACGGCAGATGTATTTTGTGAGAAGGTTTTCATGGCAGAAATACACTCGGAGGTTTCCTATTGCCTGCCGAGGGGCGACTGCTATTATAAAATACTTTTTGTATAAATTTTGATGTTACTTGCCCTGGCCAGGACCCACCAAATGAAACGTGCACACGCTACACACTCGGCTACGGCGGTCGCCAAAATTAAACAAAAAAGCGTCTGGATTAAAAAAAACAGCTGTCAAAAGTAAGAAAAATGGGACCATTTTATTTAACACGTTGACTGCCAAGGCCATTTTCTGAAAACTGTCCAAAAATGACATTTTGATTTTTTCACATTATATTACTAAAAACTCTATTTCTAGATCATTGGTATCATCAAAAATCAAAAATGATGTTTTTTAAAGGAGAAAAAGGACCTACGAGTTATCTCGTAGTTGGCGTCTGGGAAAGAACGCTACGAATTATCTCGTAGTAGGTAGGTCCTTTTTTTCCTAAAAAAACATCATTTTTGCTTTCTATAGTATTTTGTTTTATAGTTATTATTATTTATTATAATTATCATAATAATAACAGAAAAGGAAACCCCAAAGATGTGGTAAATCGTAAACTAAAAAGAGGGGAGTGTTTTTGGCAGACAAATGGTCCTGTTACTGTATGCAAATGGAAAGACAAACGAGAAGTCCTTTCCATTTCAAACATGCACGCTATTGAAATGGTAGAGGTGCCCAATCGCAATGGAACAATTTCTATGAAACCGAATATAATTCGAGATTACAATAATGGAATGTCTGGCATTGACCGATCAGATCAAATGATTTCGTACTACTCATCTCTAAGAAAGACTATTAGATGGCACAAAAAGGTTTCACTTCATATTATAGAGATATATATACAAAATGCTCACAGAATTTACCAAAAAGTAACTTCATCTAAAATAAAACTGATAAAGTTCAGAGAAGAATTCGTCTTGGCGTTGATTGGAGATTTTCAACCACTTTTTAAAAAAAATAGATCTAAAGAGCTCCATTATTTAGAGTATTTACCACCAACGGGAAAAAAACAGCGTCCGACAAAGCTGTGTCGTGTATGTACCCAAGAAAAAAAACGCCGAGAAACGCGTTACTTCTGTCCAGCCTGTCCAGAGAAGCCAGCCCTTCGTGTGGAAAATTGTTTTAAAAACTACCACAAACAATAATATATTGCTTTATTTCTTGTATTTGAGTTAATTTTTCCATTATATTAAATGAATGTTTGCATTATATTGAATGAATTTTTCCATAAAATTTTTTTTTTTTTTAATAAAAAAAAAGTTCACGGAAGCCAAACCCAAAATTTTTTTCTTTTCCCAGAAGCCATTTATCGATACTAACACTATTATAATACGGTTTTACTCGTAGCTACACAAAAAGTGGTAGTTTTAGGTAGTACGAGATAACTCGTAGTTGGCTTCCTGGAAGGGAAATCATACTACGAGTTATCTCGTAGTTGGCAGTCAACGTGTTAAGCCAGCAACATATGCCTTACGTAAGTTATAGAAGCCTTGTCCCCAGTATTGTTTGTGAATGATTTGCTGTTCCTCGTATGTTATTCTATCAGCGCATGACTTTAGCGGGCACACAATACGAAGTATAACTTTCCCCGAGATTCCTTGATTCTTTTCGCGATGTTTTCGAGGTTTTCTTTGGCACAACTTTTTTTGCAACACGTTCCGAGTTTTCCTAAATTTAAATTTTTATTATTGAGTAATATTCAACAAATGAGTTTAGTACTTACAACTTCGCATTCTGAATCTGAGCTTGGAGCTGCGCAATTGCTTATATTAAAGTTTGGATCAACCACCGAATCATCACTAGAAAAATTAACATTACTCACATTGCTTATATCCAATAAGCTGACTAAATTTTCACTTTCCATTTTAATAAGCAAAAACTCTAAACAACTCGACCGTTTTTCACCAACTGAACAGCTTAAGTAGAAAAAGAAACGGAATAAACACACACAAAAACAAACTTATGTTGATTTAAAATGCCGTTATCGGCTAACGAAAATTTAGCAGATGATTCTAAGTTTACTTAAGATGTGTTGCAATACGATATATTTCACCTACTTGATAGTTTTAATTTTATCATAAGCACTTACATATATCCATTTAAGTAATGAAAATCTGGAAATCTATTTTTAACATAACGGTTTAAGTAAACATAGGATTTTTGAATATATTAAATTTGTTGCATATTGTCTAATAAATATTGAGTTTATGTTGACATAAGAGGTTATGAAAAAATGCCTAATAACCGATACGACATCTCAAAAAAACTAAGATTTACGTAAGATGTTATGTCGTGTGAAATATATGTAGGATTGCCGACACCAATAAAACACTTTCTTTACTTTAATTCATTTATTTAACAATTCATATCACATTAAAACTAGTTAGCCTATCGAATATTAATAAACTAGTTAGCCTATCACGTTATATGTATGTCCGAAGCCTTTCACCGTCGCGCAACAACTCGTTTGTTCTAATTTATGTTCGTCCCTGTTAAGTCTTTCGTCTCATCCTCTTGTCAGTCCGTTCCTTTATACTTCAAGCAGGGTTGTAATTGTCTGTCAGCTTATAGTGCGTTTTCACCATCCTACACTCGGCCATCCTGTCTTATCATTTGGCCTCAAATGATGGCTCCCACTGTTTCATAAATTCTGCGACCGTAGTTGTTCGTTTAGGGCCCTCACCCTCGCCAATCTTCTACACCTCGTAACGATCGTGGGGAAGTATCTTAAGTATCTTGTATGGACCGAAAAATTTAGGTCTCAATCTTAAGGCACTGCCGAATTGGGTTCGCTTAATGGCCACCAATTCGTTTACCTTATACTTCGTTACTTCCTTTCTTTTGGCATCAAAACCTTTGCGGTTCTCCCTTTGAATTTTCTCGATATTCTTTTGCGCTTCTTTCCGTGTGTTTTCTCTTTCTCTATATAGTTCGGTGATTGCTTCATTTTCAAGGAACTCATTTAATTCTGGGATACCTTTGGTTCTCATCTCTAATCCTGTTAAAAGTTTATACGGTGATATCTTTGTGCTCCTGGGCGGTGTGTTGTTCAGAGTCTGTTGCACTTGTTCTATATACCTATACCAGTTTGATGGGCTCTCAGAACACAACTTTGCTAACATTGGGACTATTATCTTGTGAATTCGCTCTACTTGACCGTTCCCCCTTGGTACCCCTGTAGCAATTAGCAAATGCTGTATGTTTTCGCTTTCACAGTAAGTCTTAAATGAATTCGATGTGAAAGCTGCACCCCTGTCTGAAATTATACGTTTAGGATTACCGAAAACTGCCGATTGATTTTTTAGTTTGATGACTACTTCATCTACACCTGTACTACGTGTTGGGTATAGCCACACGAACTTTGAAAAAGCATCAACTATCACCAGAATGTAGGTATACCTTTTACTAGTTTTCTCCATTGGCCCTACGTGGTCTAAATGGTACGTACTTATCGGTCGGTCCTCTTTGCATATTGGCTCCAGGAAACCCTCTGCTTTACCGCCTTTCGTTTCTGCGATTAGGCATTGAATACAGCTTCTTACCACCTTCGCTACCTTCACTGATAATTTTGGAATAAAAAAAGTTTTTTCAATTGCCTCTTGCGTTCGTTTCACCGAAAAATGTCCCTGATTGTGCGCGATTTTAATTATCTCCTCCTCCATTTGAGAAGGCACTACCAAAAGTTCCTTAGTGGGATCTTTATATAGGATTCCATGCTTCATATAGTAATCTTCGTAACTGTCTTTCTCCAGTATTTTGATTACTGCCCGCACCCATTCCTTCTCGCGTTGTGCTTGTTGCAACCTAAATTTTAACGTATCTTCAAGCAATAAACATGATACCCTACTCAGTGCATCGACATGCCGCATTTTAGTTCCAGATCGGTGCTCTATTTCGTACGTGAAATCCTGCAGGAAAAGAGCCCAGCGAGATACTCGCACTGGCACATCCCTTTTTCGCATCGTCATGGTGAACGCGTTACAATCGGTCACTATCTTGAACGGAATGCCTAGTAGATATACGCGCCATTTCTTTAACGCTGAGACGACTGCGAGTACTTCGAGTTCATACGAGTGATAACGCTCTTCCACTGGCGTTGTTTTCCTGCTCATGTATTGTATCGGATGGAGTTGACGATCTTCACTATCTTTTTGGAGCAGCACACCCCCATAGCCATACATCGATGCATCGGTATGCACCTCAGTGACCACTCTAGGGTTGTACAAACGCAGGACAGGCGCACTGACCAAGGCATACTTTAATTGCTGGAATGCTATTTCCTGGCTCTCCCCAAAAACAAACTTTTCCCCCTGCCGTAAAAGATCTGACAGTGGTTTAGCGACCACAGCATATCCTTCGATGAAGCGACGAAAGTAGGACGTTAAGCCCAAAAACCGTTGAACAGTTTTCCGATCTGCTGGTGTTGGGAAATTCTCCACTGCTATTGTCTTTGCTTTCGATGGCCTAATTGTACCCCCTTCAACTATATAGCCTAAAAAATCTACCCTCTCCATTAGAAACTGGCATTTCTTCCATTTAATTCGTAAGTTGTAATCTTGTGCCCTTTCTAAAACAGTCCTCAGTTTGACCATACCATCATATTTGTCCTTGGAGGGAATAATGAGATCGTCCATGTAAGCCACTAACGTACCATTCTCTATCAAATCTCTAAATATAGTGAGTATGTATCGCGAGAACACAGCAGGAGAGTTACATATTCCAAAAGGAACGTATAGAAACTCATATTGACCTTGGTGGGTCACGAACGACGAATACTGCCTTGATGTTCTCTCAAGAGGTACATGGAAAAACCCATCCATTAAGTCGAGAGTGGTAAAAATATGTGCGCTCTGTAACTTCTCGACAACATCGTCAATCAAAGGCATCGGAAAGTGATCTTTCATGATTTTCTCATTTAAGCGTCTATAGTCGCAGCATAATCTTTTGCTGCCGTCTTTCTTTCCTACGAGAACTATTGGCGAAGTGTACTCTGGAAAACTTGGTTGAATAATTCCATCCCTCAACCACCCCGCCACTTGTTCGTCTACGATGCGCCTATTGGCGTATGACATACGTCTTGGCCCTTGGTATAATGGGACATCGTCGATCAGAGTAATCTTCATACTGACGGGAGACTCTCGAATTTTACGCGGTCTATACTTCTGAATTAAGATCATTACCTCCTGCGCCTGTACCCCACTCAAATGTGACAATTCGACCTCGAAATCACTGTTCCCTATAGGATCGACAGCCAAGCAATACCTCTTGTTTGCTCTTTTGCTTGAATTCAACATAATCCTGAGACACAATTAGATCTACTTGTTGTAGTACGTTATTACCAATAATTGCTTCGTAGACGATATCGCGCTCCCTAACTACATGAAACACTACATCTAGGTTTATTCCATCAACCTCTAGTTTCATATCGAAGCTCCCTAACGTTCGCAAAATGCTATTGCTAATACCTCGTAGCTCGTGTCTTTCGTTGGACAGCTCAATTTTACCCATCATCATTAGCACATCGTAGCGTATCATACACAGGTCGCACCCCGTGTCCAATAAAGCCGAAAAAGTATAGTTATTACACCTCAAATCTTTAAAAATTACACACCCAGCCGACCTGACGCCCTGTATTGCTTTTAGCGTATTTACTCTCACGTTTTCTAGTTTCATTTTACTTTGTCGTTTTGGACACTCGGAAGCACGATGCCCTGTTTGGCCACATTCGAAACACGGTAGCTTTCGTTGGCAGTTTCGCGCTAAATGACCACTAGCCCCACACTGAAAGCATTGCCTTGACTTATTTTGTTGAAAACTTGGAAAAACTTCTTTATTTTCGCGGTAATTATACGCTGGTCTTGAACTAGGTTGATGCCCGGATCGAACCTTCTCATAAATTAAGATTTGCTCTTTTAGCTCTGAAATAGATTTGGCTTGATAAAGATTGCTCTTATTTGTTCTGCTATCTGGCACACCTTCGACGAAGTATTCTATCAAGCTCCTATCGTCAAGATCTATAGACTTACCAATTTCCATCAAACTGTATAAATATTCCCTATAATTTTCATTTGGACGCTTATGCCGATTTCGAAGAAGTCGATGCACATCAATTGATGCAGTTGCAGTTCCGAATTCCGCTTTTAGCGATTGCTTTAATGAGCCCCAATCCGCTATACCTCTCTGACTACGAACAAACATCCTAGCAGCACCCTTTAATAATTGCTTTCCGTAAATATATTTCTGCAAGTCATCCCACTGCACAGAAATTGCGTTATCCTCGAATTCTTCTAGCCATTCTTCAACAGATGGATGACCCGAGCCACTAAAAGTTTTCAACGACCCCTCGATATCACGAAGTGTAAATGACGGCCGCGAGCCAGACCCAATTAGTGCCACATGGCTTTGAACCGAATCGCTGTCTTCAGTGGAACCATCATCATCACCCACAGTCAATCCGAAGTGCTCACACAACCGGTCTTGTAGCGTCGCTTTCCGTCCAGTCGCTGACAAATTTAGATTCATCAACTTCTCTTTTAACTCATTAACAGTCAGTCTGAAAATCTGTTCGCGGTCCATGTCGATCGATGTATCAGATCAAATAATTAAATTTAATTAAAAATCAATAGGGTTACAATGGTTAAATAAGGTTCTTTTAAACAGATTGAATTAAATTACATTCAACAGTATATTAAAATATCGCTTTCAAAAATTAAAAGTAAAATGTATTCCGTGTAAGTATGCAAAATCTTACGCACGTACTTGTGTGCTTATACAACTGATTATTTATCTCGCTTTTGTTTACTTCCTTATTTTTCCAATAAGTTTTCTTTACAGGTTCTTGTGATAATTCTTATCAATTTAACATTAATTCTTATTTACATTCTTTCAATTCTAATTGGAATTTTATCCTCTTTCATATTTTTCTTTTTCGACAATTTTCGTTTGGATACGCAAATTCTACTTATTTATGTACATGTATAAATGTATGTTAAAGAGTTCATACCTCGGTGTATGCAAATGTACATACAAAATTACCATAGCAGTGGTTGCTGCTCTCTCTCTCTCTTCCTCGCTCTGTTCCGATTTATTCCCGTTGCATAACTGAAGCATCTCTGCTTGATCCACTTACGACTGCGCTACTAATCTCGCCAATGTTCTCTGCTGCTGTTCACACTTCAGCTTTGCACACAGTCTGCGCCAACTACGAAATATTCGCTGCTCACCGCACACTTTTCCGCTATTCTGCGCACTCGTTGCGCTACCTCTTCATTTACTGCATCCAGCACTTCTCAATTCTTCGCACACTCTCTAACTACGAAATTTCTGTTGCTTTCTGCGCTTATTCTTAACTCTGCGCACTCGTTGCGCTACCTCGTAAAAAGTCGTTGCATTCAGCACTTCTCCGCAATTTCTGCTCACAACTTTGAACCGTTGATGTGGTTCAAAAGAATAACTGCAACAAAGTTGCTCGCCTTCTCCGCTCCTGAACACGTTCTGCTACGACACTTGCGTCGTTCACAGGCTGCGCTTTCAGCCTCGCTGCTAATTTTGCCGATTGATGCTTTTTGAGTCACCAAGGCTTCTACCCCTTTGTCCGTTATGCGCTCTAGATTTTTCGACGCTACGAGTAACGGTTAACTCGGATGGTCACAACGGGACCTTGAACGGCGTGTTACCGCTTGTTGGCTGTACCTTGCGGACTAACTGTGATAGGCTGAATTTTAACTTAAACTGTGCTCCTGTATATGCAAAATACGCAATTTCGGAGTCTTCACAAAAATTGTTCAGTTTAATGACCGTAATACTTGCTTTTACTCCGTTTTTGCAAAGTAGCGTTTTCTGCAAAACGTGTTGCGCACTCACTTCGCACTTTAAAGTTTTTTGTTTTTTTTTTTTGAAAAAGGAAATATTAAAAATTCAAAATTTTACTTGTAGGCGTTTTTTTTTTTTTTTTAATATTGTTCAATCCCGCTACTGTCACCACTTGTAGGATTGCCGACACCAATAAAACACTTTCTTTACTTTAATTCATTTATTTAACAATTCATATCACATTAAAACTAGTGAGCCTATCGAATATTAATAAACTAGTTAGCCTATCACGTTATATGTATGTATGTCCGAAGCCTTTCACCGTCGCGCAACAACTCGTTTGTTCAAATTTATGTTCGTCCCTGTTAAGTCTTTCGTCTCATCCTCTTGTCAGTCCGTTCCTTTATACTTCAAGCAGGGTTGTAATTGTCCGTCAGCTTATAGTGCGTTTTCACCATCCTACATATATTCAAAAAGTAAGGACGTTAAAAAGTAAACCGCGATAACTTTTTCTAAAATCATGGAAATAAAAACCTGATTGAATCCATTTCGACAAAGTTTCGCATACCATTTTACTCCAAAAGCTAAAAAACTTGGGGTTTCACTCAATTTTTTTATCTTGGGTAAAATCATATCTTACTAATAGATCGTTGTTTGTCGAAATTGAGACATGCAAATCGTATTCGTTTGTAGCTACTTCTGGTGTTCCACAAGGTAGTATCCTTGGTCCTATCTTGTTTATACTTTTTATTAATGATATTGGATCTTGCTTTAAATATTCAAGGTTTTTACTTTATGCCGATGATTTGAAACTTTTCCGTAAAATAACACGCCCGTCTGACGTATATCTCTTGCAATATGATCTGGACAATCTTGTTTCTTGGGGTCTTAGAAATAAGCTTTCTTTGAATATCGATAAATGTTTTTACATGACTATCTCTAAGTCAGCAAATACCTTAATTTCATCCTATAGTATATTAAATCATCAGCTCACTGCAGTGAAAGATTTCGTCGATCTGGGGGTACTGTTTGACAGTTGCTTTACTTTTGTAAATCATATATGTTACATTCTGCCAAAGGCATACAGTAATTTAGCCTTTTTACGCCGATATGCGAAGGACTTTAAAGATCCCTATACAAGGAGTTTTCTATTTAATTCGCTTGTTCGCTCAAAATTGGAATATGCTTCCATAATATGGAGCCCAATTTATAACTGTCATGCTAATAGAATTGAAAGAGTGCAAAAAAAATTCACTCGGTTTGCACTTCAACCATTAAACTTTGCGGACCCCTTCCCAACGTATAGTGCTCGTTGTATGCTTATACATTTGAAATCTCTAGAAAGTAGAAGAATTATTCAATCATTAATGTTTGTATACGATGTGATTTGTGGTTTCATTAACTGTCCTGAACTCCTTGAGCAGATAGGCTTTAACGTACCCAACAAAGTATTGCGTTCTCAATATCCATTTTATCTCAATGTTGTCAGAGCTAATTATTTTACCATAGCTCCAACCTATAGGGGACTTTCAGAATTCAATAAAATATCGAAAAAACTGTTTCCTGACTTTTCATTGCCAAGGTCGGTATTTAAATTCGGAATCGAATCATTGTATCCTTAGAATATATGTATATATTTTTTAAGTGTCGTAATAATTTACTTATAAGTATTACTTTGTGAGTCTAGTCTGTAAGGTTATTAAAATCATAGACTAATAAATTGAATTGAATTGAATTGAATTGAATGTGCATTGTAAGAAAGCAAATCAGAATATGACCTTAACTCGATTTTGACTTAACTCGACTTAAGATGTTATAACATATTTCCACAGATATATAGAATCTAAATATCAAATATTGTACATCTCTATCAAATAGCTGTGGAGTTACACGGAAATTGGCTTTTTTATTGTATACGGCGTGGCACCGTTCCTTTTTCAGTTTAATCTATACGACATATGTATGTATGTAAAAGGTCTTGCAATAGGGACGCTACAAAAGTAGACCCATAGTGACAGCAAACGACGCCATATTTTCCCCCGCTCTTTTGACATTTCTCTTCAGTAAGGTTTATCATTTCATCATGGAAAGATATACGATCCAACAACGAGTAGAAATTATTAAAATTAACTACCGAAATTCGGAGTCAATGGCCTCAACTTTAAGAGCGCTGCGTCCAATTTATGGTCGTCATCATTTCTGGCTGAATGGCTTCGTCAATAAGCAAAATATGCGTTATAATACATAATGGCAGCGTATTCCATGAGTCAACATTGCATCCCGAAAAAATTACGGTTTGGTGCGGTTTATGGGCCGGCGGCGTTATTGGGCCGTACTTCTTCCGTGATGATCAAGACCGGCACGTTACTGTGAATGGGAATCGCTACCGCTCAATGACAACCGAATATTTTTGGCCCGAATTGGATGATATGGACTTGGACAATATGTGGTTCCAACAGGACGGCGCCACAAGCCACACAGCAAATGTCACAATCGATTTATTGAAAACCAAGTTTGGTGAACGTGTTATCTCACGAAATGGCCCAGTCAATTGACCGTGCGATTTGATGCCGTTAGACTTTTTCCTGTGGGGCTACGTCAAGTCTATGGTCTATGCCAACAAGCCAACGACGATTGATGAACTTCGTACGAATATCGAACGTGAAAATTATCGGGCGATTTTTGCTTGAAAATCGTCGAAAATTGGGTTCAGCGTCTGGACTTCTGCAAGCGTGCCCGTGGTGCCCATGCAAAAGAAATCGAGTTCCATACATAATGACATCAAATGTACTTTCACAGGAATAAAGAATTTAATTCATATCCCAAACCATTTTTGTTTTATTTAAAAAAAACTTTTGTAGCGTTCCTATTGGAAGTATATATCGGATACCCAAATATCATTCATCTGCACCGAATAGCAGCGAATATATGATGAATTCAAAATTTCCCAGTTTTCCAAATTTTTATATACTGTAAAAATTACATAAATATCAGTTCAGTAATTTGGATGCCTATAAAGGACGCACATTCATTTTTATATATAGGATTAATATATATAGGATTAACATAAAAACATGCATCGGGCTTTGCAAGTCCAGTTGAAGTCGAACTTAGACCCCTTATTATCAAAATCCGATATTTTAGTAACTATACAAAGTAACTTCCTCAATATATGGTTTGAGAGTGAAATATATGTAACATGGCAACCCGACAAGAGGCGACGGGCAGCACTGGTATGGAAAAAGGGCAGTGAGCAAGTAGACAAGCAGGAGAGCAGATCGTCGACCAGTGGTCTCCGCACAATATAGTTTAACTTACCTGAATTCAATTATTTTCCAAATGCGTAACGTATTTCATTTACTTACATATGTACAACATTTATTTTACTTGTGTATAAATAAACACTACCAATCTTGCATGGGGGCTCGTATTTGAAAAGTGAGAATAATGTTACATTCGCCGAGAAAAGGAAGGTCAGCGCAAAGAAAGAAAGAAGAAGGAGAAACGAAGCGCGCTCACAAATTCGAAACAGGTGTACCAACGGCGGTAGAAAAAAAAAGACGAAGTAGAACGAGTCAGCAGACACAGCAGTAAAGCCGAAGTTGAACAAATCTGCGAGTTCGAAACAACAGTAGCAGGGGCAGTAACACCGAACATAGAAGAAACGAAAACATTCAGAGGAGACGAAAAAGAGGTAACAAGAGGCATGAATACTAGCGATTTCAGCGATTTGGTCAAAGCGTTGGCACAAAGCATAGAACAAAATAACAGAAATAGCGTAACAGTAGACAATTTTGCGAAAGTTCTGCCCGACTATGACGGCGTGTCAATACCAGTACGGCAATGGCTGAATAATTTTGAAGAAAATGCGGAGGCATACGGATTAAATGAAAAGCAGAAATATGTAAATGCGCGCAATAAAATGAGGGGAACGGCAAAACTGTTACTAGAAACAGTAACAGTTGCTAACTACAAATCGTTATGCTAAATCTTGATGGAAGAATTCGATAAGAAGTTGAACAGTAACGAAGTACACAAACTGCTACGAGAACGACGAAACCAACAAGCAGAAAATTTTCAGGAATATGTACGAAACATGCGTAAAATAGCATCGTTAGGAAGTGTGGAAGACGAATCAGTTATTAAATATATATCTGACGGCCTGCATTTGCGTGATGACTTAAAATATCCTCTTTATAGCGCGCCAACACTTAAAGAATTAATAAAGCGGTATAAATTGATTGAATCATTCGATAAAAGCAGTGCACCAAATAAACGTCGACAAACAGCAGAACTAAGGGGTTATGAGCAAAACAAAGTCGATAAATGTGACAAAGGGAGTGAACGAAAACATTGCTTTAATTGTGGTTCGACACAGCTCAAACGAGTGGATTGTAAAGAAGAAACTAAATGTTTCAAATGAAATGGCTCGGGACACATGGCGAAAAATTGTCCAGGTGCTACACAAAACATTAATACAATACAAAACAAAACTAGAGTTAAAGAAATAAAAATAAACAAAAAAAACCATTTCGTGCCTGGTAGATACAGGAGCAGATGCGTCAGTAATGCGCAAAAGTAAATATGAAGAAGCATTTGGCGGGTGCACAATGCAGAAAAGTTATGCAAAGTTATATGGGTTGGGAAGCGTTGCTACGACAGTGTTAGGCAAATTTGAGACGCAAGTCGAAGTAGACGGTCTGTGCGTACGTAACATATTTCTAGTGGTCCCAGATACAAAGATTAATGTAGATGTAATCGTAGGCTTCGACCTTTTACAAAATTTCACGGTCATTTTAAACGCAGGTGGATACAGCTTTATACAAGCAGACGAATGTAAAAGTAAAGAACAAGTCGAATACAACGTTTACAATTTTGTTGACAGTAAGGATGATGTGGATGTAGAGCCGCAATACAAATCAGCAGTTACACAGCTAATTAAAAATTATAAACCGTCGGATGTACAGCCGCAATGTCCAGTGGAGTTAAGTATTATACCTAGTAATAACATCATCGCATTTCACGAAAGCCCTAGTCGATTGTCAGCACAAGAGCAAGAGGTAGTACAGAAGCAGGTTAACGAATGGTTGAAACATAATAGAGAGAGAGTCATGGTCAGAGAAGGCTAGCAAAGTAGTTTTAGCAAAGAAAAAAGACGGTTCGTACAGATTGTGCGTCGATTTCCGCAAGCTAAATTCTTTAGTGCTGAAAGATAGATTTCCAGTACCAGTAGTAGACGAAGTGATTGAAAAAATGCATGGCGCAAAATATTTCTTTATAATGGACCTGAAGAATGGTTTCTTCCACGTTGAAATTGAAGAGCAAAGCCGCAAATATACAGCGTTTGGCTATTGAATTTAACAAAGCACCATTTGGATTTTGCAATTCGCCTGCAGTGTTTGTACGGTTCATAAGCTATGTGTTTCGAAAGTTAGAAAACGATGGCATAATGGAGATATGCGTGGATGGCATAGTGGTATTTGGACAATCGGTCGAACAGTGTTTGGGGAATATGCAAACGGTGCTGGTACAGGCGCAGCAGTTGAATCTGAAATCAATTGGAAAAAATGCAGTTTTCTAAAGAGGAAGATTATTTTTCTCGGGCATGAAATTGAAAATGGATTTGTGCGGCCAGGACAAGAAAAAGCAAAGAAAAAGAAAGAGGTACCTCGAGAAGTCGCGCAATGGCTGATGCACTTACAAGATTTGACATTCCAAATTGAGCATCGCGCAGGCAGCAGAATGCGACATGTGGATAGCTTAAGTCGGTAACCGGTAATGGTTATAACACCGGATATACACGCGCAATTTCGTAAGGCACAACAAAGCGACGATCAGCTGGCAGCAGTTGCTGAAATTTTAAAAGATAAGAAATACGCAGACTATAAGTTAAAAAATCAGTTAATATACAAACAGGTGGATGGGCAAGAATTGCTGGCTGTGCCGAAAAGCATGGAAAAGGAAATTATTAGAAATGCACATACTTTCGGCCACATGGGCGCGCAAAAAACAATACACGCAATACGACAAGAATATTTCATACCACATTTGGAACGCAAGGTGAATCAGATCATCGCAAACTGCATAGAGTGCATAACGCACAATCGCAAATTAGGTAAACAAGAAGATTTTTTACATTGCATCGACAAGGCTGATGCACCGCTGTCTACGATACACGTCGATCACCTGGGGCCGTTGGATGCCACATCAAAAATTTACAGGTATATATTTGCAATGGTAGACGGCTTCTCCAAATTTACATGGATATATCCAACAACAACCGCAGACGCAGCAGAGGTCACTTGAGTTCTTGGATAACAATCTTTGGTAACCCGCGACGAATTATCAGCGACAAAGGAGGAGCTTTTATCTCAAAGTTATTCAAAGAGTTCTGTGCTGCTCAGAAAATCGAACACATCGAGACAACGACAGGTGTTCCAAGGGGAAACGGCCAAATAGAAAGGGGGAACAGAGTCATCATTTCCGTTTTAGCAAAAATGTCAGCAGCCGAGCCGACAAAATGGTTTAAATATACTGCACAGGTGCAACGAGCAATAAACGCGTATATACACTCGTCAACGAAGTTTACTCCATTTGAAATAATGTTTGGTGAAAATGCGGAATGAGACAGACGTAGAAGTACTAAATATGTTACAAGAAAACTTTTAATCAATCTACAGGATGAACGCAACAAAATCAGACAGGAGGCCAGAGACAACATACAAAAAGCACAAGAAACCTACAAGCACAACTTCGACAAGAAACGCAAAGGGCAGATCGGCTATCAGTTGGGTGATCTAGTAGCCATAAAAGCCACACAATTTAAACCAGGGAAAAAGCTGTCAAAGATGTACATGGGCCCGTATGAAATTACAAAAATAAAAAGGAATGGGAGGTACGAGGTGAAAAAAGCGGCAAAATTTCAAGGTCCAAAACAGACGTCAACCAGCGTTGATAATATCAACTTTGGCGATACATCAACGGAAACGAAAGTGACGAAGACGATTGGATAGAGTCATCTGAGGCAGATGACGAACAGGATGGCCGAGTGTAACATGGCAACCCGACAAGAGGCGACGGGCAGCACTGGTATGGGAAAAGGGCAGTGAGCAAGTAGACAAGCAGGAGAGCAGATCCTCGAGCAGTGGTCTCCGTACAATATAGTTTAACTTACCTGAATTTAATTATTTTCCACATGCGTAACGTATTTCATTTACTTATGTACAACATTTATTTTACTTGTGTATAAATAAACACTACCAATATTACATATATGGGATTATAAATGTTGGGAATGGCCATAGTATCGCTCACCCTAGAGCGAATAGGTACATATGTATATATCCGAAATTTCATTGTTAATGTCTACCACCTTATGTTCACTTTGCATTTATAGCCAGAAATCACAATTTCGGAAATTATTGAACGCTTATGTGCCATATAACGGTCATTTACCAAAAATTAAAAAAGTGCGATATTTAAGTTACGGGGTTTAAAAAAAATTGAGAGACACTGCCAGTTCCAGAGTAATTATTTATACATATCTCCGAAACTTTTTTTTATCAAACTCTACCAAATATGTTGTACACTTTGCATTTCTACAAAATCAGATAGTAACCATGCCCATATTGCATTCTATGGTTAATATCAAAACTATAAGAAATGCGATATCTGAGTAAATAACTTATACATTTAAATTTGAAATCCTGCAATGATTTGCAATGAAAATTAAGGCATAAATTGTCACAAATTGAATAATTATGTTACTAGAACTGATGCTAACATAATAACCGAAGAAGACAAAATTGTGGTGTGTATGTGATAACTAGGTATCACGTCAAAAATATGTATTACTTGAAAAGGCCTTAAAAAATAACACACATACCTGCATATACGTAGATGTGTACTTATATACTGCACCCTTGTTAAACAACAGGCACTATATCTGAAAATTATGACTTTCAAGACTGTTGGCAATAATTTCTAAACAAACAAAAGATTCCCGTACTTAGCAGCTTTGGGTATGACATTGTGAATAACTACAACTGAAACGTCTTCTACATTGTGAATGGTCACAGCAAATATTGAATGTCACATAAGATACATAGAAATTGCACGATAAATGATATACAAATAGAAGAATTCGAATAATAATAAGGAAGGAAAATCAGGGAGGCTGTGCTGTATTTGCATATTATTTCTGATTACAAAATACGAAAACAAAAGTTTAATACATTTTATGATAAATGTTTCTGCAAATATACATGTATACATATATTTGAAGTAAACACCCAAAATTGGTATGACTTATTTGTATGAAAAACATAAAGCAAGCAAGGTACAACATGGTAAAATAGTTTCAAAAGTACATACATAGTGCAATATATAACATACACATGTTATATTTGTATCAGAAAATAGCTATGAATAAATTAAATTAAAATGAAATTACTTGCAAATGCGAATACAAAGTGGTCAGTCTACTCAGTAGTCTCTGACTCATAATTCATGTTTATGATAGTAATTTTCAATAGCACTACCTGGCTACGGTGATATGACAGGTTGCCCCAGTAACCTCAAACATTATAAAAAGTTTTTTCTAATAGCGGTCGCCCCTCGGCAGGCAATGGTAAACCTCCGAGTGTATTTCTGCCATGAAAAATCTTCTCCCAAAAAAACGTTCGCCGTTCGGAGTCGGCGTGAAACTGTAGGTTCCTTAATTTGTGCTACAACATCAAGACGCACTCCACATATATAAGAGAAGTTCGGCCAAAATCGCTTAAGCGGTTATAACACCCATTAAAAAAAATATTGTGTGCACGAATGTTGGGATCAGCTATACATATTTCTCAGTGGCAATTTGTTGCAAGTAAACACTTTTGCATGAATTTGCACCAATTGGTACAAACTATAATGAACATACTAAGTTTCTGCAAAGTTACCATTGTGATGCAACCCTGCCTGAAGGAGGCCATTTCAATTCAAACCAAAAGGCACGGAAAAGGCTGAGATACCGAATATTTTCTAAAATTCTCCATTTAAAACCATTATTTAACTAATACTTCTATATTGTTTTCTATATTTATATTGATATATAAGCTGCTGACCACCGCCACCAGCACCGGCGCCGACACCCAACACCAGAAAATTATTCCATTCCAATCGCCTAGGTTGAGTAGTCCTATTGGGGGAAAAATATGCTTATTTAGGATTTAAATTTAAGCAAAATTGATATTTATTTTATCTTTTGAGCAACACAATTATTTACACGCAAGAAGTTGTGAAAGAGAAATATGAAAAGAAAATCAACTACATTGATATATTTTGATGTAGTTTTAAGAAGATTTGTAAACACAGTGTTGTACTATGTGGTAGCATGGAAAAGATTTGTAAAATTAATGAAAAATTTCATTCAACTCTAATTTTAACAACATTTATAATGTACACATGAAGTAAGGTTTAGTGCCATGCACTTTTATATTGTAATTTTTGCAATACAATTGAACCTTTTTTCATATTTGCTACTTCTCCAACTTAATCTAGTACACATTCTAAAAATGGTGTCTATAACCCAAAAAATACATTCTTCCAAATCAAATGATATCAACTGGGCCTAATTTTGACGTCTTATTTTGACGTCTATTCACAATGGGGCATTATTGGCAGGTAGGATATACATGCGTTGGAACCTAAAAAGATACTTTGTGCTGAGGTTTGGTTATAATAATTGATAACTTTGATCAGTAGAGGGATGCTGTGTTAAAAATTTCAGGTAGATTAAACGCTCCCATTACCCTTTCTGTATCCACCAACACATGTAAGCTTCGTATGTACGTAAACGAGGCCTATCCTAAAATTACAATTATTCCAGATTCTTGATTGAGGGTTCATATTTCAGTTCAGGCACCTTTAATAAGTTACAACATAACTTTGAACGTAATAAATTAAAAAAAACTGCGGGTTTTTTCTTTCGAAACGACGGTACTTTTGGAAAACAAGTGAATAAAAATCGATAAAAAGAAATAATTTATTAAAATATATTCAAACTAATTAGAACCGTGTTAAAAAACGTGTTTTAAATCTGTAAAAACATTTATTTTTTGCATCAGTTGAAGAATGAAAAGAATTAAAAGAAAAACAATACCAAAACTGACGAAGACCCAGAAGATCCAACAAACAATCAACAAACGGAAGCAAACATCAGGAGTAAGCGAAAACTACAGAGGAATTAGTAGAGGAAATTAGAAATACCTGACAACGCAGATCTCGCGGCGAATTCCTTAGCTCGATTTGCTGAGCAAAATAGAAATACCCGAGAGCGTAGAATTCGTCGGGGATGGTTTTGGAAATTTAGAGCGGTGCGGTTACGTGAACGTTCACAATGAAAATATGTTCGAGGAGATCTTGTACGAAGCGAAAATGAACGGGTTGGGGAAACATACCGTCGCCAGCTTATTAGAAGAAAAACTAGGACTGAAACCTTTGATTTGAGAGACAAAGTCGATACCGAGTTCGGCTTTGTAGAGTCCGTTTGGCGAATAGGCAATTTGAAAATGAACAACAAGACGAACGAATTCGATTAACTCGTGAAAATAATGAGGGTTCTGAAACTTTAATAATCAATGATGGCCTTACAGCCATCCATCTTCAAAATATTAAAAAAGGGCCAACAATAGTTTTCATTTGCTGGTGGTGCCGGTGGTTTAAGGTTTTCGTACAAAGTAAGAACGCTAAATTTGAATGTGATATCAAGAACTCATCCGTATGTTGCATCCGCTTTTATTTATCGAACAAATTTCCTTCTGAAAATGGGAATTTTAATTGCGGCTTACAGAAATGAAATTTCGAGTAACCAACTTCCAAAATTATGTTCAACTGTTTAAATCCCCGATTGCCTAAAAAATCTTACGCTAATAGAAGAACGTGTAATCATGCCTAAATGACCATTCATGACAGTACGTCCACTAGGCTACAAGGTCAGAGTTCACTAAAAGGTGCAGGGGATCCGTGTATGGCATTGTAACGTCCGTTTCTCGATCGTTTGATCAAACACATGTCATTCGCATAAGAAGACGAACGGAATGTAATCATTGTATCATGAGCATAATATTCATGTTAATGTTAATGTATTGCATCATTTGAAGATACCTCACTAATTGCAAATATATATGTATGAAGAACAAGTTATTTCTCATAATAAATCTTCAAGTACTCATCCACCTTTCGAACAAGATGTTGATGTACTAAATGTGGGTGGTCAAGAAAATCTTATTGACAACATTCTTGTAGAAAACATTGACATTAACCGTCTAATTATTGCTCCGGGCGAAGGTTAAAGGCCGCTTGATATGATATTAGACAATGATTCAGAATAATTATCATTTGCTACAATTTATGCTGGTCAAGAGCGCACTTGTAGTTACTGCTTTAAATATTTTGAATAACAACTTTTTGCAAAGCCTGATTCAACATTCTGATGGCTACAAAGTTCTTAATTGTGTTAGATCTTCCCCGCACATTGGGAGGCGGAGAAAAAGCTTTTAGTAATCTTATCGAAAACAGTTGATTTTAAAGATATTTCTGAGGATGATGCAAATAATTTGTCAACTCAAGAACGTTACCGTCAAAAAACGTGCTGTGACTTGTGCTAGATATTTTGATTAACGGGGGCATCTTTGAATACCATTTTGTCAACAACTTTTATTGGACAGTTGAATTCCAACAGAGTGGTTCCCCACACGTACGTGGGATGTTTCGGCTTAATAATGTACCTAAGATAGATCTTCATGATCCACTAACCCTAATCATAATTCACTAACCCTTATAGACAAATACATTCCTACAGATGGTTCAGTTAGCCATTTAAAAAATTATTTGAGATTTCAAAAACATAGTCTTAGTCGGTTACGAGGGCAGCAAGTTTGTCGTTTTGGTATTCCGTACTCTCCTGCCTACCACACAAATTTTGTTACCATTTGTGGAAGACACCCAAAACATTGAAGCGCATAAAAAAATTATTCCAAAAATCAAAACTTTTTGAATTCGAAATTTACCTCTGCGGAAATTTTTTAATTTGAATGATTTCGAAAGTTTTATTACAGACTCTAGAATAAATATGTCATTCAAACGGTTATTGTTCTTATACGTATAATTATAATTATATAAATAAATCAAACAAAATTTTTAGGCTATTGAATGACGCCATATCAGAAGTCATTGCCGGAAACCATACTATTAAACAAAAACTCCAGCATATAAGCCATGCATTATTTTCTGTAGCCGAATGATCTGCTTAAGAAGCTGTTTATTGTAGTACTGGGTTTCATCTCTCGGGAGCAAACGATGCAGAAATGTTTGTAAGTACATCTCGTCCTTAGGAGACGGTTCGAATGGCCATACCCAAAGCGCACCTTCAGATTGCACTGGAATATATTTATATTTATATTTATATTTATATTTATTTATTTCAGAAATACAGTAAGACATGAAGACTTTTCGATGTACATATTTAACAATTAAATTACAAAAATGAAACTTAAATTAGTTAAACTAAAGCTAAAAATAATAAATAAGTAATATACTAAATTTAAGGCTAAAGAGCAAATACAAAATTGAGAAAAGAAAATGATAGTTTGATTAGTTGAAACGAAGCGAAGCAGAATGAAAGGTTTCTACAGAAAAAGATTTGTTACTGTCGTTTTGAAGCATCTAGCAGATTAAAAAGACACTGGTAAGCAATTCCATAATCTGACTACACTAACAAAGAATAATCTGGAGGTAGTTAATGTTATATACATTGGAACAACAATGTTATGTGTGCGAGATGACTGAACAAAGTTCAATTTTTGAAAAAGGTAGCCAGGCTAACGATATTCAATTATTTTAAGTATAAAAGAAATATTGCGAACATTGAGGTAATTTTCAAAGCTAAGACCAAAAATGTTTTTTGTGTATAGCGAAATGTGATCATACTTTCTTTTAAAATATATGAATCTATCAGCAATGTGTAGAGCTAGATTGGATTTATTTTTAGATTCGTAATCAAGATTACTATATACCACTTCAAAGTGTGATAATTGGGGAACGATAACGGTCTGAAACAGAACACATTTTCAATTCCAAATTTTGTTATTTACATAAGTAATATATTGAAGTAATTTCAATTCAAATCAATTCACAGTTCTTTGTTTAATAACACTGCGTTACAAAAACGAGCTTTAGTTCTGTCCTATGAACCAAATATACTTTTTCGGAAAGGGGAGAAAAAATAAAAATACACGCGTATGGGCGATCCAAAGTCTTCCTCACAGGCGGACAGACGGACACTACGAGCTTTATACTTTATACATAAAAAAAAAATTCTGGCGTGTACATGAAAATCGCCGATACACGTATATTTTTATTTTTTCTCCCCTTCCGATAAAGTATATTTGGTTCATACGACAGAATGTGTGTAACGCGGTGTAATATATAAAAATAATAACAATTTATTTCATATTTCTTTGATTATTAATAGGTACATTCAATAATATAATCAAAAACAAAAATTATAATTCAGTTCTTTGGTTAATAATATATAAAAATAATAATTCAATTGAGTTTTTTGGTTAATCTTATTTCAATTTTAAATTGAATTTTAAACAGTCTAAAAAAAGGTAAAAATTATTTATATTTTTGTGAATTATGAATTTTATTGACTAAGGCGTCATTTTTTAATAAATAATCCCGAAATTCGTCACAACTCAGGCTGTAGTTACACTTTGTAACTAATATCGATTTCAAGGTTTCAACCTTGAGTTGTGACTTTTCTAATGTCCACACATTATTTATCAAAAAGAAAACCCTTTCTGTCGGTGCACTGGAACCAGGTAGGCATAAACAAAATTCTACTATTTTCAGTAAATTTGTAAATGGTATTGTGTTTTCTCTAAAATGATCAAACATTTCCATCCATTTTTTTCTATAAATAACTCGTTGTCCAACCATTCTTTCACTTTTTCGCAAGGCGCATTTTTTTAAACATATAACTTCGTCAAATAATTTATTGTCATCAATTTCAAAGTCATTCCTTTTTTCTAAAACAAGTGCCAATGTTTTTTCGATTTGATCCCAAGAAGGTGTTGCACGCAGCAGTACCCATTCCATAATTTCTATTTCTTTGAATGGATTATCCCATTGATTTAAGTAATCCAAGGGAATTTGATAAAAACTTATTATTTTTTGTTTAATAGAAGTAGATTCGACATCATTTAAATTTGAAATTTTACTTCTTAATATCAATGGCATAAAAGCTTAATTTTTTCGGTTCTCAATCTTTAATTTTAAATCTTTAAGAAGTATTGCTACCTCTACCATGGATATTTTTTCAGATTCAATTTGTAGGATATATTGATGAAAAAGATAGCTTTGACAATAGGTGAATAAAAGCCAAAATTCAGCATGCAGGTTATCGAAAAAGTTTTTGAAAATGGTTGGACAATTTGGTTGGTTCAAAAAAAAAGTTCTTAACGGTATGAACAGTTTTAAAATGCGTTCGACTGACGGTTTTAAACTGAGCCACCTGGTTTTGCTAAAACCAACTAGTTTCTTATATTCTATTTGTGCCGAATTGCAACTTTCTTTTAACTTTTCTACTCGAACTGTGTAAACATAAAAATAAGAATATATTTTAACAACAATCACCTCAATGTCAAATGGAAGAGAATCTATTGCAGTTTGTATGCAATTATTAACAATGTGAGCTGCACAGTTTACTCCAACTAGAATTTTGTTTTGGTCCCGTCTAGCTGCTCCGCCGAAATTACAATTAGTGTTATCTGCACATAAAGCCAGCAATTTGTTGGTCAAATCAAATTTGTTTAATATGCCAGAGATATATGAATTTAAAATATCGGAAGTTTCGCCTGGGAGATCACTTACTTCTAGTATTTTAACCTGAATTCCTTTTTGTGGTAGGAAATACCGAACTAGAATTGGACATATTTTGATGCTCCCATGGTTCGAGCAATTAGAAAATACGGACACAAAAGTAATTGTATTTAAATCTATTTGCATTTCTGATATTGCGATTTATGCCAAAACATTGCAAATAATAGCTTCTGTTTTTGTTCGAGCCGATGAATAGTGGGGATCAAAACACTTTTTGATTAGTTTTGACGTACAATCGTTAGAGCGGAAGGAAATATCGTGCTTGATTGTATGAAATGCCCACGTACCTTCGTTAACACTAGTTTTGTTACTCGGCGTATCCATTGTTGTTTTGTGTAAAAAAGATGACAAAGTATAAGAGGTTGCAGCAGCATTATCGGCATTCTTATTCATTGGGCTCAAGTGTCGCAAATATCGTGTCTTCCGACATTTGCAATAGAAAAAACCGCTGAGCATTTGCGGCACTGCACTTTGGTCAAATTATCACCCTGACGCAAAAATGTAAATTCTTTTTGCAACTCTTCGTTGAATACACATTTACGATGTGGGGCCATTTTTCTAAAATAGAAAATTTGTAAGTTAAAATGTTACTGTGAATTTAAGTTCAACTTACCTTTCGGATTGTTGTCAAAAACTTATGAAAACTATTAACTTTTATTGAAAGTCCTCGATTTAGATTATCCTACTCACATGTTTCGTTGCTAATGGCATTTTTTCAGAGAAGGTGTTTTTTTTTCGACATTTCCTCGTGTTTTTATGTTATCGAAATCGATATTTTATAGGTAGAGGGTTACAATTAAAAGTTTCTTGTGATATTGCCAAATTTGTTTCTTTTTTTTTGGAATATAATTTTTTTTTTTGCAAATATCAAAAAACAGTACAAAACAGAACATATACCAAAAAAAAACAGAACATTTTGTCGTTTTTCGTAAAAAAAAACATGCAGGACAAGGCCTTAAAAAACAGAACTGTCCTGCAAAAACAGAACGGATGGTCACTCTATGTATAATATATCTTTGATATGGCATAATTAAAGTGATCTTTGCAAGTCAGATGTGAGTTTATTTTAAATCCTAGGCTAGTGACTACTGATCTAAATTTAATCTCTGTTTCGTTCAGCAAAATTGGCGATAAGCTAGTCAGGTCAAGAGAGTTATGCGATACAGGTAGTGCTTGCGTTTTGGACGCCATTTGTTTTAGCCCAGACAGATATTCTTCTTAGGTCATCATTTAGTCTAAACACTAAGTCTTCACCAAGACCAATTGCACGTGAATAGTATATCTGAGTGTCGTCAGCGTATAGGTGTATAGATGCGTTTTGACAGCAATGGACATTGTCATTCACAAAAGCAGAAAATAATATAGGACCCAGGATTGATCCTTGAGGTACACTAGGAGAAATTGTACTGCATTTGGAAAATACATCTCCACACTGGACTTGTTGCAACCTGTTCGAGAGGTGGGGTTTCATCAATTTTACCGCTGGTGCATGAAAGCCGAAATAATTGTTTAATTTCAAAAGCAAAATATTATGGTCTACGGTATAAAAAGCTTTGGAGAAGTCCAGAAGTACTAATATAGTAAGTGGTTCACTATCACAGGCAGGGCGAAAGTCAACCATTATCTTTAGCATAGCTGTTGAACAACTGTGACCAGATTTAAAGCCAGATTGAAACTCACTCAAGATATTGTTTTCATTCAAATGCAATTTTATTTGATTGGAAATACATTTTTCGAAAATTTTTAATAAAGCCGGTAAAATACTGATTGGTCTATAGTTTGAAGCGGAATTAAAAAGGTTACTTTTCGGAATCGTAATAATATTTACCACTTTCCATTGGTTTGGAAAAGTAGAGGAGGTTATTGCAAAAATTTATTATGTGTGTAAGAGAGGGAAGCGCGTAAGGAAGAATCATATTTTTAAAAAACGTATGTTAATACCATCCACATCAATAGCATTCGACTTTATGGCATATATACACTTTAAAACTTCATTTTGAGTGGCTGTATCGAACGTAAATTCATAAGCTGATTTGGGGATTATACTCTGATTGATTGTAAATGATGAAGTATTTATTTGCCGATTTACTCCCATAAAATACGAGTTCATCACATTGGCATCAATCGTACAGATTTTCTTCTCCTTAGCGCAGATTCCCAATGAATTTATATTCTTCCAGAAAACCTTGGACGTAACGTTACCATTGAATTTAGATTCAAGATACGCTTTTTTGTCTGATGCAAATTTGTGGTTGTTTTATTTCTAAGACTTGTATATATACTCCAGCGATTATTAGTAGGGTTTCGTTTCCAGTATTTATAGGCCATATTTCGCTTTTTAATAAGGCTTAAAATGGTTTTAGTGAACCATGGTTTTCTTTTATTAGAAATTTTTATATTTCATATAGGGACATATTTATCATACAAATATTTCACCAGTATATTAAAATAGGCTAATTTATCGTTGATATCTGAAAAGATCGAACAAGAGTTCCAGTCTAGTGAGGCACTTTCGTCATATATATTTATGTTCTCGTAAACTCTAAACATCAAATCTGTAATTGATTTCATTTCACAAAATTCTATATTATAGCATAACCATATTAATTCATGGTCAAACACTCCAGCTAAGGAAAATTGGTCAATATGGATTACATTACTAATGACACTTGCGCCAAACAGATCCAACATGATTGGCTTACTTTGGGGAGTAAAGGGCGTTGCATACTTATTAGCAATAATAATGCCACTGCCATTAAAGCTGTTCAAAAAATGTTTACACCTAGCGCTATTGATTAAAATATCTACGTTAAAATCACCACAGACAAGGACATGCACATAACTCACAGACAATTCAGATATTTTAGTGGAAAAAAGACGACAAATCATTATATTTATTACAACCAACAAGACGTTTATGAACATTATCACTAAACTCAACAAACACACTTTCAACGATGTCATTACAGAGAGATTTATGCAAAACTTTACATTTGAGCTTAGCATTAAAATAGATCGCTAGGCCGCCACCTCTGTTACCAGTGGATGCATCATTTCTTACAATAGAAAAATCACACAAAGCGTATGCTGAGTCTGCAATGCAAGGTTTAAACCAAGTCTCAGTTACACAAATCACATCAATTTAAAGATCACGAAAAATTTCGTTTAGATATTCTAGTTTTTCAACTGTTAAACTTCGTTCATTAAAGTGGCATTGCTTTTCAAAACCCGGCACTTCATTTTCTTTATTTTTAAGATAATTTTACACAAATATTTCAAAATTAACGTTTATCATAAACAACACGCAGCACAATCTGTGTCTCAGTCTGTATTCGTAAACAAACACTCAGAACATCTTGCTACGTCATTCTGCCAAACGAAGCAAGTACGAAGTAACGGAAGTGCTTTTGTCGTCACCTTGTTTTCGCTTCATCGTGATATTGAATCCTCTTTGATACTCGCATGTTAATTTAAGAGCTAACCTTAATCTAAGAGCTGACCTTAGATTTTCTTCGCTAGTGGTTTTGGTTTTCAAGAGATGCTTGTGAACGACCCGTTACAAAGAGGGAACAAATAGAAAATAGAGCCGAAAGATAAGGAACTAAAGCAAACATGATATAGAAGGAGTATAGCTTAGAACTAAAAAATAACAAAACCAAAGCTCCTAGCATTTTACAAATACAGGTACAAATTATGAAGCAGTTGCAATGTGATCTACGTTTTTACGATCCAAAACCTTCACAGCCTCACTGTCGGGATGCTTTCTTACATATTGTGCCCACGAATTGAGAATGCACTCACCAAACGTTTTTGCCTCTTAAGCTGAGTAGCGTATTGCATTAGTTCACGATTTGTTTTTGTTAAGCGTTCATGGACGAAAAACTTCTCATCAGCATTGACATCAATATCGCGGAGAATTAAAGACTTGCGGGTAGACTTAAAGAACCCAGTAATCGCCTTAAATAATAGTGAGCGGTCATAAGCCGAATTCATTTTAAAAATGATTGGAGAGGGATTGTTGTTGTTCCTATTTCCGTGCATTCAAAAATATGAGCGGGGAGTAAGTGTGGTCAGATTAACTTTCGTACATAGTTGAGAGAACACCGAAAGTAAATTTTCGTTAGCTACATACGGTACACCATATACAATTACATCTGTTGACACCAATGCATTGTTTAGCTCATCAACCTGTTCACATAATGTGAGAACCTTTCTGTTTTGTTCTGTACTTTCACCCGGTAATTTTCTAGCGCACTCACTTTTTCGTCAATATTCTTGATCGCTGACTTCAGATTGGCCTGCTCAGCCGCGACTTCACTAATATTTTGCATTACGCGCTCTTAACACTAGTTCAATTTTTGGACTATGCTACCCATGGACATTTCCAATTTCTTTTCCAGCCTCTCGAACAAACTCACCGTTGTTTGTACTGGAGTTTTTTGTAGAGAGAGAGCTTTTCCTTTGTGTTGACATATTTGTTCACTAAATAAACTTTTGTTCCAAATATGAAAAATGAAAACCACAATAATATAAACAATAGTCAGCTGTTTCAGCGGGTGTTGTTACAATTACTTTTAAAATCGTGATTTAAAGCAGCGCCACAAAAACACGTCTACTCACAGCGACACATACGAGTTTGTTTGTACATACTATGTGGCATTTTAGAGCATTATGTTCAGCGAATTACACAATTAGAGACTGTATGTGTTAAATCAATTAGCAGGTCTGAAGATAATGAAAAAACTAAGACGAAAGAGAGGGAGCCCATTCTTTAGACACGGAAATGTCATTCCACTGAGGGGCGGTAGGGGTTTCGTTAAGAAACGTACCAAACCGTGTGTCATCAGATCTAGAAGCCATAATGCTTCCAGAAGTGATTACTTCAGGGAAATGGTAATACTTTACAATCCATGGCGGGAAATTCGTGGTATCATTGGTATATCAATTTGGTATATAAGTAATTGATAGAACTACAAATGAATATAAAAATGAGAGAAAAGATCAAACTGTACATCAATAACGATATTTTTTCAGTTATATTTCGGCAACATTCGTATGTCACGTACGTAATGCAATAGAACCACGTAGTTCCATTATTAGCGCATTATCAGTTTAAGTGTCTTTTTATTTAGTTTGTAAAGCAAGTTTATTGTTTGATAAAATAATTTATTAATATAAATAGCGTTCTACAAAAATTAATTTTTTTTTTAACTTTTGAACTTTGTCACGTGTGGTAAGTACGAAAAATTTAATGCTCTTAATTAAAGTCCATTTGATTAATATTATTTTACTTTTACAATACATATTAGATGTCACGTAATGCTAAAACTCAAAATCGGTGGAGGGAGAGGCTTAACCAAGATGAAAATAAGCTTCAAGAACATAAAGAAAAATAAGCTGAAAGAATGCGTGAATATCGCAAGAGAAAGGCATGTGAGGCCAAAAATAATTCAAAAAATATTGAAAGAAAAAAGAAATAGAGATTGTGTTCGACAACAAAAGTGTAGAGCAATCAGGAAAAATTCAAGTACCCAATTCAAAAGTGGTTACAAGTGTAAACAAACACTAGGCAAAGCTATAAAGAAGTTAAAGAGGGCGTTACCAATGAACGCAACAAAGAGAGATGAAGTTCTACAAGCTTTATATAAAAAGTATCCCAAGCTCTCGAATAATGAAACTGAGACACCAGTATGTTCAAACAATAATATGCTGGAAAACATTAAAGCAGTCCACGAGTTTTGTATCCGAGATGACATAAGTCTTCAATCTTTTTTGAAATTAAAGTGCTGCAATGTATTGGACGAAAAAAAAAATGTTAATTGGAGCTATTGGAGAAAAGTTAATGATCGCTTAACATTAAGCTATACCATAGCGCCATTATCGGATTTGTTACATGAACTGCAAATTCAGCTGCCAGCTTTTAAACTTCATTATTTTATAAAGCACGCTCAGCAAAAATATTTTAAGGAACAAAAGGAACAATTTACGTGATGGTGAATTAATTTTGCAAATCGATTTTGCAGAAAACTATCGATTGATCAATCAGAATGAGGTCCAAGAAGCTCACTTCAGCTATCAAAAAGTTACTATTTCCACTTGCGTTGCATGGCTGCGAGGTAAAACTGAATCTTTTGCTGTCATTAGTGATAAACTTACCCACAACAAATTTGAAGTCTATTGTTTCCTTACAAAAATTGTGCACAAAATTCAAAGTCAATTCGAAGGAATTTCTACGTTTTTTATATTCTCTGATGGCCACACCAGTCAATTCAAAAATAAATATATTCTCACCAGCATTCCTTCGTTTGTTAGCGAATTTGGCTTAAAGCATTTAGAGTGGAGCTTCTTTGCGACTTCGCATAGCAAAGGCGCAGTCGATGGAATCGGCGCGGTGGTGAAGCGGAAAGTTTGGCAAGCGGTTAAGGCAAATAATATTATTTTACCGGATGCCTTTGCATTTTATGAATGCGCTCGCAAAATCATCGAAGGAGTTCGTCTGTTATATATCTTATCAAAAGAGATTGAAGATTTTTGTCCACCATTAAATGAAAAATGGGAAATTGTCCGCTGCATTCCAGGAATACAAAAAATACATTGCTTTTCCTACCAAGATAACGAATATATAAATGTTGGTCGAACAGGATACTCACTTAAGGAAAAAATTAAGTTAGATTAATGTTTTGTAGCATACTTATTTTTATTTTTTATTTTTCATTTTGGAATAAAAGTTTAATTTTTTTGTCAAAAACTTCTGAAAATATATGTTAAATTACTAAAATATGTATGAAGGTAAAAAGTGTCACGTGCGTAATGTCACGTGAGTAATCAACAATTTTTTTTTATTAGCCAACCCATGCTCAGTTGTTTTAGAAGCAAGCATGAATTACAAAAAAAATGTCTAAATAAAAATCTCCTACAATTCGCTTACTTTCGCATTTTTTCATACGGCGCTAAAAGCAATTTCCATTTTTGTCACGTGCGTAAGTCAACTTTGATTGACTGGAACTTGGGTACCCATTGGTCAATTTTCCATTATTTATACTTTTTGGAAAGAACTCATCACATACAATGCAGCGATCCTAAAAGATGTACAAATGTCGCGTGCATGACCATGGAAACACCCATATGTATGTTTATTTCATTAAGTATAAGTTGTGGGCCTCCAAGCCTTTGGTTTGAGGTCTGAAATTCGACGTTTTATTCTATCAAGCGAGGTAAGAATAGATAGCACCGTAACGCGGAATAGGTATTATATACGCAAAGCCTGATATTGATTCTTCAATTGAACTTTGTAGAATGACAGAAATACATATATTCTAGGTGAAAATCTTTAGAAGCTAGTCTATTCAGCTTTCTCTATCGGAGATTTGAAAGCAGAGCGTGATATTCTCAGTAATGACATTTGTAATCAGAAAATCATAGTGTAATTTTTGGGGATTTCAATCTATGCCTGAGCATATAATCGAAAAGCTTCTTAAGAAAAGCAGTTTTAGATCGCTGTTAGGTCGAGAATGTTCTACTGGCTGGGCGTTTTCAAATCTGGCAGGTAATATGGTTAAAGCAATTATCTTTGAAACGGTTCACAGTTACTACGATAGTATTTGCATTTCTGTATTTGACTAAATCCCCTATTTTAATTTTAAGAATAGCATTAGTAAATTTTATTTATGTTTATACTTTAAAAGAAACATATAATTATAAGTACTTATATTTTACAAGTATAGTATGGAAATTGTTTAATATAAAAAGAAAAAATTGTACGATTAAAAAATTATTTTAAGTATAATATTTTAAATAGCGAATAGAACAATATTTTCTTAAGCATATAACTGTAAGTAAACATATACATTAAAATCATTCGAATTTATTTTAGTTTTTATTTAAATAAAACAAGTATTTTAGTTTTTCACAATAAATATTATTACATTCACTTGTTTTATTACATAAAACTAGCACGGTTTATTTGAAATAAAAACTTAAGCCGGGTATTTAATGTTCGGTTGCATCAGAACTGAGACTATTAATTCAAATAAAGACTTGCGCAGGATGTTTAAAGTTTGGTTGCACCCGAACGAATTAAATTAGCTGGATTTTACAGGCAACAGTGAGCCGCGGGCCCAGGAAGCTAGTGCTCCGTAAGAATAATTGTATTATTTGTTCACGTTTATAAAAAAAAAAATTAATAAACTAAATGTATGTATCGTTTTTAATAATATCAAACAAATTTAGAATTTTTCAAAAATTAGTGATTTTTTTGAAAATGTTGAAAATATACAGTATATATATGTATATGTATATCTACATACCCATAATATTTTATATAAAACCATAAAAATAACCTATGTATGTACATATGTATATGTATACTGAAATATTCAGAAGGCAGAGTGGTTAATAACGCGTACGGCGTTCTCGCTATCAAAAATCGAATAAATGGGTTTATTTCCAATTCCATGTTGTATATACAGCGAGTCTTAACCGCTAGTTACAATTGAGCCTTACTCGCTACGGTTACCAGCTAGTATTATGAGTTAGGGTTGCCAACTATTCGTATTTTCTATAACTATGAAATATTTACTTAAACTATTTCTTAAACCTAAACATGTAACTACGTACACTCTACTTAACTGTTACGGCTCCTGCAATACAAATAAAACGTATATAAAATAACAACATAGCGTAAGGCCTTAAATGTTATAGTGCGCACAGTCACCGACGCAAACGTACGCTACGTGTCAGCTGACACGATCAAACTTATGAGAGCGCCATGTAAATGCAAACTCATCAACGTGTGCGTGTCACGGGTACGCGCGACGTGTACGTGTGTAATCAGAGAAATTTAGATTTTTGCCGTGAAGCCGTGTCAGCTGAGTGCTCTCTCACCGCACAGTGTTGCCAAGCAGAACTTTTTAAAATCATTAACAAAATAACCTTATAAAAATTTAAATTTTTATTAAATTAATTTAAAATCGATGTTTAATAATGATAATTATAGATAAATGAACTATTTGCATTTGTTGGTTTTTGGCTTTGGTTTATTATACAATGAAAAATTGTAATTGACAACTCGGATGTGTGTAAAAGTATGTATGCAAACAAAGGAATGGCAACATTGTGTTGATGCATACAAACACAGTTTTATGTACATACGCAAAGTTTGTTTACAAAACATACGCGCGGGCACAAGTTTTGCTCAATTTTGTGTATCTCCCGACAAACAGACACGGCAAACGGACACGTCGGTGACTGTGGGCGCCATTAGCTCTCCTCTTTTCTTCTGTTAGTTTTAGTTTTATAAACTGTTCTAACAACTATAAATAAATAAATACACATGAGTATCTACAAACTAAATGACTCTTATGTCGCTAAAGAGATGTATGTACTTAAAAAATCTCTATAATATTCGTGAAATGAAAATGCAAAAGCGACGTGTTACATACCGAGAGATTCAGCCAGCCCTGTGTTTGCGTACAAACGATATTGCATGAAAATTTGGTCTTAAAACATTGTTTTTGTATTTGAGAATTGCCAAATAAGGAAAAACTACTGACTACGTAAATCTTTTGTTACAGCTGGCGTCGTGGGTGGCAACTGTCATCTTATTTTTCAGCATATTACACAGATAACGACTTCTAAGTATGCCAAGATTTAATTAAAGATCAAACATTCTCTGTTGGATTCGCATCTGTAGACTGAGATGGGTAATCAAAGAGTTTGCCCACATATTTTGTCTCATTATCTTCTTTTGGTATCTCTCTGTTTTGTGGTAAAATATTTTCACTGGCTTCAGTAAGCCACTGTTATATAATTTTCCATTTTAACCGCATTTAAACTTTCAATGAAGCAGTTTTAAACACCATGCTTTAACACTCCGCTGGGTACATTTTATATAACGGCCGGCCCATCTCTTCACAAAAGTATAAGTCTTATTTAGATATTTGCCCGATTTCTTATTGAATCATTTTGGGCTTTTATGGTGTTTCGTTAAAACGCTGCGTCAACACGTTTTTTAAGCTGAGCGCTCATTTTAATTAATTTCTGCCACGCCGTCTCACACTAACGATATCAATGTGTCTGAGCGGAATTTTGTATGTCAGTTATGACAATGATTATAATACAAGGGATTACACAAAAAAGAGTTTGTTTTCCCCCTTAAGTAGTTCAGGCTATTGAGTCATGATGCAATAATAAAAGGTGTTGTGTTGGCACATTTTCACTCTAAAATACAATCCAAGATTATTTCGCAACTATATGTTTAACCAATTTTTTATGCACAATAAAAAAATTTTATATACTCACTTTTCTTCCGACATAATGAAAGCGCGTGGTGAACGCTTGATGAATTTCTGAACACCCCCCACCCCCATATTAGGACTCCATTAAGTTTACTAAACATCAGCATTTATTCTCCAAGAATTTTTTTTTGTTGTATATAAAGTAAAGTATGTATATGAAAATGTATAAATGTAGATTATATTAAAGTTCTTATTATCCTTTACAATTTTCTTGTAGTACCATCAATGAAAGAAATGTGGTTGTGCATTCATATGCACATGTTGGAAAGTTTGCCAGAATTGCCGATATATTGTTAGCGCGTCCGCTCAAGGTAAGCTTGTTTTAAACATATCAATCTGAATTTTCGTTAAAAATAAGACTTATAACTAACTGCATTAAACATAATTATTTACATGTTTTACTTCAAACATTTTTTAAAACTTTCCAAAAACTATAAAATAAGTTATCCCAGACCCACATGCATACATATGTACATGTATAGATTTTGTATCTCAGTAAAGTTTTCCTAAAACTTTATAATTGTAAATTTTAATGGTTCCAGTACTTAAGCTTTAAATGAAAATGTAAAGGTCGGCACTAAACTATAGCAGTAGCTGTGACCAGGAAGCCCTTATAGACTTGACTACTGTAGTTTAATAATTTTGTATAAATTCAAATTAGAAATGGGAATTTGGAATATGTGCATATATAAAACGGAAATAACTCAGACTCCATAGTTCGCATATGTTATATCATCAACCACGAATCTGTGCAAAGCGCTAGATGCCAAATAACGCAGGGACAAATTTTGTCAGTTGAATAAAAGCAACCAATATTTGGATATATTTTCATTTAGTTGGTATTAGGCAATGCCTATGGACCTAGGACCAAATTACGGCTTGTTTTGACGCCAATACAAAATTATAAAAGGTCGACATGCTGGCATTTCGTATCATATTTTATCGTCGAAAATTTGACCTAATGAAAACCAAGCATTAAGCAAAATAAAGCTTTGGGCAGACTATAAAAGACCATGCACAGCAATCAACGGAATCCCCAGAGCAGTGAAAACAACAAAAAAAACTCACATAGTGTTTCTCAAGGAGCACAATAGATCAGGAACACTCCTATCCTGTTCCTACCCCCGTGCAAACCAATCACCACCACCAGGCAGCAACCAATATTGCGATATGCGACACGGTGGACAACCCCAACCATTCCTCACACCTCTCTCAGGATGACATTACCGAATTAGACGGTACTTCTACAACTGAACTGCAACGGATTTCAGAGTAATATTGAGGAGATAACAAACTTTATGAGCATTATGACTTGTTAATAGCTGTAATCCAAGTACCGAAAGGGCACAGCAGTTTAAACTTGTTGATTTGCAATGGTTACAACGTGAATTGTAAAGATGGTGAGCCAGATAATGGTGGAAGCTTATCGTTATCACACATAGGGTAGTGCAGTATCTTCCCAAGCAAGAAAACGTCGACCATAGCGATTCAACCCTTGAATGTCAGGGGATAGCTTTGCGGTCAGGTGATGTCAGCCTCGGAATATTTAAACGTGCACCAATATCGCTGGCATTTGAGCCTGCCACCGGATAGTAGGGAAATGGAATTAGTAGAGCTGATAGACGATTCGACACTCGGCTCAATGATCGACGACGCCCGCACCAGGATTATGGGCAGTTGCAACAGCTCCGCCGGCTTTGCAGCATTGCATCAGACCACCTACCCATAACCATTTCGATTGATAGACCTACCGACTTCGTCTCTGCGTGACCACCTTGGCAACTCCGATACCCGCAATCCCCGAATTAGGGATTTAAACGTGGAGATTCAGAGGTTGGTAAACTGGAATAAAAGGGACAAGTCGGAGGAGCACCTGAAGCTTTGGTCGACTGTTATTCTTTATCCAATCTGACGAAGCGTGATGACAAGGTGGAGATTTCATTCGGGGGCCATGCTTCATCGGGCCCGAATAGATGTGCGAGCTTATTTAACCGGCAGTTTTTGTTTTTTGGATCCTTTCATTAAAACCGACAAGAACAATTGCGGTCCTTACCTTCACCAGCGGTGAGATAAAGGAGGTCGACGGGAAGGCGACAGGCGTCAAGGCCATTCGTCCTGACGGATTAAGCATGCTGATGTTGAAAAAGTTGAACCCGTCGGGAGTGGCATACCTTACGAGGATCTTCAACCTTTGCATTTCTACACTCATTGCAAGGTGGGCAGGACTTACCGCTGTTGAAACCAGACAAACCGCCAGATGAGGGTGATTCCTAGTAGAGAGATCGGTCTTCTCTTCTTTCACCAGTGGTAAAAACATTTGAGGATCTGCTGCTCCTGTACTTTACAGAACACCTCGGCCCGCCGGGGCATCAGCATTGCTTCCGGAAAATATACAGCACAACAGCCGACACCGAAAGCGCTCTTTTTTTCAGCGATTCATGCATTAGTCAGTTGTAAACTATGCCACACCAATATGGGCGCCTAGGATCAGTAAGACAGTGGACGAAGATACAGACTTGCCCGAGCGCCACACTCTAGACTGTGACGGGATATACGGTACAAATGATTAGATGCCGACGAATGCTCTTAATTTAGCTTGTACTTCTCTGCTCGCCCCAGACATGATAGATATTTCGGTTGCAATTTGAATCCGTCGAACAGAACTACAGAAAGCACAGAAAAAAGCAAATTCTCCTTAATGCTCACCTTAGAAGTGTTGGAATTTACTTCCTGGATTAAAACGTATCGTATCAGAACGGCTATTTGATTCAGGTGAGCAACATTAATTACTTTACAGGTCTCAACGTGATTATTTTTTTTTCAAATATTGTATCCTATCCAAAGATTCCATGTGTGCATGCAGAATGGGATTATGTTGAGAAATTACCTTGATGCTACGCAAATATACTCCGGGATCGTAATTTTATTGTAAGTTTTCTCTGTGGCCTTGAAAAGAAACGCCCAAACCAGAAAACCTTATCACAATAACTCTTTCGTAATTAAACACGCTACTGAAAGGGGCCCAGTCAGTCTCTCTTTCGCTTAAATCCGCCACTGTGAACTGTCAAGTGTATTGAGTGCTCTGTTTAAAAGACTCGAAGGTTAGTTAGACTTTTGTTTGCTAATTTTTTGTGGTTTTTCACCATTGCAGCCAAAATCTTACCACCGTGCGGCCAAAGTTAATTTAAAACAAGTTCGGATGCAACCTAACATTAAATACCAAGCGCAAGTTTCGAGGTTTCAGACATGGTGACTCTCTTTCGTGCGACTTCTTTAACCTTACGTTAGAAAAGATAATTCGAGCTGCAGAGTTGAACCGTTCAGGCACCATATTTTATAAGAGCGTGCAACTTCTGACGTGTGCTGATGATATCGATATCATCGGCCTCAATAACCGCGCCGTTACTTCTGCCTTTTCCAAACTGGATAAAGAAGCGAAACGTGTGGGTCTGGAAATGAGCGAAGTACCTCCTGTCATCAAATAAACAGTCAGCGCACTCCCGCCTCGGCTCCCGCAGCACTGTTGACAATTCCAATTTCGAAAAAGTAGAGGACTTTGTTTATCTGGGAACCAGCATTCACCTACAATAATGTCAGCGTGGAAATCCAACGTAGAATCTCTCTTGCCAACAAGTGCTACTTTGGGCTGAGTAGGCAACTGCGCAGTAAAGCACTCTCTCGATGAACCAAAATCACACTCTACAATACTATTGTATGGCGCTGAAGCATGGGCACTTTCAGCATCGGATGAGACAGCCCTTGACGTGTTCCCGAGAAAGATTCTCCGAAAGATTTATGGACCTATACGTCTTTGCGACGGCGAATACCGCAGACGATGGAACGATGAGGTACATGAGCTTTACCGCGACATAAACATAGTCCAGCGAATTAAAATCCAGTGGCTACGTTGGTTGGGCATGTCGTGCGAATGGACGAACATGCTCCAGCACAGAAAGTGTTCAATACGGTACGAGCTGGTGGTGGCAGAGGAAGAGGACGGCCTCCTCTGTGTTGGAAAGACCAAGTGGAAAAGGACTTGACGTCACTTGGTATTTCCAATTGGCGCCAGTTAGCAGGAAGAAGGAGTGACTGGCGCAATTTGTCAAACTCGGCCAAAATCTTTTAAAATGTTATAGCGTCAATTAAGTAAGTAAGTTTTTATTTGAAATAAACATTACTTGTTAGTTGCTATTAGAAATGTTAACCCTATATTTAAAATGAATGTGAGTCCTTTATAGGGGTACAAAGTACTCAACCGATCTTTATAAAATTGTTTCAGTAGGTACAAACTTCTAGGCGAAGAGGGCGGTCCGACGCCCCCTGGAGGAGAAAATTTGAATTCGTCATATACGTTATTACTCGTCGCAGATGAATAATATTTGGCTCCATGTAAGCATATCTCTTACAGATAAAAACTGTGTATAGTTTTGGAAAAACTGGGCGGTACCAAGCCCTATACAATAAAACAGCCTAATTCCTTTTTTTTATTTGTTTATTTGATTAAAATTAATAAACTTAATTACTACAATAAACAATAGTACAACGATAATATATAAGTACAGTGTCTCTAGATGAGCTCTCGAGTACTCCGCTATCAATAATCAGTAACATTTATTAACTAATGATATTGTTTACATATATCTTAACTTAGTAGATAAATAGTGTATACATGTATGTTGTTTGCAAGGAAAAAAGAAAGTAAAAAACGATGCATACATGATTTCATAATATAAAATGGTTAAAAGAGGAACAAGTAATCCGACCATATGTGTCATGGAGTGAACTAGATTTCATTATCATTTATTAGCCACCAGCAATTCTTTTTGGTCAAAGTGGTTTCAGTTTTGTCTCCAAGCGAGATGTTTTCAGTAGTGAATATTTTCGAAGTGATTACTTTATTGTTTGCTCTTCTAAATATATGATAGATTATTGATATGTAGTCTTCATTTTGGATGAAACCATTTTTGTCCAAGTAGAGGAAGGATTCAGGTGGTGCAAATCCGTTTGCAATAGCTAATGCAAAGTAGCGTAACGACCACTATTATTGGCACTCATAAGGGATTTTTGACTTGTTATCAACGCCAAATTCTTTGTTTTTTACTTACAAGCATAAATGATACATTGATATTTTGGTCTTGAAATTCTCTATTAAAGTAAATGTTATACTTTTATTTTTGTTTAACTGTATTTCGAGAAACAAGAAGTACATTGATATTTTGGTCTTGAAATTCTCTATTAAAGTAAATGTTATACTTTTATTTTTGTTTAACTGTATTTCGAGAAACAAGAAGTTACGAAAAGTCTTCCAAACACCACATTAGTTGGCACCTTAATGTAGTTATTGGCACATTAGCAACCATAATAATTGGCACGTTAATATAATATTTGGCACGCCAAATTGTACAAATATGGGCACATTTGTATAATAATTGGCACCCATAAGAGTACGATTATGAGCCTCATAAAATATAAATAAATTAATAGAAAAACAAGCTTTCTTCAATTTATTTATTACAAAATTATTAAAATTTGCTATCACAAATTAGAAGGTACATAAATTATTCATTGCTCTTAAACCTAAATTAACATAAAACATCAGTATTTAAGTTTTTATAAGTGAATTAAAAGCTAATTTTGCTTTGCACTGATATTCAGACAGTGGGTTTGTTTAGCGAGACATGAGTTGCACGTGAACGAAGGACTATATTTTTGGCCTGCTTTCTTGATGCATTTAATGTGATACTCTCTCAAGCAACTAAAGCATTTAATTCCACAATTTTCCGAGTTAATGTCAGCATTCATAAACTGTGTGCACGAAAAACACATTTTCCCCTTACACATAATGTTTGTACCTATTTCATTCTGGTCTTCCTGGAAAATATTCCTTATATGACTACCACCCCTGGGATTTGATGAACTCGGTTCGTCCTGGGAGATTTCATCAAATATTTCTTGTAGGACTTTTTTTTCCGGTGAAGCTATTGGAATCGCATTGGATGAAGGACGTTGTTTGGCTGGTAACAATATTTGATTCTTTGTTTGTGGTTTAGTCTTGGGTTTGTTTGACAACTTTTTCTTCAGCTTTTCATTTTCTTTCAATAGCTTTTTCTCAAATCTTTCAGCTTTCTTTTCTATTTTGAGGTTTTCAGCTGTTCTTTTATCTACCTTCCGTTGGTTTTCTTCTTCAATCCAGCTAGCATTCGTAATAACAAAACTCTTTTTCTTTGTTTGTAGCTTCTGACCTTTCCTTACTGGAGTTTCTGGCCAATTTAAAATGTTCTCTATGGGTGTATTAGAGTATGCCGGAATCATATTAATTGAAGGCATGTTGCAACCCAGATCTTCGACAAAATCTACATCCTTCGCATGTTCATCGGACAGAATATTTGGAAGGTCCGCTACAGCTGCACTTCCTTCACAAAAAATGAACTCATTTATTGAGCCAATATCCAAGAAGGAGATATCTGCTGCTGTGATTGTAGAATCGGTTTGACAATGTTTGTTATCGACACATTTCTGTATTTTGCGCTCGAATTTGTTTAACTTAAGGTACTTATAAATTTCCAGCAAAGATTTCTTGTCATCTGACCAGTCGGCAGTTTCGGTATCATCACCGAACTTTTCGAAGAGATCAATTCTTGTTCTACCTAGAATACTACAGAATTTCTCAAAAACGTCTTCGTCTGAGCTTACGGTATTAGTTAATGGTTGTGTTATGCTTCTTCCTAAGCATTTGGAGGTTTTTATTGCATATCTGTCCCAAGGATATAGACCACATGCTCTAAAACCATTCCTTAATGATTCTGACGAAACACATTTGTCTACAACCTCTTTTAATATTGGGCCGAATAAGTCTCGCGTTAGATTTTTCTTGGGATAGTTTCGTCTCCATTCGAGAACCGAGGAGTTCCATCCATTTTTCAGTAGCTTGAAAGCTGCTACATCAGCTGGCTGTAAGATTCTAGTGGAGTTTGGATATAGTGCGATTAGGATAATATTTAACTTGACACAGAGCTGGCTAACTTGAAGGGTGAGGTGGGTACTGTGCCCGTCTACGAAATAAATAATCGGGAATGTAATATTCTGAGCAAGCAGGTATGGATAAAGAACTTTGGATATGTATTCATAAAAAGTTTGCTTCGTCATCCATCCATTGTCACTGATACCGTATCCCCATGATTCTGGCACAGTTTGCCGTATCTCTTCACGCATTCTCTCATATGGGTAAATAATCATTGGAGGAGCAATACATCCCGATGCCGAAAACGTGAACATAGCCGTTAAGTTTGATTTGGCCGTACCCCTATCCACCTCGTATACGTGTTTTGATCCTTTTGCTGCCAACACACTTTTAGTCTTTGGACATAGCATAAAATTCATTTCGTCTCCATTATATACTCGGCTTGGATCCGTTAAAATTTGAAAATAATTATTTTCTACCAAATACCCCTCTATTGATTCAAACCATCCAAAAATGTCGCTTGTTCCAACATTCGCTCTAGCCGCTGTTACTGCATCTGTTGCCCGAAATGTTAAAGATGTGTGTCTATTCAAACAAGATTTGAACCACCCTTTACCAGGTATTTTGTCTTTTCCAAATGGGTGCTCTCTATCATTTTCTTCCAGGAATTCTTTAACTGCATGCTGAACGTCTTCTTTGCGCTTCGGAAATCCTTTTTCCTGGGGCAACTTTATCCAATCAACTATTGCAAGCTCTTCTGATTCGGTTAAAACCGTAGCTGGACCTGGACGAGCCTTGATAAATTTGGGACCAAGACGAAACTGTATTGTTGCTCTTGGGAAACCGTATTTTTTTGCAGCAGCTTTTTTTGAAATTCTTCCGTCCCGTATCTCATGAAGAGCCTTCAGCAATGTTCCTGCATCATATGAATTCCTTTTTTTTGGCATTTTAAATCTGCAAAAAGAAATGTATTATTGGCCCATAGAATATGTACAATTATTGACACAGTGCCAATTATTGTAGTCACATACAATGCGATTATTGGCACCCCATGGCAATTATTAAAACCTAGCTTTTTTTTGCACCAATCGTTGGCACCCAATTTTTTCAGTTATTTTTGAAATTTTAGTAATTATATATATCGAAAATCAGTTGATCTAACACTTAATTATTTGATTACACTACAACACTAAAATTATGTACTTACCGATTTTTGTCTTCTTGTTAATTTCACATTAAAAACACACAATTGCACAGAGCTCAAAACACGTCAGCTTTAGCCTGGAGCTCAGAACCAACTGAAGTATATTAACGAAGAAATAGAGAAATAGAAGTGTAAGTAATTATCTTGGAATACATAAAAAAAATTCTGCTTAAAAACGGAAATTCAGTACAGCCACATAATTCCTATTTAAAATGGGGATGCCAATAGTTACACCCAAACATAGTGGTGCCAATAGTTGTGGTCGTTACGCTAGTCATCACTTTCGTAAAAAGGAGCTCTCATTAAAGGGTTATCGACATCGTACAGGCAGCGTCTGGTGTGTTTCCTAATTAGGTTTATGATGTGACAGTCAATTCTGGAAGCTTTAGCTGTATCGTATAGTTTGGAGTTAGATATAAGTTTAGTAAAATTACTATTCGGTGATATATGCAGCGATGTGCATGATCGTAGTATTCTTCTCTCGAACTTTCTGAGTCTTTCCATATATGAAGGGGAGGTATTAAACCAAATTGGGCATCCATATGAAAGTATTGGTCTCACACGTGATTGATACATGATAATTTTTAGCTTGTTATATAGAAGATTTGAAGAAAAAATCCTTTTATAAGTATAAAAGGCTCTATTTGTTTTCAAGATTTGTAGGTTGATATGGTCATTAAAATACAAAAACTTATCGAGATGAATACCGAGATATTTGACTCTCTCCTTGCGCTGGATTTGGATATTTGCTTCATTGGATTTTATATAAAACTCCATCCATTTTTTTTAACGTTTGAGTTACATTTATTAACGAGAGAGCGGAAAAGGATACTTTCGCATTTGATAATATTTATTTTGAGGTGCCAGTTTATTGTATAATCCTCAACAGTACTGTATTTGAGTTTCAGGTTCCTATTAACGCTGTCGATCGTTCTGTCGGGGTTGTATACGACAATGTCGTCGGCATAGGCTACAATGTTGTCCATTTTTTGTACTAAGTCGAGGATGAAAAGATTAAAAAGAGTTGGAGCACTTACTGTTCCTTGTTGCAAGCCGTTTACTACGTGAAGTTCGCGACTGCTTT
Organism: Anomoia purmunda; assembly: GCA_951828415.1. Lineage (NCBI taxonomy): Eukaryota > Metazoa > Arthropoda > Insecta > Diptera > Tephritidae > Anomoia > Anomoia purmunda. The sequence goes on along the minus strand of OX639998.1, from coordinate 75,235,538 downwards.
TTGTATTATTTATATATACTGACAATTTTTCGCCGGATATCATGTTATAAATTAGTATAATCAGGTGAAGAGGGAATTTATAACCGATGAGCTTGCATATCGTTAGTATAGTATGGAAAGGGCGTAACTCGCACTTTCGCTACTTTACAGGAGAAGGAAAAAACTTCTTAAAATCTGAAAGGACATGTATTTAAACATTTTTTAAATACAATTCACAATAAAAAGCCGAAAAATTTCGTTCTATAATCCATTTTTTTATTTTCTATGTTTCTAGTAGAGTTTTGTTAGTTAGGCCTTTTTGAGATCAACTTTATTGCAAAAAATTTGAGTTAGGGCTTTTAACACTTAATTGAAAATAAACATAAAATAAAGGGCATCCAATACAAAATGAAAAAAATACAGGGAATTAAAAAACATTTGAACTCAAATAGTTACATATGATGAGGTAAGTTATCATAAAAACTGTGGCAGTCTGCAGGTAACAAATTCTTCAGATCTTGTAAATGGTCCCACTTCTTTTTAGAGATTGCTATTTTCTCTCTATATAGAGAACCAGACTTGATATCTTTTACGACAGTCTTGGACCTTTGCGGCAATACCTCATATTCGTCAGTTATATTTGTTTTGAAATATATTGAACCTGAAGGGTCATATGCTAACGCCCGCAGCATATTGACCGTTTGATCGCCAGTACCTCTTCCTTAAATAAAATCAATTTTCAGAAATGAAGCGTAATTTAGAAATCGAAAAATATTTTTTACGTGGTCGAATCGACTTGTATCGCTTATGAATACTTTCAAAATTCAAGAAATAATCGTAATTCAACTTGTACGCTTGTAGAGCTGATGGAGTTTTTCGAGCATCCTTTATGTGTTGCAAAAATTGAGACGGCAAGCGGATTTCTTTTTTCTGGATTTTTCTCTCAATAAGGGAGTGGGGTGCATCGCATTCCATTTGCGTATGCCCCCCACTTATCAAATACTTCTGCTCAACCGTTAAATGCGTTTCATTGCAAAATTACGTTTCGATTTTGGTAGAAACAGCCATCCGAGTAAATTATTATGTGATGAATTTCTGGAGTTCGAGCATGGAAATTGGTTAAGTGTTTAATAATACACGTAACAAAAACTGAAGCAACAAGATTTGCAACTGTTTCGTCCCAAACATAATTATGTGATTCATGAGTGACAACATTTCAGAATGTGAAATTATGAACTTGCAATTTCATTTTGTAGTACGCAGCATTAGCATTTAGTTGGGGGACTAATTTTACTGCTTGCATATCAGCACATATTCCGGACTTGCCATTTTTTATATCATTGTTTTATTCTTCTCGCATCTTTTCTATTTCTTCTCAATGCTTTTCATAACTCTCACCGGGCTCAGTATTATTTCTATGTGCTACGCAAATATTGCATTCATCATTTTTAGGCTTAAAAATTTAATAATTAGTCTTCTTCATTATTTCTGCGAAAATTGGATAAGATAACTTCATGTTTCCATTTTCTTTGTTGTTCTTTGATTCACATTCATCGACATAAAGGTTATAAATTTCTTGATATGTAGAAAAGTTCGCTTCGAAATAAAGCTTTTCAGTATTTTTTCTACAATAATGAGACTCCATTTTCGGAAGCTCAGCAAGCCATTTTTGTAGAAAGGCGCGTTTTTGTTGGTTGTGCTGACCAGCTGCTGAACATCGATTTGCTTTGACGCGCAGATTTAAGGATTTGTCTGGACTGAGTTGCATGCCATACGTTTCGCCTTGGCTTATCCAATTTCGAAGCATTTAAAGAAAACTTGAATCCCAATGTCGAGAGGAACATTTGGCGACACATTTGCAGTCGCCCGGTATTATGTTTCAAAAAATATGTGACTGAATGCACCCGCCTTGAGTTTTCTGAACAATTTCTTTTTTTCTCGACTAAATTTACAAGGCCCGTAACATATAATTGCTTTTGCTTCCAAGACATATCCCAAAACAAATTAAAAATGTGTTTCCTCATGGACTCGTCAAATGCTGAGCAATTTCTGAAGGCGCTTTTTTGCAATATTGTGATGCACAAGCTTCTCCTAGTTGTTTAGGGGGCTTTTGGCAAAAGCCGTTTTTTGATACACCCGAATACTGTTGAGCTTTCATTCTTTTTTCCTTATTCAAATTTGCCCTCCATTCAAATGGAGGTGAGAAGAGAAGGAAAGAGTACACATGCGTGTGTACTCTCATTCGTTTAAAGTTTCTTGCTTTGCTTTATGTATTTTCGTTATTTCCCATTGAAAGAACCAAAAACTTGAATTCAACAAAATTGAAGTGTGTGAAGGCAAATGAAAAACACAAAAGAGAATGAGCAAGAATTGCGTTTATTTACTTGAATCATGTAAAACCGTTGAAAGATTATTAGTTTAGTTTTATTGTACCACTTGCAACACAAATCACATGCTCGTTCAGTTGCATTGTACTCACAAGATACAACGAATACACAAATTAGCGAATTCCACAAATGAAACGACCTTCAGTAAGTTAGGGCCTTTTCTTTCAATAAATGTTTGTTATGAGTTCGGGCTTTTCTTGAATTGGCTATAACTTCGTTATTTTTGATCATAGAATACCCAATTTTTTCGGCAATGTGTATTTGAGAGCGGCCAACCAGAAAATGCAAAAAACCCGATTTCTAAAAAAGATGAGATACGCCCTTTCCATACTATACTAACGATATTAACCCATACTTGATCGAATGCTTTCTCAAGATCGAGGAAGCATGCTACTGTGAAGTATTTCTTATTCCAGTTCCAGTTTATTTCGGAGACGAGAAGATTAATGGCGCGTATAGTCGGGTGCCTGTATTTGAACCCGAATTGCTTAGGGCTTATTAAGTTGTTGGTTTTAGTAACCTTATTTATATTTATATTAATCAGAACTTCACAAACTTTGCTAATATTTGGTAGCAGACTAATTGGTCGAAGGTTTCCAAGGTATTTTTGTCCTTATCTTTCTTTGGTATCACAATTAATTTGGCTGTTTTCCAGCTGGGTGGTAAGTAGGCATGGTTTTACATATTATTGAATATCGTGCAATAGTCTAATATTAGTTCTGAGGGGAAGTTTTTTTAGAATGATATTGGGTATTTGGTCTAAGCCGGATGAAAGCTTACCATTTTGTTTAGAGAATATGTCTGTAAGGTCATTGGGACAAACAAAGAAGTTCTCCGTTTGGTCATCGTTTAAATTATTGGCTATTTCGTTGGTATTAAAGCTTGTTTTGGTTGCTCGGGTGCTGTCGAATAAAGTTTTCGTTTTCAAAAACTTTTTGAGCATTCTTGTGCCTGCAAGTGGACTTGATTGTTGGGTTTACTTTCTTTTGAAGCATGAACTGCTTCGAAATAAGTCCCGACTATTTCATTTATAAATTTGCTTTTATTAACAACGTAGTTGTTTTTAACCAAGTCTTTTTGTAGCAGGTTTCGGTCCAAGCCAGCTTTTTGGATTATGTGGGATGAATTTAGGGGGGTATTTATGTGACTGATTGTATTATTGTTATCTTTTACGAAAGTTTTTTTAATAACGGAAAATTTGGAAGAATCGTTAGTCTTAAGGGTAGCAAGTCTTTATTCGAGATGGTTGTTAAAATGTTTCTTAATATTCTCCCCTATTAGTTTTTTTTATAAGTTTCAGTTTTGCTTCTTCTAATTGAAGTGTCGTGGGAAGTAGGTATATTTAAAGTCGATTGTGTTTTTTGATGGCTGAGAGGATTTTACTTTTTTCTGCTAGTAGTTTTTTTATGATAGGCAAGTTTACAAGAGTTTGAATAGGGCTATTGATTTTTGCTCTTTATTCGAGATGGTTGTTAAAATGTTTCTTAATATTCTCCCCTATTAGTTTTTTTATAAGTTTCAGTTTTGCTTCTTCTAATTGAAGTGTCGTGGGAAGTAGGTATATTTAAAGTCGATTGTGTTTTTTGATGGCTGAGAGGATTTTACTTTTTTCTGCTAGTAGTTTTTTTATGATAGGCAAGTTTACAAGAGTTTGAATAGGGCTATTGATTTTTGCTCTTGGTATATTATTTTCTATGTCTTTTAAAATAATATTATTTAAATGGAGCAAGTGGTGATCATTTTCTTTTCTTTTTTCCAGTTAGTCTTTTTGTAGTCAAATGTGGTTTTTTTGGGTTGCCTAACAAGGTAAAATAGTTTGTGTTGTCCCTATTAGTAGCAACGATTTGAATAGCGCAGTGATCGCTATCGTAGTCAATGCATCTCAAGCAGTTAACTGTGTATTGGGTCTGTGAATATCTATTCTGTGATCAGCAATGCAAATATCTAGAAAGGAGTTAGCTCTTTCGTAGGATGAAGAAACCGAGACGTACTGAACTTTAATTCGTTGGAGGTCAGCCAGTTTTTTAGGGCTCCGTCTTTAGGGTTGTTTTGTGGGTTACCCCCGTCAGTGTGTTTACTGTTGAGATCACCAGCTAATATGTAATATTAGTTGGGGGTTTGTAGGTTGAAGGATTCAAAGATTGTGTTGAGTTCAGATATAAATGTGTCATTATTACTTCCTGACGAATAGTAGGCTGAAATTATATACAAGATGTTATTCGGAGGCATATGTATTTTTATTACACAAGATTCTAAATAGGTTAAAGCATCGATTTGGTGGTGGAAGACTTTCTTGTATCATATATTTTTAGGAATTAGAATCGCGGTTCCTCCCTCCCTCGATCCTGACAATCTATCTTTTCTGATTAAATTATATCCTATGTATTTTAGTTTATGTCTTGTGTTAAGTTTAGTTTCGTTCAACAGAACAATATCGGGACTATTATTTATTAAGAATTTACTTAGCTCTATTCTCCTGCTTATATTAATAAACGAGTTGACATTAAAGTAAACTGGGGTTGGGTAATAGTAATAGGGTGGTCTAAATTCATGCTGAGTCTATTATATTGTAAATGGCATCAACTCTTGCCGTTTGTATTTCCACCTGCTTCTGCAGAACTGTTAATAGTTTGCTTAGGGATAGCATTGTATTTTTTAGTCCATCAAATAATGAATTTTGACAATTTTGAATATTGGTACCACCAAATACACCAGTTGATTGTTTAATGGCATTTGCATAAATTAAATTAAAGTTAGTAAGATTTTGGTTAGTGTTTATGTTCGCAGCTATTAGATTTTGTTTTTTTAATCTAATTTTCTGTTGAAGCTCTTTATGTCGCTAACAGCCTTTGTAGGATGATGGGTGCCCAAATTTCTTGCATAAGACACAATACACCTTTCCATTTTCGGTTGAGTTTGCGTCTAGGGAGGTACATTCTCCACTTTTATGTGATCCGCTACATTTCACACATCTTGGTGGTAGGTTACAATTGGCCGCGCTATGAAAGAAACTTTGACAGTTTCTACATTGCGGAATCTTAGCTTTCCGTAGGGGTTCCCATTTAATGCAGTGGTATAAAACAGTTGTGATTGCTTTCAATTCATTAACATTGCTTTCGGCACTTGTTTGAACCATTAACATAGGTAGTTTTATATTGCGTTGCGTAGAGATGTTGGTGGTGAATAGGCTAACTTTAAGAATTTTTAGGTTATCGTTTTGGTAGATACAAAGTTCATTAAAACTTCTTCGGGGTCGGTATTGCCGTTTAGCCCTTTCAATAGATATGTTTTTGTTTTTAAACGTTTAGGCGTACATATATGAATAGAATTTTACTTTTGATTTTTCTAAGTACCCTCGGACTTTTCTATAGTCTTCAATATTGGTTAGGAAAATTGTTAATTTGTTTTGATTATATTCTTTGATTTTAAATTGTGTTATGTTTAGGCCGTCTTCTATTAATTCTATGATTCGTTTTGATTCTATATCGAATGTGTTTATTGGAGGAATGTTTTTGCTGTTAATTTTGTGTTTGACATTTGTGTTCGATTTAACTTCACTAGTGTTGTTTTTATGAGAGGCGACCGTTGAAGTTATTGCTGCCTACACTTGTTGATCGGTTAGGGTTATTTTTTGCTGTATTGCAAGTTTCATTTTGCTTATATTCGTTGCTTAGTTTATAGGAGCGAACATGCTGTTCGAATTTTTCCAGTGTTTCATAGCACTTTCCTAGATCGTCGTCTAGTATAACGTAATCAATGTTTTTGTTATTTTTCGACATTATAAACCACGCTTGGCACTTTCGAGGAAAATTAAATGATTTTTAGGAGTGATATGGATGTGTTATGGCTTTACACTCCGCAGTATGTGCTTACGCTACGGCGACCCTTCAACAACTGACAGCCTAATTCCTTATAACCTGCAACTATTTGATGCATATGTACAATATTTGTTATATCTTTCCAGCTATTTGACGTAGATATATGATATTCGGCCGCCATATTCAAGTGTATTAAGAATATTTTAAGCCCAAAATGCACTGTTCAATATCTAAAAAATATGTCTTTTTTATCAAATCAAAGCAAGCAGGGTTTGCTAGTATGACATCATTTTGATACCTTAAACGACTTTTATTAATTTCAATAAAACAAAAATGTTTTCCAAAATTTTGATTTTTTAATTATTTTTCTCCCTAATTATACAAAATTTAAAAAAATATATGAATTATATATGTATATGTATGTATATAGACAAGAAATGTAAAGTGTACGTAATGAGGTACAATTTTACAAAGAAGTTTGCTCCAATGAGGGCGATAAGATGGCCACTCCCAACATTTATGATTCCATGTACTATTTATTTTATTCTCAACCGCAATCTTGACAATCAAATTTGAGGAAATCATCTTGTACATATATAAATATCGGATTTTGTTTTAGTAAAATACAAATACATACATAGATGAAAGCTCCCACTAGCAGAAGGTAATAGCTAGTTGGTAATAGCCAAAGTGAGGGTCTTAGCGATAAATTCTTCGCTGCACAGCTTGTTAGCTTTGAATAATGAGTATATCAGTCCTTACCAATTCATTACCTTCGGTCAAGGACTATATCAGTCCTTACCAACTCATATGCATTCACAACTACACATTTTGTTTTGCTTTTTAATTGTTTTTTAATAATAAAAAAGTAAGTAGAAATTTGAATATAAGTTTTAATATATGATTTAATTTAATCAGCTGCATTTAAACTGTGCTTCCTTTTTAGCGAGCCCGCTTTGTGGTGGCGATTTTTACCCATCTTGAAAGCTGATTTAATGTCTTTGACAAAATCAGCTTTCGTGTATCCATCTTTTTGAACGGCTTCTGTAAATATAAAGAATTATGAAATTATATGGCTACTATCTATATACATACATACATATTTCATGTTAGTTTTAACTTACTAAATGGAACATTGTTAAGGCTTTCAAAGTTTTTAAAAGCTACTTTGTTTTGCAGTCCGTCATAGTTTATTTGGATAATTAGTTCGTCCGTAAATATTTTCTTCATTCCTTTCACCACGTCCAATGACTGCATCATATTCTTTAAAATGTTGAGCTAATAGAAAAAAATAAATTAGTACAAATAAATTTGTGAATACTACAAATTATTGGATATTTACACGAGTTTCTTTATTTGCTGCGCAATCGTTTTCAATATCATGAAGCCCCTGAAAAATATTATATAGAAAATATTTTCAACCACTTCATCACAAATTAATTCATTCACTTCATCACAAATATTTTCACTGTTTGTTATTATATTATTCGAATTAATTATTTCATTAATTTCTTGATTAATGAAACGTTTTTGATGACGTTTGCTTTGCATTTTAAAATATTTGTACACTACAAACCACGATTCACAACGAAATGATTTAAATTTACGTAAATGCGACAAAAATTGTCGCAGACGCCGCAGATATAACGGTACACGAATTATTGGGAATTCAGCTGCAAAAAATCCTATTACCAACTCGCTTACTTTTTTAAGAGGTAAAGCAAAAAAACGGAAACAAAATTAACCAATTACCAACTCGCTTACTTTTTTCAGCAATTTAACAATCAAACTCGTCTCTTTCCCCGCAACCCATTACCAACTCTCTTACTTTTTTCAGCTATGAAATCATTGGGCTTATGTACTATACTTAAATACATATATGTATTGTAATAATGCTTATATATGTATGTACATAGATGTGTATATCAGTGTGCATGTTTTCAGACATACCCAGCAAAAAACATGATTACCGCAGAAATAAAAGTGGAATCGAAATAAACCGTAGCAATCGCTTACCCTTTCGCTTCTGGAATTCATTACTTTAACATGGGCATGTCATTGGCCGTAAGCCCTTGCAACCTACATTACCTACAAATAATCAGAGAACAAATTGCTTAGACAGTGTTCAAACGGGGAAACTTTTGTTGCTTATTATCGGCGATTTCCCTTTTGGTGTTGCTCGTCACGTTCACACAGAGCAACTCTGTACAGGCGATTTTCTGGCATTTCATTTTATATCATTTTCGCAAATTTCTGTACGCTTCGCTTAAGCGGCATTTACCATTCTGATAAATTTTGTGATTATAAGTAAAAGGTGACTGAAAAATGAAGTTTTAACATAATTTACGTTAATATGTATAGTATATGCATACACATGTGTATATTTAATCGCAAAAAAATAAGAACAAAATTTCATTTCCCAACTTCCCGCATGTATTCACTTAAAACTCAACAAAACTGCACCCACTGAAAGAATTTATAAATGAAAAGGAATGTCAAATTTCTTAGCTGCCGACTGAGACGAATAAGAACACAAAGCGTGTCGCCCGAGCACGATCAACTCGGTGCCCTTCCCCTTTCCCCGTCCCTCTCTCACCTACAAGTAACGAGTTGCCGCGACAAAAGTTTCCTCGTTTGAACACTGTCTTAAACGATTGGAGAGAAACGACTGCAGAACGCCTTACTGACAAGCGAATGAAGAATGCCTTGATTCACTAACACCGTAGAAGCGAAGTAAGAATACCTTGCTCTAAGGATTGAAAATAAACGAATCACCAATGCCTTACAGAGAAGCGAACGTAGAATGCATGAACATGGTCGGTTTAAAGAATCAGAAAACAGGGTGTTTTAAGATGTTAATTTTTTTTTTCAATTCAGATTTCATAACTTTATTAACATTTATAATAAAAATTGAAATTTTCACGAATTCAGTCTTCAGTTCTTGCTTATACATACATATATATATTTTATTTATTTTTAATTAAGTTTTTATTCAATATTGTTTATTTCTTCTTCGCTATGTTCGAGTATAGCTTCTGGGCGCTTTCGCTTCAGACAAGAGGCCTTGTGGTACCGATTTTTCACCGATTTCATTGCATAACGCAACTGTTGTATGCACTCTTTTTCTGAAACTCCAAGTTTCTGAGCAGCTTCTGAAAAGAAAGTAATAAAATTACATGCTATATTCGTGCAGAAAGTGTATGCATATATAGTACATACTTACATATGTACATATGTGCGAAGAAACAAATTCAAAGTACATATATTTACCAAAAAACACATTCATAAGCTTCGTGTAACGGATCATCGGCGTTTTCCCTTGCTTTCCATCTATGTTGTGGTCTAATATCACTTTTTCTCCCAAAATCGATAATAAATTAGATTTGAAACCACCATTCCTTATAAAATGTAGGACCGTTCCAACCTACCAAAAAAAATAAATATATACATCTATATATATATGTATGTTTATTAATTTTTTGTATATATGTATATATATAAATATAAAACGGCTTACCATATGATTTTGATTTTCTGTGCAAATGTATGTTTCTAGACTATCTAACTCATCCTGTGTTTTTATTGGAAACAATGATGCGAATTTCGGCACAGGGTGCAGATTCTCAGTCAAATTTTTTATTAAAATAGTTTGTTCCGCTAAAATACCTTTGATACATTCCAAATTTGTGTGGTAAGTGTCTGCAAGAAACATATGTTTTAAAGTTGGGTTTAAATTGCTTTTTCATGAAAAATGAATTAAAATACATAAAGAAAAAGGAAACTTGTACACTTGTAATAATAGAAATATGTACATAATTCAATTCGTTTTCCTTTATTGATTTTTACTAATTTTCTAAAAAATTCTATATTTTATTCTATATATGGGGTTTCTTAGTGAGAACAGTCTTGTAAAATTACCTTTCATTGCATTAATTTCCGATTTAAAACTTTCTGTCGCAGCAATCTTTTCTACCAAAATACCTTTTAGCTCTTCTATATTTCCTCTCAGTTCCAATATAGTCCCTGAAATTTTAAAATAATACGTATGAATGTAGTAGTTATTTTAAATTTTCTTAATTTTACTATTTTAAATTTCTATTTTTACAAGTACTTTTTAAAATAGTTAAATATATGAAAAGTGATTATCTACAGTGAAATTAGAAAATATTTAATTAGTTTGAATAAGTCTGAGAGATACATACCTTTTAAGTCACGAATTTCACTCCGCATTTTCTTTGTTTCGGCCATTTCTTGATTTTTATATAAGTACGTACAAGTTTTAATATTATATTTACTACTTTATTTATTTTCGTTTTATTATTTATATTTATTTTATTAAGGTTTTTTTTTTTTGGTCAGTTCATTTATATACAGCTATGTACTAGAGGCAATAAAACAGTCCTGTCTTTGTACGGTAAAGAAACTAGTTTGTAAGAAATTTCATTCAGATTGTACAATTTCTCCGGGCTCAGTCGATTAGAATTTACAAAACCAATTCCGAGATCCAAAGAACGGACTGGTGTTGTAAAAAAATTTTCTGGATTTAAAAACGCCTTTGCAGTGAAAGTATTGTTATTAAAAAAATGTGTAATTATTAAAAAGGTGTCACATAAGGTCGAGCAATAATTATCAGGAAACTTTGTAGAAAAATATGTATTCGATTCGCTTGTATACGACTTTATTTCTCCTCTTGAGTCTTTCTTAAATCCTATGAATTTTTTTGTTTTTGAAATAGGCTGCAAATTGAATTTGTTGAAAATTTGTTGAGGAATATACTGAGATTTCTTAACGCTACCCTTCACTATTTGCAAATAGCTTTCAAAACTATATGCAGAAAATGTGTCTGGACAACCAAAAGTACTTACGCGATCGGTCAAATGCAATAAACTATGTACGTTAGAAGAAACGCTTGTTTCTCCATAATAATCTGAAAAGCTCTCAACAAAATAATTCAACATACTATTTGCCGTTTCAATGTTCACTGAAAAATTTTTAGGATATAACAGAAGTCTATAAGCGCATTTAAGGAGCAACAAGTGATAGTACATATCTTCCGGTAAAATATCTTTCAAAACAATTAACCCCGTATATAAAATGAACTGCCTGAATTCTATAGCCTTCCAACGCGGCAAATCTTGAAATCCTCTCGGCTTTCGTACGAAATCCTTTGGAATGTAGGGTATTAAAGACAATAACAGAGACGATAGGTCAATAACTTTTTTAGAACCGATTTTAAGGTTACTTTTGCCATTTAATATAAAGTTTATAATTTTTTTAACGACTCCAAGGTCAATCAGATGCATGACATCCAAGGGAAATTGCGTAACCATTTTTATATTTATTTCTTCAAGGCAGTGGACCCTATCTTTATAAAATGGTATGTGAAAGTCTTTATCACGCCTATTTGCAAAATCACGATCATATCTTAAATCATCTGCAAATGAACGGAAAACTGTTGTATTCCTGATTCGCTCACCTTTTTGGGTGCATTTGGAACACCCAATAAGCGCTGTGTGCCCTTTTATACCACAAATATATGAACGGGCGGGTGTGTCACAAATAATTGCTCGTATAAGGATCTTTACTGGCTTGTTGACGCATAAAAAACCATTTGTTGATAAGATTTTCACTTCTTCTACAAAATCATGGAGATATACATCAACAATATATGGTTTTTTGTCCCCAACGTAACTTCCAATTAGGAATACAGGCTTTCTTTCCAAATTGTGTACGCGACCCAGTATAGGCCATAGACCGATTCCAGAGCTTTTGAATAAGGGCAACCCATCTATGCCTATATCAATCTGCACTACATCTAATTTCTCCTCAACAATTTCCTCCATAAGCTTTTCTAATTGATTTTTTAATCCGATATGGAAATATTGCCCTGGTGACACTGTGCGAGTTACACATTTTTTCCCCTCGCCTATCAGGGATGTAACACTTAAGGGTACGCAAAGATTTTCATTTTTTAATATTTTTAAAAGACTAGAAGCGCATCTATGGGAGGGCCAATATTCTAGAAACCAGTCCTTCAGATTTTCCCTAAGTGGTCGTATTCTGACTGCCACGTCACTTTCCTCAGCATTCACGCTTTGCTCTCTTAACATAATACTGTCAATATTTTTTTCCACAGTATTTTCAACTGATTCACTCTTATTTGCACTGCCATTTCTTATTTCAGAAAATTTTAAATCAATTTCTTTCTTTTTAATTTTTGTTAAACGCATTAGTTGTCTTTTATTAAGCATTTTTGCTTTTATTTTTATTAAAACTCACTTGTTTTTACACGTTTTCACTTATTGCTTCTGAATAGCACTTCACTCACTGAATTCAACTTTATACTAAATCAAACAATGCAAAACATAATTATTCAATGGAAATTTCCACAGATAGTAACGGGATTTAGGAATTTCTGCTATTCATTTACATATTACGCGAGTTATTCCATTTTGCATTACCCGTAATCGATCACGGAAGGGGAAAAAATTGAGGTAATGTAAGCCAAAGCGTTTATCGGATTCTCATTCTACTATGCATTACCAGTAATGTGGAAAAGAAGCGAAAGCAAAAATAAGGCATTCTATGGCAATGCCTTCTGAAACACATTACCTTTAAAAGCGATTACCGGTTTTTTGCTGGGTACCTACATAAATACGCACATATCGTCGAACTATCGAAGGGAAAAATAAGTGTTTGATGTTAAATAGATGCTTCTGCACAGGGTGTTAGAATGGTAGGCCTGTGCCTTTAAAAGGCGTATTTTTTAATTTGCGAAAATGTAAAAAAAACTCTCACAGTCGTTAATTCGACATGGTGCGACGATGTACGTATGTAGTATGTCTGAAAAGTTTAGAAAATATATCCAAAATAATAGCAGTGCCCTGTGGAACATACTGTCTACCACTGTTGTTTTAATATTTATAAGCTTTTAAAATTTTTCTTTCTGCCAAAGCGTTTGCCAACACTAATATTCATAAACTGCAATGCTCGAATAACGGTATGTTGGCTTTATATTTTGACATTTTAATTTCTGTGACGCGAGGTTGTTTGCAAGGCGAGCACAATAATAGCAGTGTTAACGTTTTCTTTCAATATCTTCGAAAATTTGATAAATACGGTTTTCAAAAGTAACCAATATTATTTTTAAAACATAATAACAAATTATCTCATGTGTTCACATAATTAATTTCTTTCAAGTGGGTCGTAAAAAGACTGCACAACAGAAAATCGTAATTTAATAAAAATCTGATAAATGAAGGTAAAACGTCTAAAGAAGTACAAAAGTTACTAAGTTGCCCTGCAAAAGTGATATCCAATGCATAAAAGCCCAAAAACTCGTCTGAAACACGTGGCCGTAAAAGAATTTTATCGGCGTCCCTTGTGAAACGCATATTATGGACTAGTTGAGCAAATCCATCAGCGGCAGCTACGCAAATTAAAGATGAGTTAAACTTGCTATGTGGAGTACGTACAGTCAGATGATGTTTTCGAGACAATAAATTGTTTGCTCGGAGTCCTCGTAAAGTTCCCCTTTTGAAAAAAAATATTGTTGACAAAAGACTCAAGTTTTCAAACGACCACTTGTTACGGCCACTCCAAAAGTGGAGAAATATATTATGGACTGATGAGAGCAAAATTATTCTATATGGTCGAAAGGCTCGAGGGGATATGTTAGACGCCCACCTAACACGAAATATGATCCATGGTATACAAGAAAAACACTTAAGCATGGCGGGTCCTCTATTATGGTGTGGGCTTGCTTTTCTTATCAAGGAGTTGGGCCGATACAGGTAATTGAAATGGTATTATGTATGTGAATATTTTACAAACCAACATGCTACCTTATGCCGAAGACGAAACGCCACTGAAATGGATCATGCAACAAAACAACGATCCAAAACATATATACTAGTAAAGTGGCAAAGGATGGGTTTCAGGAGAATGGTATTGAAGTTATGGAGTGGCCAGCGCAATTACCAGACCTCAATCCTGTTGAGAACTTGTGGACTGATCTTAAATAAGGCGCTTGGGAAGAAAAACCAACAAATAATAAAAATTTGTTTGAAGTTGTAGAAAAAGCGTGGTATAGTATTCCAATGGAAAGATGTCGCCGCCTTGTCGACTCCATGAGGGACAGATGTGTTGCAGTCATAAAAAATAAAGACAGTCTACCTAAATATTAATGTAGTTAATAAAATTAAATGAGAACTAACTTTTATTTTTGTTGTAATCATCTCTAAATTGGAATAAACTGAAATACTGCTATTTTTTGGTCCACCATTTCATGTTCATTGTTAAGAAAAAAGTTTTAAACAATAAAATATCATCTTAGCCAGATTAATTTGAGTACAGAAATTTCGCTTTAAGATGTGTTAAGAAACGTACATTTGAATATAAATGTTTTGATGTGCATACTTATGTATGTATAAGCTAGATGTAGGAAAAAACAAATCATGAATAGATTTGTTTGTTTACCTATTGTACGTTCGTCCAATGACCAGCTGTAAACTACAGTTTCAGTTTGTACATCACTTCATGCTACATAGTACATACATATGTATGTACATATGTATGTACATACATATATATGAACGTTTGCTTATGACAAACTTGCTGGGAGTAAATCTTCGTGTGTTCATACTAATAGTCCAGTCGAAAGGTAGTTTAAGTTTGCGTTGGCAGAGAACGTACATATATTTACAGAGAAGTAGCATCCCACTTCATTCCTGTTGACGTTCCGCGTTTTTGGGAAAAGGTCTATTTTTCGTCCAGCTCACCACCCAATAATTTTTCACCTACAAGGGGCAAAATTTAACATCGGTTGAGCGAAAACAACAATTTTAGAGAAAATTAATGTACGTTCTCTGTTATCAGCTACATTGTGTGGTTGCAGATGTTTTTTGGCGAAAATTTTCCTATTGTTTTGATAAGGAATTTTCGCAATTCTATTTCCAACATTTAAAAAAAAATATTAAAAATATGTATTCTTCTATAATTACAATTTTAGTGTTTTATTTTATTCTACTAATATTTTCCATATATAACTTTCAATAAATATATTAAGTAGTTAAACAAAATCTTCAAAAAACACTAAAGAAATTGCATTTATTGTTTATCATATGTATGCACATGCATGCATTTATTTATCAATGCATATTTAATCGAATTACTTCCATGCAAAAGGGCGCGTATAAGCATATGTGTAGATATGTACATAAATAGAATAGAAATAATTACATATGTACATACATATGTTTGTTCACATGCGCGCGCATTCAACCGAACTCTAAGTCTGCGCGCAAAATTTGACAAAATATCTTATCTCCAGTTGGTCTTCAATTTTTACCATGTAAAAAATAACAACGTTCTAATGAAATATTTATACAAATAATTAAACAAAGCAATAGTTCAACAGGCTATTGTGGTAAAAGATTAATTTAAATATTAAATTTGTACGTCAAAGATAGAAATTTATTGATTTGAAAATAAAAATTCGAAAGCCAAATAAGCTCTTTTGTCAAAACTCCACAGAAATAGTTGCTTCTGCCCGCAATTCACACGAAAAAGCTGCGTCGCAAAGCCGCCATCATTAATCAGGGTTTAGTTGAATTAATTTGTATTTGAGGAAGGTAGAAGAAAAAAGTGGAGTATAATACAAATATTGATATACTAGATCGAATAGAGGAATATATGAAATAAAATACTTACATATAGATACATACATAAGATGTTAAGTTATTTGCCATAGAATAAAATTTCTAAATTAAAATTCTGGTACTTTATACCCTCTCAGAATAAAAATGGTACGGTTTATTTGCAATTTCGGGTTGAAAGTCTTTTGTATAGGTCATTGACCCAGATTGTTGGTTCAGGAAGAAGCAAAAGTAGTATAATTAATTAAAGGTCTCACAAAATACAATTAATTATAGCAATATTTGCGTTTAATTAGACAATTGTTGAAAAATATGTTAAAAGGTAGTAGATTTTCGACTCCTAAATATATTATTCTGCTACTTGTGCTACATTTGTGATAAGACGAAAGCTCTGAAGCAAATGCGACCAAAATATAGACTACATATTGACATACATATGTGTAATGTACATATGTATGCAAGTAGGCGTAGCGGTAAGGCGTTTGGTTGCGCCGATTTGGAATATTTAGGGCTTTAAATGACATATATAACAGGACTTCGCGCAAAACACGTTTATAATGATAAGGGGTCGTGCATATATTACGTAACGCAATTTTTGATCATTTCAGACCCCTCATCATGTCACACTTTCAGAAAAATTGTTTTTATTAATCGTAACATAAAATACAATGTTAATTAATATATGTTATATATTAGGCAAAGGGAAATCACATGTTACACTTCGTCACAAATCGCAAACCCCCGCCGCCCCCCTAGCGCGTTACGTAATATGTGCACGACCCCTAAGCAAACATAATAGATTAATAAAAGATGAATTTCTTCATGAAATATTTTACGGGCACAAGTGGGCCAAAATAATATCTATATTCCCATTTGAAGTAGTGAGCATTTCGACCAAAATTACAAAAATCTTCAATTTATGATTTTTAGATTTTTGTCTTCGTCGCGAAAAGTGTGATGTATGAGGGGCGCATGTGTTTGTGGGGAGATGAAATGTTCGCATTTATGAATGAACGGAAATTTGCTTTCAATAATATGCGAGTGCGTTTATGAATGAATTTTTTGTTGCTGTACTGTAGTTGCGCTGCGGTTGAAAACAGACACGCTGGCGGAGGGATGAAACAAATGCTGCATATATTTACTTACATAACAATAAATAAATATATGATGATGATAGATATAATGCATATGAATGCATGTGCACTTGTTGACTTTTTAGTACATATGTACGTATGTACATACATGTGCATGAACATGTAAATATATATACATACATACGTACGTACATATATTTGGATATTTATATATGTACATATGTACTACATATTATCCATATACATATGTATGTATTTACATATGTATACTTAGTATGATAACGATTATTAGGCTTATAAAACATATCTATATAATGCATGCATATAACCAAAATATCATGCACATATTTAAGCAAAGCCAAATTTCACGTCTAATTAAATATTTAGACGTTTATATCAATTTGTTAATATATTGGCAAAATCTAAAATTCAAGCCAAAACAATTAAAATGATCAGAAATCATAGTCTGTTAAACAAATTTTGCCTTCGCTCAGCTCTGTTAACTCGCCACTCTCACAATTTCCCCTGTCGGCCATTAGAATGGTGAGCTGGACGAGAATTATTGATGCATTTTGACAATTCACACCGGCATCCTAACTTAATGCTTCTCTGTCTAATATACGTTCTCTGGCGTTGGTATGCACGAATTTAGATGAATATAAAATAGGAAAAGGGATCATAAGAGAAGCTTAAATTTGACTTTGCAGGGTTGTGCAATTTTTTCGTAAAGTTATGCGAAAAAATACATTGCTTCAGTTTTTCGTGAATATCTTGGTAACTGTTAGTCGCCCATCAAAAGTTAGATAATCATTTTTTTTGCCTACATTTTTTGTTCAATACATTTGTTCAACAAATACATAAACAAATATCGGGCTGCAAACTGAACATTTTCATTTTTCATTTTGCTTTTTTTTCTGAAGTACACTCAATTATCTTTCATTTGATATATAAAACTTTCGAATACGGCCAAGCAGTGTGCCCAACAATCCACGCTTGACCAGGGTCATGCCGCATTGTTTTATAGTTGTGTACATATGTATTTCGGCTATAATTTGTCTCGCTAGGAAAATGATGTGCGCATTTTGTTCGTTATACAGTTGAGTGGCTAATATATTGTTTACATAGACATTTTTGTTTTACAACAAATTAATAAACAAATATCATGCTGCGAAAAAAATTGTTTCCCATAAATGCTATTTTTACATTTTTTGACGAACCGACAAAGATATGTTTTTACCGCAACGCACGTTCAGAGATGTTTTCTAGAAGAATTTCATCGAACGAGCGTTCCAGCAGGCGGGGAAAACCCGTGACGCATGTTACCATGCCGAATCCCACGTGCAAAACATTTTTTTGTCGGGAAGGAACACGTTGAAACGTGCCTTCTGGCATGTAGAAAAATCCCGTGACTCATCATGTTCCCTTAAATTGTATATTTTTTACCCTGTAATACTCATTTTATTGTTTAAAGTCAAGAAAAAATCGAAGTCATTGCTGAAATTGAAATTTGGAGGAAAATGAAATAAAATTTACCTTTTTCTTACGTAATTTCATTTGATCTCTATTTGAAAAACGCGTAATTTGAGTGAAATTACCTAAAAGTATCAATATTACAAAACAGCTTAAATTATAAATTAACTTCATCAATAGTTATACAAAAAACAGCATTAGTCTTACATTACACTGGAAAACCAATCGTTTGTTCCAAAAGTGTGTGCAAATAAAAGTTAATACAGGATAATTTAGTTACTTGACAAAATATCCTCAGCCGCTAGCTCCGCCAGAGAATGTGAAACTACCATTTACTATACAGGTAAGTGACATTAAAAAAATAATATTATTTACGCAGCTTATCTGTTAATTTATTTGTTTAACAAAGTTTCTCTAGTGCACAACAATATGTGGTCCACTTAACTGTATAACAAACAAAATGCGGATTTAATGTTTCGTATTAGACAAACTATTTCCAAGATACGAGCATGTACAAAAATAAATGTAAAACAATACTTAGCTTGGCGTAAGTTTTAGAATAAATTTTAATAATCTCGCAAATTTAAGTTTAAATCTCTTGGAAAAGTTCTTAACCAATTTTAGTCTCAGCTAAAAGGATGCGTATCACTTTAATATAATGATCTTTGTCAACATGACCCTGTTCAAGCGCGGACTGCTGGGTACTGTTTGGCCGTATTCTAAAGTTTTATACATATATCAAATGAAAGATAATTGAGTGTACTTCAAAAACTTACTGGTGTCATTTTACGAAAAAATGAAATGCAGCGAAGTAATTTGCAAAAAAGCAAAATGAAAAATGAAAATGTTCAGTTTGCAGCCCGATATTTGTTTATGTATTTGTTGAACAAAAAAATTTTTTTGAACAAAAAATTTAGGCAAAGAAATAATGATTATTTAACTTTTGATGAGCGACTAACAGTTACCAAGATATTTACGAAAAACTGAAGCAATGTATTTTTTCGCAAAAAAAATTTGCACAATCCTGCAAAGTCAAATTTAAGCTTCTCTTATGACCCCTTTTCATATTTTATATTCATCTGAATTCGTGCATACCAACGCAAACTGAGGCCTATTTTTACGACGAGTCGACTGGACTAAAATGCAAATCTCAAGATGCAGATGTGCATAGTATGTATGTATGTACATACGCGTATATCAACATTCGTCTAGCCACTATTCTAAGTAGTGAGATGTATGTACATACATAGATATTAAAAATAATAATTATGCATTATTTTGCGTATGGGAACTGATATATAAACACGCTAGAATGACGATCTGTAGTGCGATTCACTAACTTATTTTAGAGATATTCGTTTGGTTAACTCAACTTAACCAAAATTTTAGCGACCCTGCTATTCAGTAGCCATTTTTTAACGATTTTCGCATTCGCCGAATCAGCTGTTGATGTTAGCTAGTCGATGACCGACAACTAAACGACAACAAATTTTATGTTGTTAACTCAATCGAGAAAAGTGAAATTCGTGATTTCAATTTAAATAAAAGAAAAATTTTAAATTCAGTGATTTGTTTTCTTGTAATTAAAAAAGGAACATTAAATAATGTCGTTTAAATATTTGGCATATGATTTATCACGAGGTGATGAAGAAGTAAGCGCTCCAACAGTGGATCGACGTTAACTCCGAGATGAGGACAATCCCTTTCATTTAAATGCAACAGACTTTCAAAAACTGTATCGGTTAACTCCAGACTTGGCTGAATACCTAATTTATCAGCTTGATAATCAAATAAGAGGATCCAGAATAACAGCAATATCAACTGAGAAACAGGTAGCTCGTGTAATCTTTAAGCCTGTATGCAATTTTAAATTTTACTTTTATATTGGTAGGTTCTAGCGGCGTTAAGGTTCTTCGCAACTGGTTGCTATCAACGACTCGTAGGTGAACAATGGGGAATATCCGTGAGCCAGTTTTCCGTAAGCCGGCATTCATCGGGTAACGGATGCAGTCAATGATTCGTTGTTTCACCAGAAAGTGAGGTTTCCTATGACCCAAGTGGAACGTCATTCTGCTAAAGAAATGTTTGCTTCGGCCTCGTCTCCCTTTGTGGGAGGCTGTATTGGAGCCGTCGATTCCACGCACATATCAATTTTTCCACCAAGGAATCATGAGGAGGCTTATGCCAACCACCACATCTACTATTCAATTAATTTGCAAATGGTAAAAGCAAACTTTTACAAGGATCCATGTATAAAAACAGAAATATAGTTTAGTTTTAATATATAGATAAATGATTATAATTAAAAAAAATTTAATATATGTATGTAAATCCTAAATACGCTGGAGCACAACGCGAAGTTTGAAAACAATAACTATGGCATACTTGCAGGTTATTCCGCATATTCCTTGGAGTCGAGTTGATGACTATTCTAACAAAACACTCATAGAAGAGTCCGGAATTCTGCTACAATGGATCATTGCAATATACATATATAAAGAATTTTAAGTGTTTGTAGTTTGAAACAAACTAATATCTATTTCACCTTAATGAAATATAACAACATCGCTCAAATTTTTATTTGGCAGTAGGCATTCGTTTGTTTTTTTTTCTATTCCTCTTTGTGCTTTTCGCTTATTTTGGCATTTAGTTTGACTGAGATGCCACTCTTTATCACTTTGAATAAATACAACGAAACAGCTGTTAAGTGTCGTTAAGAATAAGTTAGTGAATCGCACAATCGTTAGTGCAAACAGCAAATATTGCCGCTAAAAATAACAATTGTCGTATCGTTTAAAGTTAGTGAATCGCACTACTGGTGGACTTTTCTATAAGCCGGCCGGCGATTAAATAACTTGTTTGTTTACATTTGTATTTGAACATACACAAGCAGAATTCGCCCCACATTAAAATGGAGTGTCACGAAAGCAGACCAAAACTAGCCAGTTCCGATGCTGTACTGGTCACAGCGCCATTTCCCCAACATAATCCTGTTCTTAATTAAAAGCGTTGCAACTCCGCTTTATCTACAGATCACGAATTTAGCATTCTATGCCAAGGCAATGTTTTTTCTATAGGCTTTCTTCTTAGCTATCGAAATATTTACTAACATTTTTATTGAAGAATTGTATACTAAGTAGGGAACAAGTATCCTTATAAACGACCGCTGTCTGATATATTCCTTATTTCCTCATAAATCATTTATATACAAGCACGAGTGAGGTTTCCAAATTTAGCACAGATAAAAAACTTCTTTACACGTTGCTTAATTTAGTTTAGCTGATTCAAAGTATTTGGTAACTTTTAACATTATACTATGTCCAAATCAAAAGATATTAATCACAAATTGGAGTTGATCCACATCTCTAACTATGTCTGTTCGCTTCGCGGTTTAAGGTTTACAATTTATTTAAGGTGGTTTCGTCATTACAACCCCTAGAATTCCATGTATTTTTTGTTTGTTTTTGAGTAGAATGAATGACAGAGAAACTAAAAACTACAGCCACAAATTAACGGGGTACATATAAAGAAAGAAACGTGAATTTTACAATTTGAACGTAAATAGAAATGTAAACAAAACAAACAATTTTGATATTTTCACCGTGCAAGGTGAAGATAGAACAATCATGCAGTTCACGCGATACTATCACCTTATAATAATCCTCCTTGGTTTGTTTTGTTTGCACGCAGTTTGACAGTTCTTTTCACCCGCAGATTGCGCAAATCATGTTTGTGCAGTAATATTAACAAGATGTGTTCTGGACATAATATTAGATTCAGATTAGATTAAGAAGTCTATTAGCTGAGGTTAATAACATAAAATTTAATTATATACATGAATGTTGGTGCACAGAAGCGCAGCGATGTCTTATTCAGAATATGAAATCATCTAGAACCAAAATTCTGGAAATATATTGTAAAAGCAACTACTATATTCTAAAAATATTGTTTAAATGCCCTTAACCATATTCAGAAACATAGTAAGGCTAAAAATGTAAAATAACGTCTCAAAGCGCGAAAACCCACTCCAAAAGAGGATGAGGGTCTCATTGGCTCATTGGCTGAGAAAACTAACTTTTATAGAAGTTCTGATTTTCTATGTTTATCATAAGAATACGACTACTAAGATCAGTTAGTGTTAAGTAAAACCTACAAAATAACAATTATTTTTGAATGATAAAAGTAAAACTCACGCCAGCTTTATTTCTTGAACGAAAAATAAAACCCATTTCATAAATATTATTTTTTTAACAAAAATAAAACTCAATCAGCATTACTTTACGAGCAAACATAGAACTTATGAAATAATTCTTATATTTGATAAAAAGATAAAAATCAAAACATAAGGATTTTTTTCGATATCGATAACATTTATGGTCCCTGCATAAAAGTGCCTAATACGTGTCCAGCTCACACTCGTTTTATTGCACCATGTAAATGAGTTTCATTTATGAGGAAATGTCTGTATATTCGACGAAAAACAAACTTTTCAATTTTAGTAAATAGTATGTATGTTCATTGAAAACGAATTGTGAAATATATTACAAGATTATTGGGGCCAGACTGAAATGTTTTCAAATCACCTTTGGTTTACAAAATTATTACAGGGTGCGCCATCTGTTCCCCCGGTATGTAAAAATTTAATAACTTCGACATTTGCCACCTGATTTACTTTCTTAGACACGTTTTGGGAACTTCAAACCAGTACAATTTTAATCTTGGGTCAATTCTTACCGAAAGAACGCACCGAATTAGTGACTACATATGTATATTGAAAATAGTCGTTCGGTTGTGCTAACTCGTGTGTGCGAAAATGCGTGAAAAATGTCGGACTGACTTCTGGTTTCAAAAAGAGAAGACGCCATGCCACACAGCAATCCAAACAATGCGATTTTTGCAACAAATATTCCCTGTCCACCAAGATCCCCCGAAGTAAGAAAATGTAATGAAATGGTGGAAGGAAGAATGCTGCAATTCGAAGTGTAGGTATGAAATGTTTAAGCCTTTATAAGGAACAAACTGCAAACTCAAAGCTCCAGCTCTTTAAATTTTTGTACTTGTTTTTACAAAGAGTCATTATGAACCCCTTAACACTATATGTGCGAATCAAACTCAGTCGTTCTGGTCTATAAGTTTGTGTAGCAAAAATGATTTGCACGATCTTTCCTTTCAGAAAAATATCAAGGGAACTCTATTGAAAAAAATTACAACCGTCTGGACTAACAACGCTAGGAAAAAACTAAACTCCATAAACAAAATTTCGGAAAAATAAAAATATGTTATATTTATTATAACCGGGATCGAAATTCATCAGAAATGAAAAATAAGAATGCAAGTGATGAACAGACAAAAATTCCATTGTAAGTTGATATAAAATATCCGGTTTATGATTATAATAGCGTAACGACCACTATTATTGGCACTCATAAGGAATTTTTGACTTGTTATCAACGCCAAATTCTTTGTTTTTTACTTACAAGCATAAATGATACATTGATATTTTGGTCTTGAAATTCTCTATTAAAGTAAATGTTATACTTTTATTTTTGTTTAACTGTATTTCGAGACACAAGAAGTTACGAAAAGTCTTCCAAAACCCACATTAGTTGGCACCTTAATGTAGTTATTGGCACGTTAATATAATATTTGGCACGCCAAATTGTACAAATATTGGCACATTTGTATAATAATTGGCACCCATAAGAGTACGATTATGAGCCTCATAAAATATAAATAAATTAATAGAAAAACAAGCTTTCTTCAATTTATTTATTACAAAATTATTAAAATTTGCTATCACAAATAAGAAGGTACATAAATTATTCATTGCTCTTAAACCTAAATTAACATAAAACATCAGTATTTAAGTTTTTATAAGTGAATTAAAAGCTAATTTTGCTTTGCACTGATATTCAGACAGTGGGTTTGTTTAGCGAGACATGAGTTGCACGTGAACGAAGGACTATATTTTTGGCCTGCTTTCTTGATGCATTTAATGTGATACTCTCTCAAGCAACTAAAGCATTTAATTCCACAATTTTCCGAGTTAATGTCAGCATTAATAAACTGTGTGCACGAAAAACACATTTTCCCCTTACACATAATGTTTGTACCTATTTCATTCTGGTCTTCCTGGAAAATATTCCTTATATGACTACCACCCCTGGGATTTGATGAACTCGGTTCGTCCTGGGAGATTTCATCAAATATTTCTTGTAGGACTTTTTTTCCGGTGAAGCTATTGGAATCGCATTGGATGAAGGACGTTGTTTGGCTGGTAACAATATTTGATTCTTTGTTTGTGGTTTAGTCTTGGGTTTGTTTGACAACTTTTTCTTCAGCTTTTCATTTTCTTTCAATAGCTTTTTCTCAAATCTTTCAGCTTTCTTTTCTATTTTGAGGTTTTCAGCTGTTCTTTTATCTACCTTCCGTTGGTTTTCTTCTTCAATCCAGCTAGCATTCGTAATAACAAAACTCTTTTTCTTTGTTTGTAGCTTCTGACCTTTCCTTACTGGAGTTTCTGGCCAATTTAAAATGTTCTCTATGGGTGTATTAGAGTATGCCGGAATCATATTAATTGAAGGCATGTTGCAACCCAGATCTTCGACAAAATCTACATCCTTCGCATGTTCATCGGACAGAATATTTGGAAGGTCCGCTACAGCTGCACTTTCTTCACAAAAAATGAACTCATTTATTGAGCCAATATCCAAGAAGGAGATATCTGCTGCTGTGATTGTAGAATCGGTTTGACAATGTTTGTTATCGACACATTTCTGTATTTTGCGCTCGAATTTGTTTAACTTAAGGTACTTATAAATTTCCAGCAAAGATTTCTTGTCATCTGACCAGTCGGCAGTTTCGGTATCATCACCGAACTTTTCGAAGAGATCAATTCTTGTTCTACCTAGAATACTACAGAATTTCTCAAAAACGTCTTCGTCTGAGCTTACGGTATTAGTTAATGGTTGTGTTGTGCTTCTTCCTAAGCATTTGGAGGTTTTTATTGCATATCTGTCCCAAGGATATAGACCACATGCTCTAAAACCATTCCTTAATGATTCTGACGAAACACATTTGTCTACAACCTCTTAATATTGGGCCGAATAAGTCTCGCGTTAGATTTTTCTTGGGATTGTTTCGTCTCCATTCGAGAACCGAGGAGTTCCATCCATTTTTCAGTGGCTTGAAAGCTGCTACATCAGCTGGCTGTAAGATTCTAGTGGAGTTTGGATATAGTGCGATTAGGATAATATTTAACTTGACACAGAGCTGGCTAACTTGAAGGGTGAGGTGGGTACTGTGTCCGTCTACGAAATAAATAATCGGGAATGTAATATTCTGAGCAAGCAGGTATGGATAAAGAACTTTGGATATGTATTCATAAAAAGTTTGCTTCGTCATCCATCCATTGTCACTGATACCGTATCCCCATGATTCTGGCACAGTTTGCCGTATTTCTTCACGCATTCTGTTATATGGGTAAATAATCATTGGAGGAGTAATACATCCCGATGCCGAAAATGTGAACATAATCGTTAAGTTTGATTTGGCCGTACCCCTATCCACCTCGTATACGTGTTTTGATCCTTTTGCTGCCAACACACTTTTAGTCTTTGGACATAGCATAAAATTCGTTTCGTCTCCATTATATACTCGGCTTGGATCCGTTAAAATTTGAAAATAATTATTTTCTACCAAATACCGCTCTATTGATTCAAACCATCCAAAAATGTCGCTTGTTCCAACATTCGCGCTAGCCGCTGTTACTGCATCTGTTGCCCGAAATGTTAAAGATGTGTGTCTATTCAAAAAAGATTTGAACCACCCTTTACCAGGTATTTTGTCTTTTCCAAATGGGTGCTCTCTATCATTTTCTTCCAGGAATTCTTTAACTGCTTGCTGAACGTCTTCTTTGCGCTTCGGAAATCCTTTTTCCTGGGACAACTTTATCCAATCAACTATTGCAAGCTCTTCTGATTCGGTTAAAACCGTAGCTGGACCTGGACGAGCCTTGATAAATTTGGGACCAAGACGAAACTGTATTGTTGCTCTTGGGATACCGTATTTTTTTGCAGCAGCTTTTTTTGAAATTCTTCCGTCCCGTATCTCATGAAGAGCCTTCAGCAATGTTCCTGCATCATATGAATTCCTTTTTTTTGGCATTTTAAATCTGCAAAAAGAAATGTATTATTGGCCCATAGAATATGTACAATTATTGACACAGTGCCAATTATTGTAGTCACATACAATGCGATTATTGGCACCCCATGGCAATTATTAAAACCTAGCTTTTTTTTGCACCAATCGTTGGCACCCAATTTTTTCAGTTATTTTTGAAATTTTAGTAATTATATATATCGAAAATCAGTTGATCTAACACTTAATTATTTGATTATAAACTTGTCCTGGCTGAATTTCAAAGACAACACTAAAATTATGTACTTACCGATTTTTGTCTTCTTGTTAATTTCACATTAAAAACACACAATTGCACAGAGCTCAAAACACGTCAGCTTTAGCCTGGAGCTCAGAACCAACTGAAGTATATTAACGAAGAAATAGAGAAATAGAAGTGTAAGTAATTATCTTGGAATACATAAAAAAAATTCTACTAAAAACGGAAATTCAGTACAGCCACATAATTCCTATTTAAAATGGGGATGCCAATAGTTACACCCAAACATAGTGGTGCCAATAGTTGTGGTCGTTACGCTAGAAGCTTTTGTTTTCATATGCTTTATTTATTACAATTATCTTTAAATAACCTCATGGAATTTCGTAGTCTGTACAGCACTTATTGTTTCTTTAAGACCGTATCTGAAAATTAATGATATTCAATATAAAAGTTATATAAAAGAGTTATTTATCAAACTTGTACCTTTTAATAATTAAGTGTATACCACTGCTTAACTTTGTCTTCACCAACTTTAGCTGCATTGGTGGTGAAAGTAAATGCAGCGCAAATTAAAATATTTGGTAATGTTATTACAAATTTAAATTTAAAATATGTATGCATATCGTATAAAGGCAAACGCTTCTCAACAGATTTTTTAAAAATCTGGATTTCACGCAAATTCTTACTTCCTGCCGCTAAATCGATTTTGAAAGAGCAAGATTTGACGAGAAAAGAGCTAAATTGGCAACCCTGATCACATACGATGAGTGTGGATAGGAAGTGCGGCCAAATGTTTGTTGTTTGTGCGCTGCGTAAAATTTGTCTAATATTTGCGAAATAATTCGGCAGCATTATTGAATTAAACAAGTTCGATCAATTTAATGAGTAGTGATGCTCCGATGCCACTATGTACTCGATGCTAATGCTCATTTAAAAGAATCGGAGAAAATACTCGATGCCATGGAAAGTATTGCAGGCTGATACTCGATTCTACTTTCTACTTTCTCAGCTTTAAATTTAATTTTTTTTAAATAAACAATGCCAAAAGTTTATGTGTAACGAATTTATACAAATGAATAATAATCGCAACATGTACATATGCTTTTTTTTATTGAGTATACATGTATTCATTTTTCAGTGTCTACTAAAGCTCTTGTTGACAGGACTTTGCTTTATGAAATTGCTAGTGAAAAGATTCAACTTCGGGCTTATCGTTAAATAAAAGACGTATGTATACAGGTTAAAGGCGGTTTCTGTTTTGAGAAATTATTGTCCCTGCTTTAGCATATAGACGCTTACATGGAAGCGACGTTGACATTATAAATAAATTTTAAACAAGCTTGTAAAGTGCTGGGCAAAGGACTTTAAGTCTACTAACTGGGATTTATTTTAAAACGAAAAAGAGGAGTTGCCAAAAACTGAGAATCTTCGTCCGTATTTCTTATCTGCGTTTCAATAATTTTGCTTCGAGGAAGTACTTGTACTCGATACCCACCAAGTATTTGTACAGACGTATCGAAGTACAAAAAATACTCGGATTAGTGGAAGAACTCCAGTATTCACTTCGAAGTAGTGATATCGGAAAATCACTATTAATGGGGTATCAGCATACTCGCCAGTGCCGTATATTGTTAGCTAACTTTTTGTGTCGAATCGAATGCAGCTACTATGTTTACCTATGTTGGCGAGTAAAGGATTCACGCTTTCGCAAAAAATCACTAAAACTTTAATTTTATTTCCATAAATATTAGTCAACATAAAAGTTTCACCAGTTGTCAAAGCAAGTCTTTTTTTCAATTTAAACAAGGGCATTCCCACCGTTACTCGTTACTTTGATACTTGATGGGTTTATGACAATTTTTCTCTAAAACTATCGATATCTACAACCATTTCGGTTACGGCATTTTCGACCATACATTTCAAAGACTTTGATAACAGCGGCATGAAGTGCTACTTTTGAATTGTAATAGCTGTGGTCAATCACTAAAATGTTTGGTTACAAGTTGTTATGTGAAAAGGCATTCAATACCCAAAAAAACAAAAACAGAAAATGGAGTTATGAGAATCAATTTTAAAAAAAGTACTTTTTAGTCAGTGACGTCTCCATCTCAATGCAATTTTGTTGTTTACAAGATGTAGAGAGAAAATAAAGAGCAAGGAGAACGAAGCGTCGCCTGTTTTGTACCATGGGAAATTTTGCTATTATTTGCATCGTACTTCGTTATAATCAGTAAGTTTCGCCAGTCCTGAATTATATTTTTTATAGTATCCTAGCCTTCGACTACAGGGACCTTAAGGTTTTTGATATACCTGATTGCTATTCTTACCTCATCTTGGAGGGCGTAGATAGCGTCCCTTAACATTTATCTGGGTTCAAGTACAGCTCGCGTATTTCTCTGCAGCAACAACGCGGCACTCTTCGTGGCACCAGCTATTTCTACATACATGGGTGGTAGTAACCAAACCCCTCTTCCGCAGCGGCACGAAAAGAATGAGAAATGGAGTCTAAATGCTTGCTTTAATATTAGTGATAGTCAAATATGTCTAACGTACGAGTTTCTCTGGAAAGAGGCGCATGAGTATCTCAGCAACGACAAGGAGGTGATCCGAGTTGATGTTATATCCTCAAGCGAACGTCAAAAGCGCTCGAAGCGTATCTTCCGTTTATTACAACGTGATTTATGTGTTTCCTCGTTCTCTGATCTGGTGACATCCAAATGGATGTTTCGATGCTGGTGACTGTTCACTCACTACCATGTTCACCACAATGTTGAAGCCGATAAGCTTCTTTCCACTATCAGAACTATTGTCATGTTGTAAAACTTAACTTTGAAGCGGGTTGTGACCTCCGCGAAACCACAAAGCTCGTGTTTAGGTAATTTTGCCCAGTTGTACGTAGTTGTATATCTATTTTTTTTTTTTTTTGCTTAAAAAGCCCGCGCAACCATCATTGATTCCCTAGCGGAAATACCTATAGAAACACAGAAATGCGATAGAAGATAGTTTCTGTGATCTTTTGTTTTTGACAAGCTATTGGTTTAAAGCCAACGACTCTTACAGACTTGCCGAGTCCATATGATTTTTACAGTCGTTCTGGGCATAATGATATTACCGATAAGTTGTGGATAGAAACTTGTTATTATTTGATTGTTTTAATAATTAGTATATGACTAATAGATAATTATTTAATTTATACTAGGAAGCACCTGTGATTATTTTGGTATATAAAATGGGGGCCAGAAGTGGCCTAAATCGGACTACCTAGTTTCTGAACAATCCCTAACCACCAACCCGACTATTTAGATGGGCCCGTGTGCGCACCTATAGCCCAATCCGACTAGTTGCAGTTGTCCCCTTAAAGCTGCCTCTCTTTCTGCCGCGACCCAAGGCTCCACATGGTTTGGTTACCGCATTTCGCACACGGGCTACTTACGTTGCACAGAGTGCACGAACGGGTATGTAAGAGATGGGATTGAGTATAGCCACTCATCTGGAACTGCATACCCAGAAGTAGGGGTGAAACGTTACCATGCATGTGTCGATACTTACGCTTTGAAGTAATATCGAAATAAAGTATTGATACCTTAAAAATACCGGACTTAAAGTATCGATACCTAATCGTATTGAGACTTTTGGCTATCAATGTGTTCCGAATGAACTAAATTCAGGGACCGTAAATAACTGTTATTTTTGCAAATTTGTTTGAAAAAATCAACATGAAGGAGTGTTCGGAAATATATGATGTGGTATATCAAAATTGTCGTATTTTAAATATCTATTAATTCGTGTAATAAACCTAAATTTTATAATTTTTATCCATCAAATTTAAGAGTTATTCCATAAGTTCTATATTTGCTCGCATAATAACACTTACTTTTTGAGTTATATTTTTCCTTCAATAAATAACACTTATGAAATGAGTTTTATTTTTCGCTCAAGAAATAAAACTTATGTGATGAGTTTTATTTTTCTGTTGTAAAATAAAACTCATCTTGTAAGTTTTATTCATCGTTCAAAAATAATTGTTATTTTGTAAGTTTTACTAAACACTCACTGGTCTTAGTAATCGTATTCTTATTACATACATCCACCCGCAGAAATAAGTAAACAGTGATATTATTTACAATATTGGCCATGTTTTTCATGTTTAATATTTTTCGTACATTTTTTACGAAATGTTTTTCTTGAATAAATGGATGGATTTATTACAGGAGAGTTAAACTTTTTTTAATTTTTGTTAACTTTTAAAAACATCAGTTTCTGTAAGGCCTTAGCCGATAAGTTATACCGTAGATCGCTCAAAATAAGTTTTAAAGCTGAAAATGACCTTTCAACACTAGCTTGTGTTGCAGGTACACTGTGTACAATTTTGGCTAATTGGTACAAATGCGGATATGCCATTTCACGGGCTCGACTGATGACTTCACTTTATTGCTCATGAACTAAGAAATCTTTAACTGCGAGCTGGAGAGTATGCGCAGCGCATTTAATTGACGAAATAGTGTGAATGTTAATATTCTTTACAAATTCCCCACCATCCATTTCGCCGTCTATATTAAAAACCTGCACTTTATTATATTAAATTTAAACGGGGTACAAAACTGCATAACTGAAAAGTTTCGGAACATTCTGATACAGAATTTTAAAATATTGTTGAACATGTTTTGAAACTTGTTGGATTTTACTATAGTTTTATATAAAATGTACGAAAAATATTAAACATGAAAAACATGGCCAATATTGTAAATAATATCACTGTTTACTTATTTCTGCGGTTGGATGTATGTAATAAGAATACGATTACTAAGACCAGTGAGTGTTTAGTAAAACTTACAAAATAACAATTATTTTTGAACGATGAATAAAACTTACAAGATGAGTTTTATTTTTCTGTTGTAAAATAAGTTTTATTTCTTGAGCGAAAAATAAAACTCATTTCATAAGTGCTATTTATTGAAGGAAAAATAAAACTCATAAGTAAGTGTTATTATGCGAGCGAATATAGAACTTATGGAATAATTCTTTAATTTGATGGAAAAATATAAAAATCAGAACATAACAATTATATAATGATTCTTTCGATTTAGCTTATAACTGTTACGGTCCCTGACTAAATTAAATGTCGATTGAAAAATATTGATTTTCGAGGACACTATAGAATTGTTTTCCTCCATATAAAATGTATTGAAAACTTAACCCGTTTTAAGCGACCCCTAAATATTAAAAATAAATTTACTTCTCTTGGATATCTCTAATCCACATACATACATATGTACAATTTGACTTCCTTCCCAATAGAACAGTACCGGTCACTTCACCTAGTAACGTTACAGTCGTTCCAATTAATAAATAGATCCCCTAACGCTTCATATTACAATCATTCTTCTAAGAGCCCAGTGAGAAATGAGCATAATTGTTTGTATAAGTGTGACTTTCTATCAATTTATACCGATTATCTTGAGTTCTTACTCATACATCAATTATAGCACATATGAAAAATATGAGTACGCTTGCGATAGTATTTTCAAAGATTTTGTGGTTGTGTTAGAGATACGGTCACGCACGTTTTACTGGTCTGTGTTTAAGTATTCGATAACTCAGTTTTTAGTCTCCAAAAGCAGTCGAAAATAGCTCTGCCAGACGACAACAAAATCGTATAAATACTGACTAGGACTATAAACAAATATGACGGTGACTCAGTACGGCACCGTATTTCAAATAAATTATTTTTATTAAAGATGAATAAAATAAAACGAAAAGAAAATAAATAGAAAACAAATTTTTGTTTTCACAATGAGACATCGAAAACGGTGAAGATAATAACGCAGTGTTTCCGAATTATTTTCTCCTGTCGGCTGTCTTATGTATATACAAAATTTAAAAGTCAAACATTTAAGTGTGAGGAGTATAGAAACAAAATGAATTAGATTTGAATAACAGGCGATGCATTGTTACAATCACAGGGTGCCTGGGGTACCAGTAGTATTTTCAACTCAATTCTATGTGCTTCCTTATCCTGCTTCATCACGTTTTTCGAAGTAAATCCCAAAACTATTTGTATAACTAATCAAAATTCACAATCACAATTTTTTAACACATCCTCCATGTGGCAAAGGATTCATGTAGTACTCGGACGTACTATTTTTAGTTTATGGTTTTAAGCTAAAAAATGTATTATTTATTCATATAATTATCTATATACTGGGGTAGGCAGTGGAAGTGTTACCAACCTAACAGCGGTCATATTTATTAAACTCCTCATGACAATTGCATCCAATTTATTCTGATGACAGTTAAAGAGTAAGGTGGGGTCAAGAAAATATGTCAGTATATACATATGTACATACGTCTTGAAAAAATAGATTCAACGCGAATGTGTGTTTTTATACATGGTGTTGTTTGGAGACGGTTCTCACCTATTTGCAAAGCCGAATTTAATTAAATTATACACAAATTATTAGCGGTTTGTTTCGGCAAAAAGATGGTTCATACCTCTATTTCGAAGAAGGTTGCCACCTGTTTGAAAAGCCGAATTTATTGAAAATGGACAAGAGTTGAGTGAAATACTAAAATATGGGTGTCAAACGGTTTCTCTGGGGAAGGAGACTGGCCTGACTTTTACGATGGTGTCCACCTGTTTGAAAAGTCGAATTTAATTAAATTATACGTAAGTTATATGAAATATTAAAATGCCAATGTCAAAAGGTTCGTCTCGGCGAGGAGAAGGTTCATACCTTTATTTTGAAAAGGTTGCCTCCTGTTTCAAAAGTCGAACTTAGTCGCTGAGGAAAAGTTTCATTATTTTTTTGAAGAGGGTTGTTACCTGTTTGAAAATTAGAATTTTACTAAATTATGCACACGTTTATGAAATAGTAATATATGGGTGTCAAATGGTTCGCTTTTCTGAGGAGAAGATTAAAAGCTATTTATACTTTTAAGAGGGTTGCCACCTTCTTGAAAAGCCGAATTAAAATAAATCATGCAGAATTTATATGTGAGAGAGACCGATAGGTGTTTTCTGATTATACATAGTACATAAATATACTACGGGATAACGTCTGCCGGATATAAGCTAGTCTATACTATTATATACATACATATATAAAATTGATTACATGGGAAATGTTTGTAACGGTTTGGCTCTTAAATTACTGCACCGATTTCAATACTTATTTTCAAAATTTAAATATTTAATATGAAGGATTTGGAAAAAACAACAGTTACAAAAAATACAAAGGCGGGCAAGAATTCAATTATTTGGTCGCCAAATAGCGAAACTCCATACATCAGTGCCGATCAAACACGAACTCACAAACGTGAACGAAATGTGTGCGGACAACCTGACGCGCTGTGCAATATACACACATATGTTGTACATATATACACACATACTTGGATTTGAGCCCAACTCACTGATTAAACTTGCTATACACATAAACGTATGTACACACTTATTAACGAAAGCAAACGCATCGCTTTACAACCATGTGCAGCATCTGGTTGACATAAGAATTAAACCTATGTATATGTACATATGTAAGTACATATATATGTGTGTGTGTACAATGTATGGATGTATGTATGTACATATGTACATACATAGTCAACTGCTTTTTCAACTGCCGAATCTATTGTCAGTGCATATGTGTATGTACATATGTAAAAACATAGGTGCTTTCGCTATGTGATGAGATTTTACTTAACAATTAAAGAAATCAAAGGTAAAGCTTTATGTATCGGTGTTATATTAAACTTTTAAGGAATGCCAATGGTAAAGAAATAACAACTGTGTAGGTCTTCTGGAATAATCAGGCGACCCGGCAACCTGACATTGGGCCCAGATCTAACGCCCAAGTATTAATTATATTGAACACTCGCATTTTCTGATTGGTTCGATGAACTCTATTTGCATTCATTGCAATGCAAAATAGTGGGCAAAAGAAGTAGCAGGAATGTGTTGTAGCAGTGTTAAATTTAGGGATTTAAGTAAGCCCCCGCAACTTATCAAATCTTTTCTTGCAGGTGAGCATCAGGCATCAAAACATTTTAAAACACATGTAAGAATATATAATCATTGGAATAATACATAATCAGATGCAATCATTCTCTTTAATTGCGAAATTTCCGATCCAGAAGAATTATGGCATTAACTCAGTAAAAATTTATGCGAGGATATACATAATGCTACTAATTGCTGCTACTCTTCTATGTGGGGGAAGAACTGCTTACTCCGCGTTCAAACTTCCTCTTTTTTTCACCAGAACAGAGCTGTATATGCTCGATAAAAACAATAATGCCACCGCTGTTGCGTTCCAGAAAGCATCGCTCATAATATGGGATGAGTGTACAATGTGTCATAAGTGTCATGTGAATACAACACTTAAAGTTTTAAGATCTTTTCCGGCGGTAATAAGTGGAGTTACTTTTGTATTCATAGGAGATTTTAGGCGGATATTACCGGTGGTCCCTAAGGGCACACGAGCAGATATTGTTAACGCATGCTTTAAAAAGTCTGCGATATGGTCACATACATATACAACAAATTAAATTGCCCATCAATATGCCAGTTCAGCTTAGTAGAAGTGGTCATTCTAACCAGTTTTCTGAATATCTACTAAAAATACATTATGATTCCCGATGTTATGGGAAACTGTCTTAGAACGATTGAGCAACGCATTGGTCATGTATGTACATATATCAGAGAGCTGCAACGGATACATAATTTTCGTGTATACTCGAGCATCTAACAAAATCCGTTTTGCATCAATCTCTTTAATCGAGCACAAGCATTTTTCGTTAGCGACTGAGCTCAAAGCGAACATGTTGGTTACAACACTCGAGTGCTTTTCATACATATTTGATTGGGTTCGGGTGCTTTGCAGATCTATATAGTCGAGTGTTCGAGTTTCAACTCGAGTGTGCACATAATTTGCTTGTATGGCTTTGCGTAGTGTGATCGGCAGTGCAGTGCACATATGGTAAAAAATCCTTTCAATATTATCTATTGTTTATGAGTTGTTCAGTTTCTCAACTCTCTTAACTCCCCGGAACTACCGCCAAATGAATTAAACCTTAAAATTGGTACACCAAAAATACTTTTACGAAATCTTAAGCCTCCGCGTTTATTTAACGGGGCACGACTCAAAATCACGTATTTTATGCCTAATGTTATACAAGCTAAGGTTTTAACCGGACCCGAAGCAGGCTATGATCCCGAGGATACCAATTATAACAACAAATTTTCCTTTTAGTTTCAAACGAATACAGTTCCCTGTTAAGACATGCTTTGCAATTACTATTATCAAAGCACAAGGGCAAACTTTTAGTACTTTTGGAGTTGATCTTCGAAGCGAAGTCTTTTCTCACGGACAGCTACATATACATATATCGTGCTGTCAGAATCTTATATTACTAATTCCTCATATCTATACAGTCCGAATCATTAACCACCTTTTAGAGAAATCATAAAAGAATCAATTGATGTAATGCTGTTCATAAATCGGGTGCGGCTAATAAAGTTTCCAGAATTATCTGACTTGTACAGAAGATTACAATTAGGGGGCCATATAAAAAGGAGAAAATATAACGTATAGACACTAGTATATACATAGATAAATACATACATACAGGCACGCACACATAAATATAAACATATGTATATCGATCAGATGATGGTTTATTTACCGATTCATGCGAACACAATTTAAATATTCTAACATTTGGCTAGCATGATTTGAAAACTAGTACTTAAACCAAAGTTTTTGACAGGATGTGGAAATAATTATAAATAATTGTTACTATTTCAATTCTCATTGTGCTTTGTACACCCAAATTTTACATTATCACAGTATTTCATAAATAATGGTTTTGACCGCTGAATGGATTATTGTCAGCAAATCTTGGAATGCTCAGTCTTTAATTAAATTAAATTGGTCTCAGACGTAAGCTCTGCAAGTCTTTGTTCACGCGCAATTGATGCCACCGTTCGGACGTGTATACATATGTACATAAAAACGTCAAAAAAACATTTGCTGAGATTCAATGGACAATGAAAATTACTAGCACAATAAACTCGTTATTGTGATGTATTTGGACACAAAATCATGATCGTTCTCTTCGTAATTAATATAAATATAATAACGATGAAATTACTAGAAAAATGTACACCGTAAAAATGCCATGTCTATATGTATGAACATACGTACACGTAAGGATTTTGTTTTAAAAAGTGCCCAACAAAACTATATAAACATAAACATATAAACAAATAACATACTTCAAATATTATAAAAGCTTGTGGTGTTGGGGAAAATCCAGAGTTAAATTTATAAAAAAAGAGATAAGTAACTCAGAGTCCTGCTGAGATGATAAATAGAAGCCGGGCAACCCTTTACCACTTTCGATATCATCGTTGTTTAATCGAGACCTCTGATTGCCGTTTGGCTTTTGGAGCAAATATTTACTTCCATTCCTTTCGATTGCGCTAGTAAGCAGGCCCTCCGCTGCTCACTTTGTATACGGGAGTTTTATTAGACATGTAGTTTTCAAGACGAAGTAAAGCGAATATAATTTGAATTTAGTTTTATTATAAAGATAAGGATTTTTATTTATGTTTTAAACATGATCTTGGGCTTATCTGCGCAGACTTCACTAACCCCACAAAAAATTCAGCGGTGTTAAATCGGACGATCGTGGAGGCTACGCCACAGGCCTACGACGCGGGATAACGCGCTCACCAAAAGTTTTCTTCAATAAATTTATGGCTTCGATGGCTGTATGGCAACTACCAAAGGTAGTCCACTTCAACATCCTCCAATTCAGGCACGAAAAAGTCGTTAATCATGGCTCTATAGTGTTCCCCATTGACTGTAGCACTATAGACGGCTTGATTTTTGAAGAAAGATGGACTAATGATTCCCTCTGCCCAAAGAGCAAACCCAACAGTGACTTTTTGGGAACGCAACGGCGTCTCAACAATGGCTTTTGGATTATCAACACTCCAAATACGACAACTTTGTTTATTAACGTACCCATTCAACCAAAAGTGAGCTTCATCCGAACCGACCAAATATTGGACGCAGCGCGTCAGATGTGTCGCGCCAACCGAACCATTATTTTGGTAATAAATTTGCACGATTTGCAAACGTTGTTCCGGAGTAAGTTTATTCATGAAATGGCAAACCAAACTGAGTATGAATCGAGTAACAGCTGTTAAAAAAACGAACTCTGAAAAAAGTACTGACTCATTGAAACCACTCGTCTGAAAAACCACCTATACGCTCCACCTCCAACCCTTCCATTAAGCTTATATCCACGCGTGAATACTTATATTCAACAGCCATCGGTGCCACATATCGCACCCCGCCAAGTCTTTTCTAGAAGAAATGACAGCAACAAAGTATCCCTCAGGAGTCAGTAAGTATGCCATGGGCCGTTGTGGCTGGGATGAAGTCGAAACTAGATAAGATCCTCGAATGACTACAATCCGACACATGTGTACAATATCCGGTAGGCTGACAGCAGCTTGGCCTGCCAGATTCTACAACCATTCAATAGCTTTAGGCGACGGGCCCCAGCGCTTGCCCATTACTGTCCTATTCTATTTCAGGGAAACCCCCCTATGCAGTAATAAACTAAGATACTTAACTCAATCCGAAAAAAAGTATGTCCGCTACCCAACGAAAGCAGGAATGCGCGAAGTCCTGGGTGTATAGCGAGTCCGCAGTTCCAAGACTAACTGTTAAACGAAAACCTGCTTCAAAGAATGAGCGTCAAGTCATCCGCGTACGCAATAACTTGGCAGCCTTCCCGGCCTAATACCAGCTGCAGGTTACGAAACCCCAAAGTGGTGCGGAGGCGAGGCCCTATTCACTCTTCCCTAACCTACGGCACTCCCCTACTGCTCAATGACAATTCTGTCGATGAGAAAGAGTGGATGAGGCGATTTCGACTCCGAGACTTTTTATATATTGAACCTTCCCATAAGTTCATGCTGAAGATTGAAGCGCTATTATCTTCTTCCTCCTCATGAATTGGTCCTCGTTATTTGGCTCTTCGTCATTACGCATAGGCACAGCACCATTTTCCTAGGCCTTTAGCCGAAAGACTGCATTCAGCAACAACACTGGCTGGCGCTGAGGTCGCGGGAATTTTTCACACCCTATTAACAAATTTAGTAATTTGTGAAAACTAGCTTGAGTTTTGGGCTGTGTTTATTTTTTATGAACTTAGGTTTTATGTTTATACGTGCGTCGACAGTGCTTTTTATTTTATACCTCAATGACGATGCGTAAAATGCGTAATTACGAAAAAATTCTTCAAAATACGTCTACATTTATTTGCATATGTACATGTTTTCACCGAAATAGCAATATGACTAAATAAATAAATTATACTGCTTTTCGCACAGTCGATAACTTTCGAATCATGTCATCATTGTGTCTACTTAGTGATGTTCCGATACCACTATGTACTCGATGCCAATATTCATTTAACAGAATTGGAGGACATACTCGATGCTGGGAAAGTATTACAGGACGCAGGCCGCTCGTGGGGCTTGGGGGTTATAGAACATGAATAAAGTTTTCGATTTGACTTTTCATAAAATGAATAAACTGTAAAGTTCTTTAAAATTCAAATCGAGAACCTTATTGATTTGAAAAAAAAGCCTCCGTGTGTTGTGTTATAAGTAGAGAACGACCGAATTTCGGCTTCAGCTTCGGTCATGTTCTTTAGAAAAAAGTCAAGCCTTTCGGATTTATACGATAGCGATATGATTTGCAGTAATTATACTGAAATAAATCATTCATTAAACGAATTGGACACTTGTCTCGATGAATACGTGCTGCCAAAGAATTGTAAAATTTTTTAATACTTTTTGAAGCACTTATTTTCTGTTAAAAAAATTGCTCTACAAAATCTGTGTGGTCCTCCATCGAGTGCATCTAGTGACAAATTATTCAGAGCTGCAGGTCAGCTTTGTACCGATATACGGAATCAGTTGCTAGCTGGAATGCTGGAATAATAAAAATTTAGAATTTTTAAAAAGTCTTTGTTTATTTACGAATTTGCATTAATATAAGTAGTATGAGGACATAGTAAGTAATTTGATATGCTACGTCAGTTTTGAATCCAAAATAAAAAATGTATTATTGTCTCATCTTAAAATAAAACTTTCTAAATATTCCTTAGGTATAAACATCCTTACACACACATAAATTGCCTAAAAGCCGGGGTCGGTCTAAGACAGCTGTGGGAAAATACCACCGGTTACCAATTAGTACATATTATCCCTTATGAATGTTTATAGATGAGCAAGCACAATTGAAAGCCCTGGGTTTTTTGTTTTTTTTTTCTAAATCTTATCGTTCACGAAAGTGAATCCAACAGAAAATGTTGAAGTGTTTACGTTCGCGCGTTCACGTACGAATATTTTCGACCCCAGAAAAAATGAGTGTGAAACTGAACTACAAATCTTGCTAGTAGTTATAAACTCATAGGTTAACCTAGTATTTATATTAACTTACAAACATTAAAGATTCTAAAGCTTCAATAATTAAATTTTTTCTAGTTAAGGTCCACTTGAGGAAATTCCAGTGTTAAATTTATAAATAAACAGATAAGTAACTCGGAGCTATATTTTTAATTTCGTAATTCAGAGATTGTCTTGCATCAAATAAATTCAGTAATCCGGGTTACGCACATGTCGTTTTTGACATTTTCTATGAATTTATTGAAATTTAAAATCGAAATAAAACTTACAGTTTCGCAGTCAGAAATTCCTTCGTATTCACATTCACTTAAACCTGTAACAGTGTTACAATCAGAAAATCCATCTCTACACCCGCTTTAACCTGAAGCATTTGCCAAAACAGAAATTTCTTCGAATTTTAAACCATCTTTGACTGGAGCGAACTCAACGAACCCGTGTGATATAAGACTTACTTACTTACTAAGTGGCGCTATAACCGCTTAAGAGATTTTGGCCGAGCTCAGCAAATTGCGCCAATCACTCCTTCTTGCTGCTAACTGACGCCAATTGGAAATATTAAGTGACGTCAAGTCGTTTTCCACTTGGTCTTTCCAACCCAGAGGCGGCCGTCCTCTTCCTCTACCACCCCCCGCTGGTACCGCTATAAATACTTTCAGGGCTGGATCATTTTCGCCCGATCGCACGACATGTCCCTGCCAACGTACCCGCTGTATTTTTATTGGCTGGACTACGTCTATGTCACGGCAAAGCTCATATACTTACCTCATCGTTCCATCGTCTGCGGTATTCGCCGTAGCGAAGACTTATAGGTCCATAAATCTTTAGAAGAATGTTTCGCTCGATCACTCCAAGGGCAGTCTCATCCGATGCTGACAGTGACCATGCTTCAGCGCCATACGTTCATGATGAGAGACTTATAGGGTGTGGTTTTGGTTTTGATTCGTCGAGAGAGGGCTTTACTGCGCAATTGCCTACTCAGCCCAAAGTAGCACTTGTTGGCAAGAGATATTCTACGTTGGATTTCCAGACTGACATTATTGTAGGTGTTAATGCTGGTTCCCAGATAAACAAAGTCCACATTTTCGAATTGCAGTGATGCGGGACCCAAGATGCGAGTTCGCCGACTGTTTATTTGATGACAGTAGGTACTTAGTTTTGCCCTCGTTCACCTGCAGGCCCATACGTTTCGCTTCTTTTTCCAAGGCCGTATTAGTTTTGTTGGAATACCAAATTTTGACGTTGCACCAGCTTGGTCTTGTGCTATCGAAACCGCATTTGAAGTCGACAGAAAGATGGCTTGTATCCATTCTTCTTTTGCGGGAATTTTTCAACCTTATCGTTACAATCGCCTAGCACGAGTTTTATATCGTGGCAGGGTAGCGCAAATCAGCGCAATGTTGAAAAATCTCGCTCTGATGCAGATTACGGCGGATCCACTGGACTGAACGACAGTACCTGGCGCCGTAGGCTTTCCCACCACAAATTCGACCCGGAATTTGCGCTCCTTTACATCGCAGCTGTAGTCGACGTCGCGAGGCCCGATCCTCTTCATTCCTTGCTTCGCCCATCGCATCTCTTGGATGGCGGTGATGTCAGCCTTTGCCTTTATGAGGACATCTATAAGCCGGGCAGAGGCACCTTCCCTATTAAGGGTCCAGACGTTCCAGGTGCATGCCCTTAAACCATAGTCCTTTAAACGTTTGCCGTAGTCGTCATCAGAATAGGGGGGTCTCATCCGAAGCTTTTTGCTAAAATTTTTCTTTGGAAGCTGTTTTTACGTAGCGGGTACCAAGTCCAACGTACAGCCCGATTCTGGGGCATTTTTTATTTAGAATATATGTATTTATATAGCGAGCTGCTTGCCCCAAGTCAGCTCCCCAGAGGACACTTGTGTGAAATCACCCGGAAGTTGTGAATGGCGATCAGAGACCTCCCCACTTGCGGGCACTTCTACATACGACTTCATCCTCCATATAAGGATATTCGTGAGTAAATAAATCTAGGTGAAGAAGGCTGCAAGCAATTATTTGAAATATACTCCTCGATTTTGATTGACGCTTATACTGTTGTACTTTTGTAGTTGTTGACGAAGTAAAAGTTTTGCGAAGACGAATTTTTGATAAAAATATCTACAATTCTTATAAAGCACTTGATGTCTGCAACGAATATGCTTACCCTAATGTTCGTCAAATTTTGCTAATGGCTGCTCTACTAGCATCGACGAACGAACGCTCTTTTTCAGCACTGCGTCAACTGTAAAATTATCTCCGCCCTACGACTCTGTTTTGAAGTTAAACTTATTCCTATTTATG
This sequence comes from Anomoia purmunda, assembly GCA_951828415.1. Taxonomy (NCBI): domain Eukaryota; kingdom Metazoa; phylum Arthropoda; class Insecta; order Diptera; family Tephritidae; genus Anomoia; species Anomoia purmunda. The sequence continues at coordinate 75,192,932 of OX639998.1, read as the reverse complement.
AATTATGTAAATAGATCCATAGAGTAATGGTCTTCTTTGAAGAACTTTCTGCATTTTATAAAATATGAATTTTGCTTTATGAAATAGCTGGGGAAAAAATTCAGCTTCGGGCTTATCATTAAAGGAAAAAGGTTTGTTAATGTATACAGGTTAAAGGTGGTTTCTGTTTTGAGACATTATTGACTCTGCCCAAAATAATATGACTTTTAAGTCTTCCAACTCAAAATGGGGTTTATTTTAAAAGGAGAAAGAGTAGTTGCTAAAAACTGAAAAACTTCGTCCACATTTCTTATCCGAGTTTCAAAAATTTTGCTACGAGGAAGTACTTGGACAATGTACTAGATACCCACCAAGTACTTGTGCACACGTTTCGAAGTACAAAAAATACTCGGATTTTGATAAAATTTGATAAGAATGATTAGGCTTGAGAATGAAATACATAGAAACAAAAATTCAGCACACACTTTGCATTCCTAGCCAGAAAGCACAATTTCGCCTACGTCTCATATAACGGAACCTTAAAAAAATCAAAATGTTCGGTATTTTACTAAATCTTAGCAAATTCTTTAAAATTTGTTTTGAATTATAATAATTACGGACAGAAATACGTAAATATTAAAATTTTGGGAAATGGTTGTGGTTCGTTAAATTATTTTTAATTTAATTTTGTTTTTATTTAAATCAATCGAATTCGTTCAAATTCTCAAAATATTTATTTATTTATTTATACAAAGCTTACGTAATAATTAATTACTATATAAACTAAAGCAAACGCAGCGCTAGCAGCAGAGGCTTTCAGCTGACTGATGAGGTGGCTTGGGTCAGATACGACGGAGTAGATCTGTGTCCTTTATAAATTTGTAAATTTTGCTAATATTTTCTTCTGTGGCAGCCATTAAAAATAGGAGAGGATCCTTGTTGTTAAAATGAGGAAGCCTTTGAAAAGCAAGTCCTGGGTAGGATACAAGTAAGTGATGCACACTGACAGTTGCTTGACAGAAGGGGCAGGTGTTGGATCTAACGCCCTGTAATAAGTGCGCGATGGTAATTATGGTATGTCCAATTCGGAGACGTGTGTATGGGGTGATGTGGTTGGTAGGTGTCGATGTTGTATATACAGGTTTTGTTCTGTTAGGGTTAATTTCCGAATAATGGTTATTATAGTCCTCCCATTCACGCAATAACTTGGTTTGCCTCTGACGATGAATTAGTCGGTATATGTCGCTAGGTAGAGTGACTTCGGATGTGATTGTTGGTGTGATGGAATTATCCTTGGCGATTGTGTCAGCAAGTGTGTTGCCCTGTATGCCGGAGTGTCCAGGTATCCACATGATTTTGATTTTACGCGGATGGGAAATAAGTGTGTTTTTTATGCTGTCGATGATATTGCTTTATTTGTTGTGGTTTTGGATGGCTTGGAAACATGACATACTGTCGGAGCATATTATGTGTTTACCCTTGTTTTTGACAGAGTATTGAATATGGCGGTTGCTCCGGCGGTGAAGATCGAACAGAATGAGAAAAGGAGGCCGTACGCGACAATTTCTCGATTTTCCTTCATCACAGCGTAGGAAGTGTGGGATGCTTTCGACCCATCAGTGAAAATCACTTGCCAGCCGTTGGATTTATAATGTGCGATTGTTTCGGAGAACTTGGGTTTATAAACGGCGTTTGGTGTTCTATCTTTCCGCAAGGAGGCTAGGTCATTAATCAAAGATGTTTTGCTGAACGTCCAGGGGGGTGATGAGTGTACCGCGGGATGTGCTGCTTGATCGGCAGTTCGACATGTTTCGCGAATAAGGCGCAGGTGTGTATAGATGAGGGCATTTTGAGCGTGGAAACCCGTGAAGCGGCAGATTGGAAGTCATTGTGGATAAGGGGATTGGGTCTTAGAGTGCGCTTTGAGTAGAGCCTGAGTATTTTGTCTTCCATGTTGTCGTGTAGAGCCGGCAGACGGGGTTCGACCAGAATATTTTTTATGGGCGAAGTTGGAAATGCGCGTATGGATCTTCGCGCTGCGGCGTGATAGGGAGCAGCGAGCATCTTTAAGTTTTGTTTGGCGTGTAATCCATAGATTTCTATACCGTAGTTGATGGTTGATAGGATGACGGCGTTTGCCATGTTAATTAACAGAGCCGAATTAATTAGCGAGCGTTTGCTTGATAAGTACTTAATAATGTTTAACTTTACATAGAGTCTCTCCCTAACATATTTGCAGTGCTGTTTAGAGGAATATTTTGGATTGAATACAATGCCGAGAAACTTAAGATTATCTGTACATACAATATTTACACGATTGAAGGTAAGTGAAGGAGAAGGCAAGACCGTTTTTTGCATATATGAAGCATTTTCGTTTTACTGGGACAAATTGAGGGGCCTGAGGAGAGGGACCATGTGGATAAAAGGTGTAGGATTTTGGAGTAGGTTCTCATTACTTCTGTATGATCGTTGGATTTGGAAAACAACAAAACATCGTCTGCGTATATCAAGTGTTCAATGTTTGGAAACTTGCTAAAAATGTTGCTAATTTCATTGAAGGCTATAATAAACAATATGTCTGATAAGGGAAAGTCCTGCGGGGTATCATTATCGAGTGAAAAAATGAAAGAGCGGGTGTTGGAAATAAGTACACTTAATTTTCGGTGTGAGAGAAATGATTTTATAAAATTGTACATTTTGGGGCCGCTTTTCCATTTGTCGAGTTGCCTTAGCACTACCAGAGTACCAATCCGATCGAAAGCTTTTTGGAAGTCGAGGGAAAGGGAGGAAGCGTGGTTTTTGCTGGGAAGCACATTAGAGATAAAATGATCAAGGTGTAGTAGGGCATCTGTGGTGCCTTGTCTCTTCTTTAAGGCGACCTGGTTGTGGTGGATGAGTTGGTTTGAGTGGGCGTACCAAGTTAGTCTGGTAGCAATTATCTTCTCCATTAGCTTACCTAGGCAGGAAAGAAGGGAAATTGGTCGATAGCTGTTAACTTCGCAAGGGGATTTACCGGGTTTTAAAACACGAATTATTGCGCTTGTTTTCCACCCGTGTGGGTAGTGGCATGTGCTGAGGATATTGTTGTAATGTTTAATCAGACGGTGGAGGAGTGAAATGGGGAGATGCTTAATTATGGGATAGGATATTTTGTCGATGCCAGGTGTCTGGCCTTTTACCGCGGACAGGGCAAGTTGGAGTTCATGAAAAGATATGTCGGCTTCTAAAAATTTGGCTGAATAAGAGAGAGTAGTAGGTGTGATACGATTTTGGAGGGTTTGTGAGCGTTTAGAGGCGATAAATTCGGGAGGGAAGGTTTGGTCTGAAGAGGCGTTAGAAAAGTGGCTGGCGAATTCTTGAGCTATATCCCGGGGATATAGAAGATTGCCATGAGAGGAGTTAAAGGAGTTGATTTGGGAATTGGAAGGCAAACCGGTGAGTGTTTTTATGTCAGCCCAGATTTTTTTAGAGTCGGATGACGCACTGATGCTGCTAGTAAATTTTTGAAAACAGTCGAGCTTAGCATCTTTGATTTTACGACGAACTTCCGCGTTCAGCTTTTTGTACTGGATGAGAGTTGTGGTGGACCGGTTGCGTTTGAAATTGTGCCATGCCTGTTGTTTGGCTTGCCTAAGGTACGCAATTTCGTTGTTCCACCATAGGGGGGCTGGCTTTACTGGTTTGGTTGAGGACAGGGGGATGGAGTCGTTCGATGCACAGGGGATTGCTTTATGGATATTGGAGGTTTCTTGGGTGATGTTGGAAGACGTTGGGAAGGATTTGGAGTAGGATGGCATTTTCTATAGAACATCCTCTCTGATTAGAGGAGGCAGATCCCCAGAGCGGACTCCAAGCGTTTAAGTCACCTGCAAGGATAAAGGGTTGGGGAGGGGTGGGAAAAAGGTTGTGAAAGTCAGTGGTTGTTATTGATTGACTTGGCGGGGAATAAGCGCAAGTTATTGTGATTCTGTTGGACGTTTGCAGTTCTATCGATAGTGAGGATATATTGGATTGGGTGGGAACGGAGTGGTGGGGAAGGTTTCTCTTAACCAGAATGGCAATTCCTTGTTTGTTGGAGATTATGTGAGGAAGATTGTGGAAGTGCCCTACGTAAGGTTTGGGGGTGGGAACAGAGGAGTTGTGGGCAAGGTGAGTTTCGTTTGGAATTATAATGGAGGGATTATACCTCTTTAATAGGATTTCAAGTTCAATGTAGTTATTGTGATACCCGTTTATGTTCCACTGTAGTAATGATAATGATAACATTTGTTATATAGGATATCTATGTATATAGTTAAAGGGTTAGTATAAAGATGTTTATATTTATGACTTATCTAGATTATCTGTTGACTTTTGTGACGGTAATGTTGTTTTATATGTATTTGGTGTTATGAGGACGTTAAGATCGGGGAAGTTTGCGTGTAATTGGCTGAAAGGTGACATCTCGGTATCGCTGATAATTGGGCTGGAGTATGTAAGCGTGTGTGGGCTGGCATATTTTTCTGCACATCTGCTTGTGGTCGCTATTGCTGGTGTGCTGAGGTTAGTTGCTGTAGTTGCTGTTTGTTGTCTTACTGGTGATGTTGTTGTGTTGTTTTCGGCTGAGATTTGGATATGGTGGATGTTGTTTGTGTGATTGACTTGGTATGACTTATTTGTTTGTGGTTTTTTGTTTGTAGTTTCTTCATGGGGTTTGCTTGCAGGAGTTGTTTGCAAGTCATGTGCTGAGCTTACAATTGTTGGTTCACTACAGTGCCGGCGCCTTTTACAATTTGTGCAAAAGACGGTGCCGTTGTATTGTTTTGAGGGGGTTGTATTTGATGTGTATTGGGGTCGCTGTTGAAGATTTTCGATGCATCTCGAATGGTGCATCGGCGCTCTATTTTTATTTTATTTACTGACTTGTGTTCAAGGAAGGTGGGTCAGTCAGGGTCATTGGATGAATGGGTTTCAATTTGGCAGTTTATGTTCTTGGGCATGGATTATGTTGCGGTGAGGTGGCACACTGGCTACATAGCTCAATATTTCGACATCTATTTTTAGTATGACCGAGCCTTTGGCAGGTTTTGCACCGCATTGGGTTTGGGATAAATTCTTGCACACGAACCTTTTCCCATCCTAATTTAAGGATTTCTGGTCTACGGATTAGGTCGAACGTCACAATTGCAGCACCGGTAGAAATTAGTTTGTCACCGCCTTTACGCATGATTGTTTTTGACTTCGATTTGAGATACTTTTCGGCCGATTTCGTATCTTAATTCGGTGACAACAGTGTTATCGCCGTAAATGTATTTTAAACCTTTTCCAATTTGAAAGACATTATATGATGATAATGGCCGGATTTTTTCATCAGCAATTGAGCCGATAGCACTTGCCAATAAGAACCGAAGGATATGGTCGTCATTTTGTTTTGGCACAGGAAGAGGTACAAAGTCACTGAATTTTGGTCGTTTGTTGGGACGTTGCAAATCGGGATCGAGTAGTCGAAACCTATTGCTTTCGGGGGGTCAGCCCCGTTCATGGTGTCGAATGATCACTACGGTACTGAGCTTTTTTGATTTTTTTGTTTTTTTTTTTTTTTTGTTAACACTAATAAACAATAACAACTGCAACTTTAAGAAGTTGCGGTAACTGAGTCAGGTGAGACTATCGCAGTCGATCGCAAATAGGAGAAGAACGCGTGAAAACCAAAGGAAGTGTTTACGCGGCGGTTGCCCACTTTGAACTGAGAAACCAAATTTAGTGAAACTTCAGTTAAGGTGAAAATGTTGTATGTCAAGAACATTGATTCTTGTACTATTTTCTTAGATTTGTGATGCTTTGAACACTTTAAAAATAATGTCTCAAAATATGATTGTTCTAGCTTACCCGGCTTCCTTTGCTGCGCCAATAAAGACATACATACTTTTTTAGGCATTGAACAAATGTTTTATTATTTCTTTTGAGTCTATACCTTGATCTGAACGAAAAAGGTATGTATATATCAAAAATCATAAATCTACGTCAAATAGCTGGGAAGAAACTGTGAACAGTAGTTTTCTCTTAAATGGCTCCCCCATTTAATGAAACCAATTTTTTCTACAAAAAATAATACAAAGCTTGATATTTGGACCAAATAATGTAAATCTGCGTCGAATAGTTACGGAGTTATAGGAAATTCGGTTTTTTTTCTTGTATAGAGCATTACACCGCCGATTTTCCCAAAATGATACACTTATAAGACATATATTCCATTGCCTTTGAATTCTTAATTTTCGTGATTTCCAAACACGCATTTGCAAGGTTGGCAACACAACATAAGTATTATATGAACATTCTTTTTCTATTCAAAAAGAAAACTTCTTGCTCCTCTTACGAAATTTGTCAATATTTTCATTTCGTATAGTCAAAGTAAGTTTAGCACGATTGGCTTATTATGAATTCTAAAAAAATTTGCAAATTTTCAAATCTACAGGTAGTTTTAATTAGCAGACAGTCAATTAAAGTCAGTTGCTGTTATAACAATTAAATCGCACAACAGCTGCACTTTATTACTGAAGCAATGAAAGGTATAACAGCCTTGGGAATGCCTGGCTGCGGTTTCGAACATAATTATCTTCTCCTAAAGGCGAACCGCAAAGTGTTTCGGTATGTATTTCAATAAATAAGTAAGCATATCTTGTTCAAAGGGCAATATCAACATACATATAAGCAATGAAAAAATTCGCACGGGTGCAAGTATGGAAACACTTGCGTTCGGATGCAGGATTAATATTGCCATATGGTTATTCATATCGTATACCTGCTAAATAGATATTTATATGCCCATACCTATTTGTATGTATTTATGTACATATGTACATACATACCTACGACTACATCTGTAAATAAATAAGCATGCATATTATATTTTCCTTACTAGGAAAATTGCTTTTAAAAACTAAAATCTGCTTTTGCGGATTAAAATGAAAGAATCCAGCTGAGCTGTGATTTTCAAAAACTGAGCACTTCATTTTCCATTTTGTCCAATTTATCCATTTCTAGTTAATTTATGTACATTAATGTATTTCATCACGACGCCTTGGCATTGCATCATGATTAAACTTGACCTTGATGGGATGCCACTGCTTGAGCAAAGAAGATATCGATTTCTTATTAAAAGAAATTTTCCATTCAGAACGGAAAAATCATGTCAGTTATATCGATAAATGCTATTAATCTGTAAGATGCAATTTTATTTATAATTTGGCTTATGCTACCGCATGATTGCTGCCGTTAACTTTCACTTACAGATGAACTTACATATGTACATAGTATGTACATACATATGTATTTGATCCTCGTTTAATTCTTGGAGGTTCCTTATTCCATCTCCGAATGGAAGTTTTTTTTATCTGACACTTTCAATTTCATGCAGTTCACTATCACCTAGAATAGGCTATGCTGGCTGCTCCAACAAGAGGTCTCACATAAATGATCGACTACGTTCTTTGTGTTGCCATAAATAAAAACACACTACCGTTAAAGCCAGCGGCGATATCAAAGAACATTGCCGTCCCTTTGGTAAACTGATTTAGTAGTGTAGCCGTGCCCCACCTAGTTTCTCAAATCGTACTCCAAAGTTTATTTAATATGCATTTCTTCCACTCTATGTCTCTCACGAGCTCTAATTTAGAGGCATGTGCCGTCAAAACGAGATGACCCGTTAGTAGCGCTTCTAAGTGTATGGAGGCCAGTCTTTTCAGAGAACACAAAAACCCCACAATCTTAGTGGTGTATGAGTTGCACATTCCCCGCGTTCGCTTTAATGCCCTGTGCATGTTGATATGTGGGCAGTTCAAAGGATTGCCACTTTTCTTCTCTCCTCTTCTGGATTTACATATGTACATCCAATATATACCCTTATATCCCGGAATTTATTAAAGGTGAACGGTTTTGGCCACATTAAACTTTCTCCAGGCCTCTATACACTCTGAGCAGGTGCTGTTAGCTGGTAGAAAAGCATTGAAAAATAGTGAAGAAAAATTTGGTATGTCTTTATTCTATAATTTCATAATAGTCATACACGCGAATCTTAATGCAAATACGTTCCAAACATAAATGTGCCAACGTACTTGTGTTTTTTTTATTATATTATTTTCATACAGTAAAAAGTACAGACACTGTTAATCAGTAGTTCTTGGTAAAAAATTTTTTCTTTGTTGCCGTTTGTTTTAAATGTAAATCAATTCGCAAACGAGCTCCTATTGTGTGTTTGTGTGTGTAGTATATACAAGCCCACAAAGCGACACAAATAAAAATGATTATAAAATCAATCATTTGCAAATTTGCAAGGAAAAGCAAGCTGTCAGCCTGTCCGGCTGGCGAAGAGTCGCGACAATACCCAATACAATAAGTACAAACATACCAATCTTAAGAAATACGCAATAAAGAACAACTAACACAGAACAATACTCATGGTATCGCTTTATGCCTTTGTTGCCCGATCAAAAGAGAATATTTTGTTTATAAAAACAGGACTTGGTTCAAAGAATAATATTGCAAAAAACGTTCATTTTCATTGTTTCAACTGCGCAAATACGAGTATGCGAGACACTTAAAACACACTGAAAATCAAGTAAAAAACCAGCACTGAAATGACAGTGACAGGCACGGATACCGACACATATACAGTTGTGATTATTGCGGTTCCAGTTGATTTCTTTAGTTTATGTTTCCTTTTGTATCATATAATGTCCATTCATTATTATTCTGCCTCATGTATGCGATTATAAATATGTTGGTATGAATGGATATACATATGTATGCATATACTGGTATTTGAGTAGTAAGTATGTATGCTCAGGAATTGAGAACAGTTCCGAGCTTTATAGACAAACGTTTATTAACTAGGATCCAACCGGTAAAGTAAATACATAAAAAAAAGGGGCGCATAAAAACGTCCATAGAATATGATAAATTTCAGTACAAATAAAGAGTTTGGTGAAGTATGTATGTACGTCCACATTTATCAGCTTGTATGTACATACACACATACATGTAATACGAAATTTCGAATTTGTTTGATTTAAGCAAAACTCAGAGATTTTTTCGGATGCATGTCCATTTATCTACAAAACGAATTGATAACAATGGCACAAGTTAATCCTTCAACATCATGAGTATAAAAAATGGTTATACATTTTTTTCCAAAAATTACAACTGAACTGAACTATATAAAATTAAATGTTTAATATAGAAAAAAATAGGTTAGCAAAACAATAGGGCAAGCTTAATTGGGGAAGCTTATGGCAAGTTCTGGATATGTGCATATATACATACATACATCGTTTTTTTGTCACCCTTGAGTTAGAAGTGATAAGATTAAGAATGATAGAGAACAAGATTACGATTGAAAATGTTGTTAGCAGTGTTTGTGTAAAATTAATGAAAAATAATTTTATTTCGTCAGCGAATGGGTGGATGCTGCCAAATCGATTGAGACAAAAATTATGAGCGCTGCTTTTGACGTCCCAGGAAACTGTTTTTGTGTAAAAAGGCTTGTGCTTTCATATTTCCGCTGTTCAGGACTACATCAAAGAAATAGATTGTCTTAACTGTAGGCGTTGGCGAAAACTGATAAATTTCGGACGCCTTACACTATAGATTATTTGTTTTTAACGGTAGCCGTTCATCAAGGAAAGCAAGGCCAATTTCACTATTTTGAAGAGGACACTCGTTCCAGTGATTAGTATACACAATACTAACAAACAAAGCCATATTTTTTAACTTCGCCTCTTAATCCACTGTAAGTTGAAACTGCGGCTACGAGCGGGCTTCTGACTTAGAGCAAGCGGCTCGCTTTATAAATGTGACCTAAAATAAAAATTGCCCCAGAATCTGGTTGTGCGCTGGGCTTGGTACCCGGCACACAAAACCACCTTCCAATGAAAAACTTAAACAAAAAGCGTCGGATGAGACCCCTATTCAGATGACGACCACGGCACACGTTTAAAGGGCTTTGATTTAAGGCCATGCACCTGCAATGTCCGGACCCTTAACTGGGAAGGTGCCTCTGCCCGGCAGGTAGGTGGATGTCTCCACAAAGGCAAAGGCTGACATCACCGCCATCCCAGAGATGCGATGGACGGGGCAAGGAATGAAGAGGTTCGCACTTTGCGATGTCTACTACAGCTGCCATCTGTGGTGAGGGAGGGACTTCGTCGCCAAGTACTCTCGTTCTCTCCGGTGGGGGAGGGTTTCACCACGATTCGCATCAGAGCGAGATTCTTCAACATCTCGCTGATTTGCTCCCACGCCAATACGGAAGAGATGGACGATGTGACCAAAGATCACTTATGTAAGCGCCTTGAGCGCCATGCGGGCTCGCACACACGTTCCCCCGTCACGCTATATAACACGTGCAAGGCGATTTTAATACTAATATGGGAGGGTAAGGAATTTTCGGTCCCACAGGCGGTAAATTCAGTCTACACGACGAAACATCCGCTAATGGACTGAGGCTGATCGACTTCGCCGGGGCCCGAAACATGGTGGTATGAGGTACCAGGTTCAAGCTTAAAAAGCTGCACAATACTACATGGCTATCTCCTGATTGAAAAACACGAAAGCAAATTGATCGTGTTGGGGTAGACGGAAGGCATGCTTCCTGTGTTTTAGACGTGCGCTCTATTCGAGGAGCTAGCATCGACTCGGATCATTATTTTGTCGCAGCCAAGATTCGCACGCGCCTCTGCGCAGCAAAACCTGCACGCTCAGTGACACGAGAAAAGCTCGACGTCCAAAAGCTGCAATCCCAACAGAGAACCTACCGTTTCGCCTATCGACTTGCACTCCAGCTCTCTGAGAGCAATGTTCAACAAGCGGATATCTGCGCGGAATGAGACCACATTTCTGTCTGAAGAGGTCATTGGTTTTCAGCGAGACCGAAAAAATGAATCGTACGATGAGGAGTGCCGCGTCGCCATGGAAAAGAAAGATGCCGCCTATAGGGCCAGGCTGCGATCGAGCGCAACGCGAACTGTGTGGGAGAGATATCGGGAGTTAAAGAAGGAAGCGAGGCGCATTTTTCGGAAAAAAAGAAGACAGAGGCATGCGTGAGTGCGAGGAGCTTGAGGTGCTAGCATATAGCAAAAAGTGCCCAAAAACTGTATCATCCGTACCTTATGATACAATTTTTGGGCACTTTTTGCTATATGCTAGCACCTCAAGCTCCTCGCACTCACGCATGCCTCTGTCTTCTTTTTTTTCCGAAAAATGCGCCTTGCTTCCTTCTTTAACTCCCGATATCTCTCCCACACAGTTCGCGTTACACTCGATGACTTACAGAAGGTTTCAAGACTGGGGCAATTTTCTGTAAGAATGGAAACGCGATTTGATGACCGGCATCTAGAGTACACTTAAACTTTGGAGAGAGCACTTCTTCACGCTGCTTAATGGTAGTGTCGCGGAAAACATCGAAGATGATGAACCCGAACCTCTAATCAATGAAGAGAGAGTCGAAGTGGCGATAGCCGACCTGAACGAAACTCGAACGGTAATAGCCCGGCAAACAATAAGGCCACTGGTACTGGCGCACTGCCAGCAGAGCTCTTCAAGTGCGGCGGCGAGGGGCTGGTAAAGAGCATGCACCAGCTCATTCGCAAAATAGGGTCGGACGAACGCATGCCTGCTGATTGGAATTTGAGTGTACTCTGCCCAATCCACAAAAAGGGCGATTCTGTACTATGCGCCAACTACCGCGGGATCAGTCTTCTTATCAGAGCATATAAGGTTCTGTCAAGCGTATTGTAGGAACAACTGAAACCCACCGTGAATGATTGGACCTTATCACTGTGGCCAAATATTCACGATGCGCCAAATCTTGGAAAAGACACGAAAGAAAGAGAAGGTGAACGAGGGCGAAACTAAGTACATCCTGTTATCAGCGCATTCGCGTCTTGGCTCCCGTCTATGTTGACAATTACAATTTCCAAACAGTGGAGGACTTTGTTTATCTGCGAACCCGCATTAACATCTACAATATTATCAGCCTGAAAATCCAACGTAGAATCTCTCTTGCCAGCTACTTTGGGCTGAGTAGGCAACTGCGCAGTAAAGCCCTCTCGACGAACCAAAACCAAAACCACACTATAGTCTTTCATCATGCCCGTACTATTGTATGGCGCTGAAGCATGGGTACTGTCAGTATCGGATGGGCAGCCCTTGGAGTGTTCGAGAGAAACATTCTCCGATAGATTTATCGACCTCTACGTCTTTGCGACGGAGAATACCGCATATGATGGAACGATGAGCTGTATGAGCTTTACCGCTACATAAACATAGTCCGACGAAGTAAAATACAGCGGCTACGTTGGGGACATTTCGTGCGAATGGACGGAAATACTCCTTCTCTGAAAGTATTCAACGCGGTACCAGCTGGTGGTGGCTGAGGAAGAGGACGGCCTCCTCTGTGTTGGAAACACTAAGTGGAAAAGGACTTGACGTCAGTTGGCATTTCCAATTGGCGCCAGTTAGCAGGAAGAAGGAGTGACTGGCGCAGTTTGTTGAACCTGGCCAAAATCGCTTATAACCTCTTAAGCGATTAAGTAAGTAAGTATTCGGTATAATTTTTGTTTAGATACATCAGTTTCAGGTAAAAGTTTGCCATCAAAATGCAGGAAAAATTACTTCTATAAAAAACTCTTTAAAAGTCGCATTTTGCTACCTCTTGAAGAACTTATATTCTAGAATGCCTAATAGAACTTCGAGATATTTTAGACTCAATGAGTTTGCTATATTTGCATGTAGCGCCCCCCTATCAGAAATATTTGCTCGATACAAAGCTGTAACAACTCCAGGTGTTAAAAGATTTTGGCTCTGGCACTTTAAATTTGTTGTCAAGTTTGCACGTTCGTGGTGAGGATCAGACGAAATATTAAACTTTTCTGTGGCTTAAATGTTTGCCTTATCACTTTTTTTTATACATAATTTTTGTCTTCTGTATGAATCAAATAATTATAATTAAATGTTACTTTTAGGTTTGTATTAACCGCTGAGAAAAAAATTATCATTTATTAACCTATAATAACATATAGTATTATTGATCATATTCTTTATTAATACTTTCATTTTTATATATGATTATATTATTATATATTAAATATGTTTTCATTTTTGAGAACATACATACATATGTTTACGAGGGCATATCGAAAAATTTACCATCAAACAGTTTCTAGAAAAGTGGTGTAGCATTTTCAGTTTTTAAATCTGCCAAAAACTATGGCTCAAACATTAGATTTTATTTCTGATAGATAAAGCAACGCTCTAGGGGACACCACACAGTGGCACTTTCATGCAATCTAGAAGTGCGAAAGTAAAATTTGTTGTTGTAGAAATGACAAAACCTTTGCATGTAGTTCTCAAATAATCAATATGGCTAACGGTAATTACCATTTACCACTTTAATCAGCAGGCAAAGGGTATTTGATAGTTGTGTTATTTTGAATAGCCGAGTGCACGAGTAGAGTGCACGAATAATACAAGTACAAGTGCGAGTATTTATTTGGAACTTTTACATATGTTTTGTGTTCGTTTATTGTGTTGAAATAGTGATATTAATGCGCATTCTTTTATCTGTGTATAACATACATGGAACTGTGAAGAAAAACATCGTTAAAGTTTTGAATTAAGCCACATTAAAATAACTTTTAATTTTTTGTAACGCTCTTTTACTACTTGACAAATTCCATTTGTATTTGTCTGCCACCAGCTGCATCTACCGACAGAGGAACCACATCGTCCTTGTATCAATATATATATATATATGTAGTATGCATATATACTCTTTAAAGTCACCGTTCCGGTGGCAAAGATAATATAATACGAAACTCTCCTTTCCTATTGAGAGCGTCCCCTAAACTCGTGGTTTGAGCTGGCAACAAAATCGAATCAGGGGACCGATGAATAGCTGATGCGCGTAAACTGAGCTACCAATGGATATAATTAAAATTCACCACTTTTTATACCGAAAATATGTCGTGCGATCAACACAAAAACTAACTGAAAGATAGTCTTAAAAACCATTTTATTAGTAATTGATTGATTTGATTTATTTCAGTTTACTATGGTTCTTGACTTCACATGAACTAAGTTAAGTTTATTCTCTAATATATTCAACACATTTCTATTTAAATATGTGAGCATTGCTTTCATTTTTTAAATCTGCATTTAATGTATTAAATAAACTTATTCGTTTAAAAAATAACGTTTTTTGGGCTGTCGTCATTTTGTGTTTTTATAATCTGAAATCGCTCTCATTTCTGAGGTTGTATGGCTGCACTTCACCGACATATGTACATACATAAGTAATTTGCTCTTGTGAATTAATGTTAGGGTATTTAGTTCTAAGCGTTGCTTAATATTTAACCACTTAAGCGCAGATAGCAAGAGTTGCACAAATGTGTATTTACTGTATCTAATGCATCGCATTGCCTTATTTTGTAGTTTTTGCAGTCTTTCTATTTGTGCGTTGTTGCAAATGTATATAATGATGTTGGGTAGTATTCACAGTGTAGCTTTATAATTATATTATATATCTTACATTTTGCTTTGGATTCTTTTAGAAAAGCCTATTTTCATTCAAATTTTTTAAGCTAAATGTGTACTCGATATGGTTGTTAAATTTTAACTTTTTGTCAATAAGAACACTGAGATATTTTATATTGTTCAACTTTTTCAATAATTTTATTGTTTATTTTTATCTTCTCCTCGCTTGTCATATTTATTTCCATCCATTTAGTGTTTTGCTCATTCATTCATTTTTAACCAGTTGTTGATATTGGCTATGTTATTCATTAGTTTCATTTTACATTCTTGCGCAGTTTACCCGCCCGCATATATTAATGTGTCGTCACCATAAATTGTTATTTTATAATTTTTTATAACATTAGTCATACCGTTTAAAGTAATGATGAATAGTAGTGCACCTAAAACATATCCCTGAGGCACATCTGTTTTCACATGCATGTATTCCGAAGGGCTATTTATTTTAGTTCTTTGGGTTCGTTCATTTAAATACGTTTTGAACCACTTAAGCTATTTATTCTTTATACAGCATTTCTCGAGTTTTTGTATCAGTTTATCACGGTCAATAGTTTCGAAAGCCCGCTTAAAGTCTAGAAATATACAATAGTAACATAGCTAACTGTAGTTTCACATGAATAATTTTTTCTGAATCCCGATTGGTATTTCATAAATATAGTATTATTTTCAAAATACTCTTCTAATTGTATTTTTATCATTTTTATAGTAATGACGAATAGTAGTGCACCTAAAACATATCCCTGAGGCACACCTGTTTTCACATGCATGTATTCCGAAGGGTTATTTATTTTAGTTCTTTGGGTTCGTTCATTTAAATACGTTTTGAACCACTTAAGCTCTTAATTTTTTATACCGCATTTCTCGAGTTTTTGTATATGTTTATCATGGTCAATAGTTTCGAAAGCCCACTTAAAGTCTAGGAATGTACAATAGTAACATAACTAACTATAATTTCACATAAATAATTTTTTCTGAATCCCGATTGGTATTTCATAAATCTAGTATTATTTCCAAAATACTCTTCTAAGAGTATTTTGATCATTTTTTCTAATGTTTTCAATGTGTTTATTGACCGATGTTCCTCACAGTTCTTTTTCAATAGCCGTTACCATTGTATCTTTCCAACTATGTATGTGGAAATACACCTCTCATAACGGATTCATTCACTATTTCCGTTAAGGGTATCGCTACAGTTTTCAAACTATCCAGAATAATTTTAGGCCTCACTTTTCCATAGTCTGATTTGTTTTTCAGCATAGAACATATTTTCTTGATTCGTAATGGGAAACTTGAAACTATAAGGAACATTTTGTATAATATATATGTACATATGTATATATATGTATTGAAAAACTTTAACATTATTTTTATATCATTTTTGTCATATTTTTCTAATTTTATCTGCACTTCAATTATCCCTTCGTCAGGTATTTGTTCACACCCTTTAACATTAGCACTAATTGAATGGATGCTACTAATTAAATAATCTATTACAGTTTTTGAATTATTTTTTACCCTTGCATAATTTGAATTTTATTGTTTTAAGAAGTTATCATTTAGGATGCCTTGAATTCTGCGTTTATATGTTCCTATCTTTTTCCAGTCGATATTAAAGTCCGTATATTCCACTTTTTCAAAGCTACTTAGGATCTGTAAACAGCCACCGCCATTATAATAATATTACCAAGATAGCTTTGTGTTTTATGCGTTTCCATCAAGAATATTATATCTCTTGACCCGTTTTATTCTACACGAGTTGCAAAAGAATGCTCGGATAAAATTCCCTTTACTTGCAAAAGCAAACCTGTTAGCATCTTTCATTAAACAAGCGATTTGTTTATACATAAGTAGCTATTTAAGAACGGAAAATAGTTGTGCTAACAAATTTAAGGTTGATGTATTTATATTGTTAAAAATACTATGCAAAGTAAAACGTACGGGGTTTTCAATAGGGACGCTACAAAAGTAGGCCGATAGTGACAGCAAACGACGCTATATTTTTCCCCGCTCTTTTGGCATTTCTCTTCAGCAAGGCTTGCCATTTATGGTCGTCGTCATTTCTGGCTGAATGGCTTCGTCAATAAGCAAAATATGCGTTATTGGACAGGCAGAAATCCACACGTACTCCACGAGTCAACATTGCATCCCGAAAAAATTACGGTTTGGTGCGGTTTATGGGCCGGCGGCGTCATTGGGCCGTACTTCTTCCGTGATGATCAAGACCGGCACGTTACTGTGAATGGGAATCGCTACCGCTCAATGATAACCGAATATTTTTGGCCCGAATTGGATGATATGGACTTGGACAATATGTGGTTCCAACAGGATGGCGCCACAAGCCACACAGCGAATGTCGATTTATTGAAAACCAAGTTTGGTGAACGTGTTATCTCACGAAATGGCCCAGTCAATCGGTCGCCTCGGTCGTGCGATTTGACACCGTTAGACTATTTTCTGTGAGGTTACGACAAGTCTATGGTGTATGCCAACAAGCCAGCGACGATTGATGAACTTCGTACGAATATCGAACGTGAAATTGCAGCAGTATCGGCCGATTTATGCTTGAAAACCGTAGAGAATTGGGTTCAGCGTCTGGACTTCTGCAAGCGTGCCCGTGGTGCCCATGCAAAAGAAATCGAGTTCCATACATAATGGCATCATAGGAATAAATAATTCAATTCATATCCCAAACCGTTTTTGTTTTATTTAAAAAACTTTTGTAGCGTTCCTATTAAAAACCCCTGTATTTTCTCAGGGCTAATTCACAATAGCGCAGGTCGGATATCCGTATACCGACTTGGCTCAACTCGCATATTTTTCCAAGTTAGTCTTGTTGCTTTACATGCTATTTCTTATCTTGCCTAGTGCAAAGAACGTAGATTACAAAGAAGTAGCATACTTTCACCGGATATGCCAACAGAATGTTTTGGCTTATTTCACCATAGCAGAACAAACTTGACTTTTATTGATTGATATTAGAATCTGATTAGATCCAAAGGGTTTGTGCTCTTGTGAAGTAAGCTAATATTTCTTACCACAGTATAATTTCACTGATGCAACTTCTTTGTAATCTACGTTCTTTTTGTTAATAGCTATTTGTAGGTGCTCAAAGTTACTTATAAGTATCTGAATATTCGTATATATGCCTTTTCTATCATTTGATTGTCCTAACAGTTGTTTTGTTTTTTTTTTATTTTTAACCTATTTTGGTATACTGGACATGTCTTGCTTGTTGTTAAATGATTTTCGTCAACACATAAATGAAATATTTGGTTTGCTGGAATATAGTTTACGCAATTCGACTCGTTATTGCATTCTTTCGATTTATGGTTTCCAAAACATTTTTAACAACCTTCCACATTTTTACACTCTGCTCCTTTGTGATTAAAACCTTTGCATGTAAAACAGCATAGCACACTCACTCCACCAAACACTTTACATCTTTCTCATCCAACATTTATCATATCATTGGCTAGCACTTTAGGAAACGTTTTGACGTCGGTATCTAATTTTGACAAATAACAACACCAAAAAAAAGGTTATCTGTTGAAATTGTATACGTTTTGCGTGTTTTACTGAATGAGTAAAATCACCAAAATTTCTCAATGAATGACCACACATGTGTGTTGATCTACTGGCATAATTAGAAAATTTTATAAAAAGGCATATTTTAACAGCGCTCTCACGAAGCCAGAAAACGTAAATAATACATGGGGCATTCCGCGCCAGATCGTCCGATCAAAAAGTGGCACATCTTCGATTTTGATGAAATTTTAAAGGCTTAAAAAAGTACTCGAGAAATGACGAATTCCAAAATTTCAACTATTTTTATGCATTTTTATGGATTTTACAGTATAAACAAAAAAAAATCACCTTTTTACTACATGTCAATTATCTTATCGAAGATGTGGAATAAAATTTTGAAAAAATTTACACATTTCATTAATGAAATTCTTGTTTTGGGGAAATTTTTAGAAATTTTTTTTTTCGAAAAAATTTTTCAAAAAAATTTTTTTTTTCAAAAAACTCAATTTATTTCAAAAGGCCCGGTCTTCGATTTTTAAAAAAAAAAATATGTTATAGCCGAAGTCATCCCGGAAATAACGCATATTCTACTTTGAAGGAGTCACAAAAAATGTGAAAGTTATGAATTTTTTAGTGAATTAATCCACGTTACAGCGGGTACGCGCGCGAGGCTATACTTGTACGCTGCCAGCGCTTTTTACGATTGCGCGTTTGGTTTTTGACCATAATTTGTAAAGTTTGGATTTTTCACTTCAATACTTAGTGTAGGATTCATATTACTCATTTCAAAACAAACTAATTATTAATCAATAACACTGTCATCATAATAAATAATAGTGTTCAAGGTCACTCGGAGCCAATAGAAAGATGTTCTTTTCGTTTCGATTATTGAAACATATTTTTTTTTTCGACCTTTCGAATATTATTGATTATCACGAATAAACCAAGGTTAATTATTCAATGAATTGTTGTGTATTACCTGTGTTCATTAATTTTGTATTATACATTATGAAAATGTTATTACAATTATACGTCTTTTTAAGTTAACGGCCGCTTACCGTTTTCAGAATAACATTTAATTTATAAATATTATTTCGTTGTGATCGACAATTGATTTTGAATTGCTTCTGCTACTAAAACATCATTTCCATTCTTGAGGAAGTTTATTAAAATAAAAAATTCAATTAATTGTTTTTGAACAAGTTTTATAATTTTTAGTTTTAAACAAAATTACAACTACATTTTTTCAAGCAAAGAAAATTACATTTTAACTTCTAAGGATTTCAAACTCGTTGCCGTTGTCTTGAACGCAATTGTATTTTCAGACGTCGGGGATACGTGGTGAAACGAGAGTGTTCCTTTTACAGTTTTGCACTTTTCAAGCCTTAGTTTTAAATACTCTGAAGCAACTTCGTAGTCTTCCTTAGAACAAAAAAAACGTTGTACTTTTTTAAATGAATGACAGACCATTCGTAAAGCTGCTGAGCGGTCAAAATTTCGTTTCTTGTCCCTTTTTGTAGGGAGTATCGTCTTGCAATTCGTTTCAATGTACCGCCGACTCCGTCACATGCTCCTTTTCCATGTGCAGTCGCAAAATAATTCCATTCAGCTCGTACACCGAAATCATCGTAATGATGTCTCAAATTGGAGAAGTTTTTTTTATTTTTGTATTGCTGAGGTGCACCGTCCGAAAAATATATAATTTTTTCTACAATCGTGAATTTGTCTTTCAAAAACTGAATCATCTTTTCTTGAAACATAAACACAGCAACTGTATCATGTTCAAGACAATCAGATATTCCTACGTAGGATAAATGTTCAATATTATTGCTGTTAATGTCTCGATAATATATGACGAACGGGTGAACTGTCGCTTGGTTGTTATTCCAATGGAATCCTTGAACGGCTTCCTGGACAACAAACGCATAATTTTCTGAAAAATCGAGAGTCACCAAAAATTCGCCAATTTTCAAATTCTCTTTAACATTCTTGAAATGGCGAGACTGTTCCGTAGCGACAAAATCATGGTTTTTTAATTTTGTTAATTTGTCTACGAGCGACGAAATAAATTCTTCCGTACTGTCAGTCATTGTCTTCAAAGTACATCTATGATTGAATTTTCAAAATGAATATACGTTACAACAACATTAAATGACTTACATTTCATGAGTCTAAAATAAGTTACCTATCTGTTGAAATCCATTGTTTGTAAGTAACATCCTCTACTGCTTGATCATCAAAAATTTGCGTTAATCGATCGTATAAAACAGTTTTTGTGGGGCATGATTTGCATTTGCCTTCGTAACATTCTGAACTTGATTCTGAGCACAACAAGTACTTTAGGAGCAATTTATATGCGTATTTTCCGTCAATAGGTACTTCCCAAGTTTTGGTCAATTGGCTCAAATGGCAACCTTGGATGGAATTTTTTAAAAACAATTTGGCTTAAAAACAGTTTGGGGTTTACGCGGATAGAAGAGTGTGTAATTTACCTTCGATCATGAGTTTGACATTTTGATGAATAATGCAAACACACACAGCATGAGTTCCAGTAGCTCCCGCTAAAATACATTCATTAGGACGAAGCTCGGCGAATTTCGTGAATCCTAATTTCAAATCCGGATACTCAACTTTAAAACATTGGTGTAATTCTTGTAAATTGCAATATAAAAGTCTTTTTTGAATTTTTTCTTTGACTCCATCGCTATTTTTAATTGATACAAAATCCTTCATTCCCGGTATTTCCCTCGAGTTTTGATCATTTCGATAAAACTGCTTTACCAAAGCGATCGATTCATCTGGAAGTGTACGACCGCTTCGTGTATCAGGCACAGAAAGAATTCCATTTTCAGTTTTTAATTTTATTGCCTTATTCGCCATGTATTTGGAACAATGAAAGTGTTGCGTAATATCATTTACTGTGAACGAAGTTGGCAAAGATGTCAGAATTCGAAATTTATCATCCCTGAAATAATGACCATTCATTTCATTAATTGAACTGTGGAAATGGAGAGAGTTACTATATAGCTTGAAATAATAACCGTGATGTATCTGCAGCATTGAACTTTTGTTTGTACTGACATATAACTTCGTAAGCGTCAGCTTTACTGTCATTGCTGGTAGTAATTTTCAAATTAGTTATATCTTCGAATTTCTGCTTTAGTGTTTTTTGTGCAGATTCAACTTTCTTCGTCACATTTTTTTTTCAAAAACTCTATCATAATAAAAGAATATTAATTTACTTGTTACCTTGTTCGAGTTTATTTTTCTGAATTTGTAAATATGATAAATGTTTTTACCTAGTATCGTCAATTTCACTTTCATCCAAAGCAGCAAGTGCAATATTTAGTTTTTCAATAAGTTCATTTTTATCTACATATTGTTCACCGCCGCTGTCCGATGAACCCGATTCTGATACGTTTTTCTGTGGCATCTTATCAATATTGATCCTACACTTGGGACAAATTACTGCATTTTCAGGTACAGTTTCAAATTTTTTCCTATTTTCGTCCGATAATCTTCTCAAGTCCTTGCTTGTGTCTATAGAAATACATAATATATCGATAAGACTAGACTTGTACTTAATCATAAAGACCGGTATTATACGTGGAACTTACGGCCAGTGCAGCTTCCGAATGGATTCCAGCATGGTTTTTTCTTTGGCGGGCTCATTACGCTATACTCACAAAGAACGAAATATCACGTAATCAAAAACTGTAAACGACTTCTTTCACAGTACGGCTTTAGATACACTGACGTACTTCGTTACCTTCATATGCCGTTTATATACTCATTAATACACTATTATTTATTATGATGACAGTGTTATTGATTAATAATTAGTTTGTTTTGAAATGAGTAATATGAATCCTACACTAAGTATTGAAGTGAAAAATCCAAACTTTACAAATTATGGTCAAAAACCAAACGCGCAATCGTAAAAAGCGCTGGCAGCGTACAAGTATAGCCTCGCGCGCGTACCCGCTGTAACGTGGATTAATTCACTAAAAAATTCATAACTTTCACATTTTTTGTGACTCCTTCAAAGTAGAATATGCGTTATTTCCGGGATGACTTCGGCTATAACATATTTTTTTTTTTTAAAAATCGAAGACCGGGCCTTTTGAAATAAATTGAGTTTTTTGAAAAAAAAAATTTTTTTGAAAAATTTTTTCGAAAAAAAAAATTTCTAAAAATTTCCCCAAAACAAGAATTTCATTAATGAAATGTGTAAATTTTTTCAAAATTTTATTCCACATCTTCGATAAGATAATTGACATGTAGTAAAAAGGTGATTTTTTTTTGTTTATACTGTAAAATCCATAAAAATGCATAAAAATAGTTGAAATTTTGGAATTCGTCATTTCTCGAGTACTTTTTTAAGCCTTTAAAATTTCATCAAAATCGAAGATGTGCCACTTTTTGATCGGACGATCTGGCGCGGAATGCCCCACATAGAGAATGCACATCCCAGTTCATTCCACGACTCGTTCCGTTGTCGGTGGGTCTGCTGGAAACATACCACACTCTTTTTTCCCCACCACAAGTATTCAGTAGACCCACTGAATTTAACAGTAGATACCAAATTAACTGTGCTAGAGCCAGTATTGGCGATTTGAGAGTTTTTACTTCATTTTCTTACCAGTTTGATATGTTAGCATTTTAGAATAATAATAATGCAATTAAATAAAAATAAAAAATATTTTTTGATTGTATAAATACAGACATATGTATATTTGCACAAATTTACTCAATCGTTCTTGTGCATGCATGTACACTAATGCATATTTGCATATGCAATTTATGTATCGTTTATTAAAATTTGCATTGATAAGCAACAGATTTCATATTTGTTATCATTTGTACATGCATGCATTTATGCATATATACTTACATTTAGATATCTGCACATAATATATATAGACACGCACATATTCAACCGAACTCTAAATATGTTAAAAATTTGACAGTAATCACTTTTTCCTTTCAACCATCAATATACAATGTTCTGATGATATACTTTAAGAAATATTTGAACAAAGCTTATTTTAGCAGGCCATCTTTGGTAGTAGTATTCAAATATTATTTTATTTGACTTAGGTAGGAGAAAAAAGTGAAGTAGTACACAAATATTGATTCTAGACCGAATAGAGGAGGATCTGAGAGAAACGACTTACGAAAACATTAATACATAAGATGATATTAAGTCTTACTCCACAGAATTAAATGTGTAATTAAAATTCTGAAGTCTTATATATGTAGGTTCAGAGTAAAAATAGTACGTTTATTTGGAATTTCTTGTTGAAATTCTTTTGTATAGGTCATTGACATACATATGTACATCATTGGTTCAGGAAGACGCATAAGTATTGCTATCAATTAAAGGTTTTACAACCCACAATTAATTATAGCAATATTTGCTTCGAATTTTACAAATGTAGAAAAATTAGTAGATTGGTAGATTTTCGACTACTAAATATTTATTTTGCTATACTTAATTTCAATAGTCATGTTAATGCTATAGCTAATAAGGCTAGAGGGATGTTTGCCGTTATAAAACGATGGTCAAAAGAATTCAAGGACCCATATGTAACAAAGGCTCTTTTTACAACTTTAGTAAGACCTATGCTAGAATACGGTTCGATAGTTTGGAACCCACGTTATCAAGTTCACATTGATCGGCTGGAATCAATTCAAAAACAGTTCTTACTTTTTGCCCTAAGAGACTTTAGATGGGATTCTCGGCTTAATCTTCCTTATTATACTGATCGTTTGAAGCTAATAAATCTTCCTACTCTTTCCAGCCGTAGAGAAATGTTAGGCATAATATTCATTACTAAACTACTCACAGGGTCTATCGCAAGCACATTTCTTATTGCCGAAGTTAAACTTAATGTTCCTTCTCGGATTTCAAGACACTTTAAACCTCTTTACTTAAAACAGTGTAAAACCAATTATGAATTAAATGAACCTTTCAGATGTTTATGTCAAGATTTCAACTGTCTTTCCAGCACTTTTGATATTTCGGACTCACTTTTCACCATAAAAAGAGCTGTACTGTCCTTTCTCAATAAATGATTAACGGCGGTATAATATATATTTGACTCAGCTGATGAAGTTTTTTTCTGTAGCTGAGCAGTTTTGGATCTCGATGCTTATCTAACAAACTTTTTCCTTTTAACAACTCGGTACAAAAAAAAATTATAAAAATAAAAAAATAGAAAAAAAGATCCGTACGTCATGCGGACTGTGCCCCTCGTGTCGGTTGGGCGGGAAAGAGGGTAACCGTTGGGCTTATTATTATTATTATTATATTTGTTACATTTTCAATAAGACGTAAACACTACCATAAATGCGACCAAAATTTGTACGATATATTGGCATACATATGTACATATATACACACATATATGTGATGTTCATATGTATGCAAGTAGGCCTAACGGTTCGCCAGCCTATGCGTTTGGTAGCGCCGATTTGGAATGATATTATCGCTTTAAAAAAAATATATTGCATAATTTCGTGGAAAAGTCATTTATCATGATAAGTAAACATAATAGGTTAATAATAAATACATTTATTTATAAAAGATTCTGCGGGCCAAAAAAAATACCTACATTCCCATATCTATTTGTGAATAGAACTATATTCACGAATAAGGATTAATCAGAGAATGTTCACTTTTCAGCGTATTATTAATTTCGCACGCCTAGATTGCGTAAAAACGGTATTATTACTTTTAATCCAAAACAAAATAATCGTTACTTCAGAGGGAAAAAAGATCACTCGAAAAACGAGTTTTACTTTTGTATAACATAATTTTTGTTTTAATTCCTTAGCAAAAAATAAATAAAATTCAGAAATGTATTATTATTATTGATTGCAAAGAATAGTATTCTAAAATCTTATATATGTATGTACTTATATTAACATGAAACGCTATTTCGTTAGTCCGCGCAGAATGTCCGAACAACAGGACGGACAGACGTGAAAATCGCAGTTACTCGTCTATTCCTGCAGAAGGTCCTAACGGAATCCTTTTTTGCAAAGTCACGGCGATTTCGCAATTACTTACTTAAAAATGAGAAAGTTTCCGTGTTTGTGGTTGAGTGTGTGAGTGAGTGTGTTATTACCAAAGAACGTAGAT
Source organism: Anomoia purmunda (assembly GCA_951828415.1). Taxonomy (NCBI): domain Eukaryota; kingdom Metazoa; phylum Arthropoda; class Insecta; order Diptera; family Tephritidae; genus Anomoia; species Anomoia purmunda. The sequence continues at coordinate 75,167,716 of OX639998.1, read as the reverse complement.
TACAAAGAAGTTGCATCAGTGAAATTATCGTGTGGTAAGAAGTGTTAGCTTACTTCAACACACCACACCCCAATGAGATCCTATCAAATTCCAATATCAATCAGCAAAACTCAAACTAGTTGTGGTATGGTGAACTAAGCTAAAATATTATGTTGGCATATCCGGTGAAAGTATGCAACTTCTTTGTAATCTACGTTCTTTGTTGTTACGTTTTCAGGCAAAAAAGGCTGTACAGAATTGTATAAAATTTAGCACACCAATAGCTTGCCCCCTACGCTATACCATAGGCCATCTGTTAAAAAATTATAGTCAATTCAATAAATAAGTTAAATCAAATATTGCTATATAACGACTGGATAGATCTGGATAAGATTTGGCGCATATGTATATAGTCCATTATATAGGTTACCATATTTTATAGGGAGTTGCCACCTGTTTAAAAGGTTCCATTCATTAAAGCAATGAATGAAATCAAATACTGCAATAAGGAGGTAAAATTAAAGAGGCTTAATAAAGCTTCATCTCCCAAATGTTTTGAAATAATGTTGCCACGTGTTTAATTAAAAAATTAATGGCAAATTTTAAGAAAGCGTGATTTCAAAAATAATTTAGGTGAGAGTTGCCACCTGTTAAAAAAAAATAATCAAAAATTATAATAAGTTAAATCAAATCCATTCAATATTGGGTGCAAGGCTCAATAAGGCTTCGTTTCCCAAATACTTTTAAAGAAGGTTGACACCTGTTTGTATGCAAATTAAGTTCAATCAAAAAAGAATCGACATTTTACAATAGGTACATTCGATTCTGCTCGCGTCCAAACAAATTTGTGTGTACAAGCAACTACAACGATAGCTAGCTAGATTCGGCGATCGCGAGTACGGTGATGCCTCATTAAACTGGTCGAACTCATTAGATTCACTTCTGCAGACATTTGACCAGTTTTAAGCTTTACATAAACGGCGATCATGTGTGCGGAGGTACTTGCACTTTTGGTACATGTTCGTCATTTGTTATGTGCGCACATTACATTGGAAACAAAAACAAAATCTGTGTTGATGTTAATTTATGGGAGATGCTTCATCGATTCGCCACTCGCTAGCAGATGGCGAATCGAATACGGCTAATATGATTGTCAAACTACATGTTTTAAAAATGCGTAATGCGCAAAATAATCTTGTCTCTCTGTTTAAAAAAGTACTTGAAATCATTATAAGTTGAATCAAATTTTGAAATAATGGTCTGAAATAAAAAAATTTCAACTTGTTGTTTTAAATACTTTTGGAGAGAGTTACCACCTGCTTAAAAGTGTACCATAAATTAAATTTTTAAGTTAGCGGATCACGTAATGCGATTCAATGTATGTAGGCTAAAAATAACCTGATAATGAAAATATATTTAAGGAGGGAGGATGAATTTAATGATAATTGTAATCTTACTGAAATATAATTTTAAAAACAGGTTTGATGAAGGTTGCCCCCTTAAAGACCGTTGATTAAATTTAATTGGTAAGGTAACGGAAATTTTGCAAAACTGGTGTCAAACGAAAAACGTTTGAGGAGACTCGTTTAGAGAAATATATTTGTAGAGTAGAAAAAATAAAATTCGACTAAAATTATAAAATAAATAAAACCTTACAACACTGGCATGAACTGACGGAGGTTTAGGAAAAGTTAGTATCGAACAAATTTGTAGGGGTTGCTCACTATTTGGAAATTAAATACAAATAAGGATATTTCAAGTATGCATACATTCATACATATATGTATTTTCACAAACTTTTTCGAAAACTCTTAATAAAAGAATTGCCAGGTTTCCAAAACTAAAGTAATTTTTCTAGAAATAAATCCTAACAAACATTTATAATAAAGTGAAAGTTTGTGTATGGCTAATATAAAGCTTATATTCAATTAAATTAGTAAGGTAGATCACATATCGATTAGGACTGGACAGAATAACGTAAGATTTGGCACATATATATAGTTACAATAAAGCCGAGGGTTTGTCATCTATTTAAAAGGATAAATTCATATAAACAAATGGATGAAGTCAAATATTGCAATATGGATATTAAACGAAAGGAGTTTAATAAAGGTTTATTTCCAAAATATTTTGAAAGAAGATTGACATCTGCTTAAAGCTCAATTTAGTTGAAGTAGCTGATATTTGACAATATGAGTGTCTCAGTAAAAAAAAAATTGTGAACAATAAAAGTCGAAAATATTTTTGGAGAGGGTTTAAAAGTTACTTGAAATTATAAGTTAAATCAAATATTGAAATATGGGTCGCAAACCATAAAGTTTTAAGAAGGCTTTGTTTGTTTTGAAAATACTTTCGGAGAGGATTGCCACCTACTTTAAAAAGTAAATAAAATTATATTATTAAGTTAAAGGAAATATACGGCATGGGTAATAAATCAGTAGCCAACCGTAATCGGAAATTATGATGTGGCGGTAGATTTTGTTTTAGATAGTAAAAACATGAAAACCTAATATATAAATGAATTTAAAGTTATTTCCTTTGGTAAAATTATTTATATCCTTTTCCGTTACATTCGAATTTATCAATCAATTTTCCTGATAGAATTGGTTTCGGTTCATTATATTTAAATTATATCTATGAAAAGATTGAACATATGATGCGATAACTTTAAAGGAAACATCAATGCAGCATATAGTGTTTAAACATCAATTGTTTAGGTGTAGATTGAAAAACTTCGAAAATATTTTCCGAATTCTACCGGTTTCGGTTTCTCAATGTTTAGAGCTTGTAGTACCTACTCGAGAGAAATTCTCTCTGAATCATAGTATGGACAACTTTTATTTCGATTTTAGCGTAGTCAATAAAAACCATAGCCCTTACTACCATGAAAACATCAAAAAGGGATAGCTTGACATAGTTACGGACCAAATTAGCGCTCCGAAAGAAAAAATTCGGTCCAGCCTATTGTCGACCGAAGATGTTACCTCATATTATATTTTTAACGGTAGTTTACAAATAAAAAATATAAATATTTTTCACTGTTATGCGATCTATGTATTTAATACTGATTACAGTAACTAACCATGAGTAGCACATTACTCTAGCGACGCACACTTACCTACATATGCATATTTACTAAATAGTGACTTCATTCCTCATGTTTATACACATATACTTGTAAAAGGCACCCACGTTCCGGCAATAATTGGATTAAATCCCATTCATGTAAGAATTGTGAGTAGGTAAGAAAGTGATATTTTATTCACTCCTGAGTACTCTAATGTACATATGTATGTACATATGCAGACCAAGTATACCAACATAGAAGTACTTGTTTCAAAATTTGTAAGATCACAAATTTTCTTTGAACCAGATCGTATCAGACCTTTCAAACCCGTTCATTCATAATTCTCTCTTATAACCCCGGATAGCGAAATGTTAAATTCTCCAGTTGTTCGCATGAAAAAGAGATTTGGCTGGAATCAGTACCTACTGCTATATTCTAGTTCCATGAGCTTTTCCGAACTAGTGCGTTTTCGTACACTAGTTTTTACACTAATTAAATAAAAAAAGTAGATTTATTTCAAGATAGTAGTAAAGTCATAAAATTTTTTTGGAGGGGTTTGAATCCCAAAACAGCAAGCCTTGCGTGCGCCAATGTACATGTAATACAGAAATATGTACTGCAAGATGATATTTTTTTGCTAACTGCCGCAGCTCGCTTTTTATTGAAAGAAACTGGTATTTTTAAATAATAAATTCTGATGTCCTTTTTTGGCTTGCGAGGGTCTAGGTATTTTTAAATCACACATTTTACCGACTTTTTCGAAGGCCCAATTCACATATAATACACACAGTTAAGTATAATAAATTTTTTGTTTTTTTTTAGAAATATATTTTATTTGCAATCTATCAGTTGACAATCAGCAAATTTTATAAACACAAAAATCATGGCAGGATTGATGATACTCCATTGAGACCAACCAATATATAGAACAAACATTTTTTTGTTGCTATAAATCAAGTTAATTATACTTTTTCAAATCTAGTTGGAAGGTCCAAAACATGAACTCTTTCCAGGCGTCTAATACTATTATTGTCTAGTAAATAATTGCCAGTAAGTTTTCATGGTAAGACAGTCTATCTAGGTACCTTCGAGATGCTTTGCTGATTTCGTCTCTAACATAAGGTACATTTAAGTCTTTGTGAATTTCGATGTTGCTTAGATACCAAGGAGCACCCGCAATACTTCTTAACGTCATTGATTTGTATCTTTTTTGAGGACTTCAATGTTAGAGGTACTCGCCGTCCCCCACACCATTGCATACATCCATACGGGCTTAAGGATTGCCTTGTAGAGCCGTACTTTGTTTTCGAGGCTTAGTTCCGATTGCGGACATATAAGCCAGTGCATTTTTTTAGTTTTTAATTTGAGCTGTTTCTGCTTCTCTTTTATATGGGTCTTCCAAGTCATTCTTCTGTTCAAATGTACTCCCAGGTATTTAACGGTTTCTTTTTCAGGTATGATAGAGCCATTTAAAGATACGGAGGGACAGTTTCCCGTTCTTAATGTAAATTTTATCTGGACAGACTTCTGTGTGTTAACTTCAATCTTCCATATCTTTAGCCATTTTTCAACCAATGTTAGCTGTTCTTGTAAATGGATTGATGCGTCATTGCAATTATAGCTTGTGGCAATAAATGCCGTATCATCAGCATATGTGGCAACCTCTATATCGTTGGTAACCGGCAAGTCAGCTGTAAAAATTGTATATAAGACGGGTCCCAATACGCTCCCATGGGGAACTCCAGCATCAATCGATTACAACATTGAAGATTCACCTTTTTCATTTACATAGACCTTACGGTCACTCAGATATGACTTTAGAAGTAAAAAGTAAGGTGCCGGAAGTCTTTTCTTTATTTTGTAGAGTATCCCTGGATGCCATACTTTATCCAAAGCTTGTTTAACATCAAGAAAGACGGCTGCGTTCGAAAGCGTTCATAATAATTTTAACAATTCGGTGGCATTGCTCAGGAGTTCTAAAACAGGTAACATTCTTCTTAAAAGTATCTTTTCAAATACCTTAGAGAAGGTCATCAGTAAGCTTTTATTAATTTAAATCTTTAGACAGTCTGGCGGTATTTGAAAAAAAATTTTTTAGTTTCCTTCTGTTTTTGAAGAAGTTCGAAATAAAGAAATGCTTCCTGATTTGTTGGGATCAGTTCTTAGATAATGCTTTGTATAAAGTTGAAGGTTCTTCTAATCGTTTATTTGGTGGTGCAAATAAAGCACTTATTTCACCGTTTTTGCCAAAAGTTTCACTGAAAATTTCAGCATTTTCAGGGGCGACAAGCAATATTGAAACAATTTGAGAGTGCAGAACTGTTCATGAAAAGTTTGAAGCATTACCTAACGCTCTGAGTTGCTCTCAAATATCTCTCTAAGCCCATTTATAAAAAATAAAGATCGATTTTGTTCATTGAAATAAAGATGAAATAAAGATGAGAAAAATTTTAAATTTTGGAAAACTGTATTAATAGGAGAAAAACAAAAATTTATATTTTTACTCACATATTATTGAGTTCTTTTATGTATTTATGAGTACCTATTCCGCGTTTGACAGAACGATACCGCGTAGTTTAATGTTTTCTTATAGAGTACTCTCGAACTATGTACTATGGGTATATTTTTCATTCCTTCGAGTTAAACATAGGACTCAAAACACCCATCCTTCCGCAATTAGTTACCGGCTAAGATTTGATTTTAAAATCGCTGGCTGGGTACATATGTACATAGATGTATATGTATGTACATATATTTGTATTTGTATGATATGATTGTATGTACATATGTAAATATGTACACATGTAAACTTACCCGCAGATATTATTTATTCCAACTGCTTGTTAAGTGTTTAAAGTTGAGGGAGACAATAATTAATGTAATGATGAAAGCCGGACTGCTACAGTTGTTCGCCTCTTTATTTACCGGCAAACGAATGGCGTAAAACCATCCAGTGCATTTGCAGCAAACAAAAAGTTGCGAAAAAATTGGCAGTGAATTAATAACGAACCGTATGTTATTTTGGTATGAAGCGGCGGCTGAGTGTTCAAACTGTTTAAAATCATCAGCTCAACATGATTTTCGATGGTTTATTGCCTACTACTGTTGCAATTGTTCGATTGATCTTCCCCGAAATGAATGATGAACGCCGAACTTTCTAAAAAACCTCTACCAAAATACAAAAACACAATAAAAATGCAGAAATATACAGTGACACGTCTTCTTATGGGCGATCATGAATATACGGTCATTAATGCGAACATATGTATGTACATTCGTACGCCCGCTTCACACATATTCAAGACATTGTAGGCGCATTTGTTTTCTTGGTCGGAAGACTCAGCTGTTCTTTCAGTTTACCCTTTGAAAAATTCCCTCCAATTGAAACAATGAAGCGATTTGATCGCGCTTACAATTCAGTGCATATTACGATTTTGTCTAACATTCTGTGGGATGGGTACCGGTATTTATGTGTACATACATATACATCTACATACATACATAAGAGTGTACATACTGTATTCTCCGTTGATTTTTATACTTATAGGGCCCGTTTCTTTGTAACATAGTTGCAAAAGAACGCTAGGTAGGATAGCAAAATGCATGTAAAGCAACAGCACTAACTCGGAAAAATATGCCAGCTCAGTAAAATGATATCCGACCTGCTGATGTAGTGTTGGGAAGTGAAAAAACTGCTCTACTGTGAATTGGCCCTAAGAAATTACATGGGAAATTTAGATTTACGACCTAATTCGTTTTTATTTGCACAGTATTTGTAAATATATAACTACATAAACCTAAAATTTGTTTACACAACTTTTTTCTTTTCTTAAATAGCACTAAACAAATCGCAACCCGGGTGCAAAGAAACGGGCTTATACATAAGTGCTTAAATATTTCAACTCAATGAAGTCTGTTCTCTATAATCCGTATTTTCAAAGATGTATTATCCAGCACAATTCACTCCTTTAGATTAACGGCAAAGTCACATACATATGTACATCAATGAAGTCTGTTCTCTATAATCCGTATTTTCAAAGATGTATTATCCAGCACAATTCACTCCTTTAGATTAATGGCAAAGTCACATATGTACATATGTATGTATGTACATATCTAATTTATGACAACCACCGTTAATTTTATAATCTTGGAAAACAACTAAATTTGAAATTATTAACTGTAGACATTTTAATTAGTTGTAGTATGAAGTTATTAAGAAATAACTGTTGTACCGATCTTGTTTTTATATGATGATCTGTATCTTTAAGTTCGACCTTTCAAAACTTGCAGATATAAGTATGTTGAATACTAATGTACTATGTATGTATACTCATTATATTTTTCATCCCTAACTATGCAACTATGCTATTAAGAACTACGCAGAGCAGCGCTTTTATACTGATTCTAACCACTGTTCATTTCTTTCGTGCATAAGTCTACTTCAGTCTTATTTGACATCCCTGTGCTCGAGATAAGGATTCGGCAGTGTTGTTAGTTTCTAGCAACACAATAGACGTACTCGGTCTATGTGAGGAGCCCTCTTGTTGGCCAGCCGGCATAACCTAACCTGCCGAGTAATATCTTAACGAAAAAATTAAAAATTAACGTAACTTAAGTTTTTCCTAATAGCGATCGTACGTCGATAGCTTATGACTAACTCCGATTGCTTTATTTAAATTTTTTTAAGAGTATAATTTGCTATTCGATTTGTTCTTAAATACTTTTCTACATATGGATGTACATAGATTTAACTTTTTTCGCTCCATTTCCAGGTTGAATAATTTTGATTGTAAATATTCGGCTAAAGTCTAAGTTTGCCATTATTTCACGACTTTTTTTTTACTACAACTCTGATCCAGTCAATGTATTTAATGTCCATATTTTCAAAATAAATCCTCATTATTTAAGTTGTTCAAGAAATACGTTATTCCAAGATTTGTGAAGATAATACACTTCTAATAGCCTTCTTTCAATAATATTACTTGAAAATTATTGAAGAGAGACTTAGTAGCTAGCTAGCTCATTCCTTCCGGTTGTACTACGCTTACTAGTATCGTGCTACAGAGTAATGGAATGATAGGCATAACTAAGGAAAGAATGACCGACATGTGTCCAAAATTGCTAATTGCTTGGTTGGTTAACACCCAAGGAGAAATTCAGTGAAAGAAGGAAACTTACGTAAAATATTCCACACCCCTCCCTGATGAAACCATAATCTACAAAGCCCCGTAATGATAAAACGGAATATGCCAGAGAAAATTGCACACCATTTTTCTCCAAACCAAATTTTACTAGGGCTGAGGGATATTTGTTCCGAAATACATCATTTTCGTGTTAAGAAATCGAAAATAAAAAGAAACTGGAATGCTTGAGAAAACAATTATTTACACGACCGAACCACTCACCCAAGAACTAGAACTGTATCTGGATGAGCTTTTCGGTGACATGAAAATTGTGACCCGACTAAATACAGTATAACGGTGACTATACACATTTCTTCTTCGGTGAGATAAACTAAACCAAAGCAAGAATGCCCAAGAACCCTTGACGGGCCAAATTAGGCCGTTTGTGATTGGTATAAAGAACTGCAGTGCGATTCACTAACTTTAAACGATGCGACAATCGCAATTTGTGACGACAATATTTATCGTTTGCACTAACGATTGTGCGATTCATTAACTTATTCTTAACGACCCTTAACAGCTGTCTCGTTGTATTTATTCAAAGTGATGAATAGTGGCACCTCTGTCAAACTAAATCGCAAAATAAGCGAAAAGCACAAAGAGGAATAGAGAAAAAACAAACGTATGCGTGCTGCCAAATATAAATTTGAGCGTTTTTATTATATTTCATTAAAGTGAAATTAGATACTAGATTGTTTCAAACTACAAACATTTAAAATTCCTTTTATTTATTGCAATGTTTCATTGTAGCAGAATTCCGGGCTCTCCTCTGAGGGGTTTGGTAGAACAGTTGTCAACTAGACTCGAAGGAATATCCAGAATCACCTGCAATTATGCTATGGTTTTCTTTTCAAAATTCGCGTAGTGCCTCAGCGTATTTAGGATTTATATATACATACATATGTATGTATGTATTTAAATTTTTTGAATTAGAACCATTTATCTATATATTAAAACTAAACTATATTTTTGTTTTTGTACTTGGATTCTTGATAAAAGCTTGCTTTTAGCATTGCACATTAATTAAGTGCTAGATATGGTGGTTGGCATAAGCCTCCTCATGATTTTTTGGTGGCAAAATTGATATTGATTGATATGATGAGTACAATCGACGGCCCCAATAGTGCCTCACACAAAAGGAGACGACGCTGAAGCAAACATTTCTTTAGCAGCTTGACATTCCATGGGTCATAGGAAACCTCACTTTCTGGTGAAACAATGAATCATGGATATTCCCATTGCTCACTTACAAGTTGTTGATAGCAACCAGTTGCGAAGAATCTCAAAGCCGTTAGAATCTACCAATATAGAAGTAAAATTTAAAATTACATACAGGCTTAAAGATTACACGAGCTAGTTGTTTCAGATTCGATTTTGCTGTTATTCTGGAACCTCTTGTTTGGTTGTCTAGTTGAGAAATTCGTTACTCAGCCAAGTCTGGAGTTAACCGATACAGCTTCTGAAATGCTGTTGCATTCAAATGAGAGGGATTGCCCACATCCACGGTTGGAGCGCATACGTCTTCGTTTCCTAGTAATAAATCCTATGCCAAATATTCAAACGACATTATGTAATGTTCGTTTTTTCATTTCATGAAAACAAATCACCGAATTTTAAATTTATCTTTTATTTAAGCTGAAATCACGATTTTTTCTTTTCTCGATTGAGTTAACAACATCAAATTTGTTGTCGTTTAGTTTTCGGTAATCGACTAGCTAATGACACCAGCTGATTCGGCGAATTCGAAAATTGTTAAAAAATGAATACTCAATAGCAGCATCGTTAAAAATTTCGTTAGTATGAGTTAACCATGCGAATATCGTTAAAGTAAGTTAGTAAATCGCAATAGTGGTGTCTTTTCGCAGAAATGAAACTAATAAAGTTTTTGGGCTCGACCAAATTTACCAACTTTTGTCGAGCCGCATAAGAAGAACAATACATAAGGTACTTAAAACAATATAAAAAAATCCGTTTTCGTACATAACATATAATATATACATACATACATACATATGAACGTAAATCTGCAGAATCTTTATAAACATACATATGTATGTATGTATAAGTACATATGTTTGTTCAATTGCTGGATCAAAGCCCTTCAACGATTTTTATTATGCTAAGGCAATGTATCTATTTATATACATATGTATGTATGTACAGACATGCCTATGTACTTATGTATGAGTGCACAAGAAAGGCAATCCTTAATTCGCACATATGTATGTACATATGTACATACCTGCTGAAAATCGGCAGAAACGTAAGAAGCTCGAGAAATTAAAACAGTTAAAAGAAAAAATATAACAAAATAAATAAATGAGCCTAAAAATCAAACAATAACATAAAAAGGTATGAAAAAGGTTTTATTCGCACACCCTAATTCCGAAAGGAAAGGATTGACCGCGTGTCTGTTATTGGTGACGGTCACACATACCGAGAATTCGCTACTCGTATAGGAGATACCACATAGTACATCTGAGACGTGCCCAGCGTGCTGAATGCAGCGGAATAATGACAACGAACTGATGGAACCAGCAGACGCCAATTTAGAAGAGCGGTAGAGGAATGAAATAGTTACGATTCCAAAGCGCGCACTGATCATTTGTCTCGTAATATTATTTGTTGCACAAAATACAGTTTTGTGATTATGTTCACGCAATCATGACTTACATATGTACATATGTACACACAGGTTGGCATAAAATACGTGTTCATTTGCTTGTGTTAATATGAATATTGGATTTATTTATTTATGTACATATATATGGACGAACATACATACATACATATGTGTTTATGTATATAATTGTATTTATTACGTGAGTATGCGCAAACAGCTTTGTCGGTATTTAAATTGTGATTTTTCATGTATCGGTACGTGTACAATATGTTGTATGTATGCATGTCCATATAAAAAAAAATACATATATGTACATATGTATATACATATGTACGTACTTAGTAATTAGATACGATATAGTTTAGTCACATGCAGTGATCAAAAGAAGTAGTGGGACACTCCAACAGACCTTCTATTAATGCGAATATCTCCTCAACTAAATAAGTTATTAAAGCATTACAACGTAAATTAATTATCTTCATCGAAATATGTTGACATAAACTAAATGCGTTTACACTTTTAATATATTTAAATTTTATTGTGGCAATATTTTTTTTTTAATTTCAAGGATATTTCAATAAATTAAGGAACAGTTAAGTGAAATGCTAATATTTCAAAATGATTCGTCCAGTTTAGTTACATGAGAACACATTTTCGATTACTATCGATAAATAAATTGCTAAAATATCTTCATTAGACCTTTAATTCATAATTGGTTATAATTCGCCCATATACAAGTATTCGTATATGTATATGTATACCCCTTTATAATACTTGTGTCATTTCATATCTATAGTGGTACTTTAAGCTATACGAGTACTATTTCTCAACTATTAACTGCTAAATTTAAAATTTGTTAAATAAATAAATAAATTTATATTATTAGTAGTATGCCCAACAAAAAAACGCTAAGAAAATTAAAATTGAAAAAATCACTGAAGCCCAAAAAAAAAATATTAACACCCCCATGTTAGAATCCGGTCGTATGTTCGATTCTGCTACGAAATCCGTGTTGCCGCATCGTAATTTCGAAATTCGTGTGCCATTTTCGCAATATAGTTATCAATTGACGGACATTTAATACGAGGAGCAAATGGTGTAGGAAGTGTGCGAGTTTTACAAAAATATTCGTAAAACGTGTATAAACGCAAGAATAACAAAATAACAACATATGGAACTTAAATTGTACAAAGAAAAAAGGTTAACTAATGCATATTTACAAGATTTTTTCACATAGCCCATAATACTTACAATACTTAAAAAATTTCACAAACATGTAATTATTTCAATTAATATGTAAGTGAAATCAGTTAAATAACTTATTTTTCTCATACGACAAAAGTGATTATTTTTGAATAATTAAAAAAAACTTCTTTACAAATTTCCAATAAAAATAGTCCTTTTTCATTCTTCATTTGAAATACCGTTTTTTTATAACTGGCAACATATTGTCCAAGTCCATATCACCCAATTCGGGCCAAAAATATCCGGTTATCATTGAGCGGTAGCGATTCCCATTTACAGTAACGTGCCGGTCTTGATCATCACGGAAGAAGTACGGCCCAATGAAACCGCACCAAACCGTGATTTTTTCGGGATGCAATGTTGACTCATGGAGTACGTGTGGATTGCTGCCTGTCCAATAACGCATTTTTTGCTTATTGACGAAGCCATTCAGCCAGAAATGATGACGACCATTAATTGGACGTAGAGCTCTTAAAGTTGAGGCCATTGACTCCGAATTTCGGAAGTAAATTTTAATAATTTCGACTCATTGTTGGATCGTATATCTTTCCATGATGAAATGGCAAACCTGGCAACGAGTCGAAATTATTAAAATTTACTACCGAAATTCGGAGTCAATGGCCTCAACTTTAAGAGCGCTACGTCCAATTTATGGTCGTCATCATTTCTGGCTGAATGGCTTCGTCAATAAGCAAAGAATGCGTTATTGGACAGGCAGCAATCCACACGTACTCCATGAGTCAACATTGCATCCCGAAAAAACTACGGTTTGGTGCGGTTTATGGGTCGGCGGCGTTATTGGGCCGTACTTCTTCCGTGATGATCAAGACCGGCACGTTACTGTGAATGGGAATTGCTACCGCTCAATGATAACCGAATATTTTTGGCCCGAATTGGATGATATGGACTTGGACAATATGTGGTTCCAACAGGACGGCGCCACAAGCCACACAGCGAATGTCACAATCGATTTATTGAAAACCAAGTTTGGTGAACGTGTTATCTCACGAAATGGCCCAGTCAATTGGCCGCCTCGGTCGTGCGATTTGACGCCGTTAGACTATTTCCTGTGGGGCTACGTCAAGTCTATGGTGTATGCCAACAAGCCAGCGACGATTGATGAACTTCGTACGAATATCGAACGTGAAATTGCAGCAGTATTGCAGTAAACTTTTGTAGCGTTCCTATTGTATAACCCTGTATCAGGCACAGTGGGGCAGAAATACTTAAAACCTGACATCAATTAAACGGCTTAAGCTAGGAATTTAAATTTTGGGTACACTGATTCCTGTAGAAAAAAGAGGTATTTGTATTAAATTTCATAAAAGTGTCAGGCATATAACCGAAGGTATTACGCCTAATCAGATTAATTTATTTTGTTTTTCAGCTACAATCGCGACTGGATTTGCTGTTTTCGTATAGGCAGTTTATAAGATGAATGCAAAAGACATTTGAAGAATCGATTCCACCATGCAAAATCGGCACCGCGAACTTCAAATGATCTGATTGTATTTCTACAGCACAAATATAACACTTTTGAGCATACGCTGAGGGAATATAAAGCATAATATTCTTTTGAGCTGTAATGAGACGACTTACGGTGTGGTCAAGCACATTTGGAGTGTGGCTAATTTCAAGTCGACAAATAGATGGTGTGTGTCGGTCCTCCTCTCATGGGTCTTTTTCAATATACGGCGTATCGTAAATATCTGATCGAAGGTAGATTTACCAGGTCTAAAGCCACACTGATAAGGTTCAATAAGTTCGGTGATGGTTAGCTGCAGTTTCTCACACAATACGACCGATAGAACCTTGTACGAAATGTTACGCAGGTAGCCTCCGCTGTAGATGGCGCATATTTCAGGATCCCCTTCTTGTGAATTGGGTAGAGCACACTTAAATTCCAATCGGCAGCCATGCATTCATCTGACTATATTCTGGAAATGAGCTGGTGTATGCACCCTACCAGCTCTTTGTCACCATGCTTGAATAGCTCAGCTAGTAATCTCTCAAATCCTACGGCTTCGTTGTTTCGGGAACTTTTCCTGTCGGCTAGCCTCTCAAGCTCTTCACACTCAAGCCTCTCTCTTCCTTCTGCAAACAATACGTCTCTCTTCCTTTTTCAATTCCCGGTAGCGTTCCCATTTGATATATCGTAAATTCTTTCTAGGCGCTCATAGAGGTGATCCGTGACACCATCGTTCTTGTCTTCTGTCGGGGCGTGGGCACAAACGAGCGTGATATTGAAGAATCTCGCTTTGATGCGAATCATGGCGAGACGCTCGGCCAACGCAGTGAACGACAGTCCTTTACATGGCAGCTGCAGTAGACGTCAAAGATAATATGATGCGAAACACGTAGCTTCGTGAAAAGGCTGTCAAAATGTGAATTTTTTATAACATTTTCCAATATTGCCACTAGGTCAAAAAAATATGCGTGGGCATCCGTTGAGAAATTTTGGTGACTACTCAAATTATTTGGAAACCATTATAGCTGTATAGGGTTGGCTCAAAGTTTCGAGTAACTTAGTTTCAAAGTTACCGAAAAATTCATTTTTGGTTATATTGGAACCTTTGCAAAATGGTAATTTAATGGAATTCAGCTTTAATACCCAAAATAAAAATATTTTGGTCCGAACAATGAAAACAATTGTGAACAGTTTTTGTGCATGAGTACACGATTAATAAACTATTAGCTTCTAGCTTTCAGTGGTAATATATTAGTAAACAATAAGTTCTTGAAATTTTATTGGCCTATGTAGTTTTCAATGCAAACATGACAAATATAAATTATGAAATATCAATAAAAATTTATTTTAAAAAACTCTGATACCTTTGTTTGCCGAATTCACGTTTCTTGTATTTTAGCAAGTGTGCAAAAATTTGTACATAAAAAAGTAGTATGAATTTATTGTATTTGATTCAATATTCGAACACACAGCGAAACCGTGGTCGGTCCGGATTACATGGTAAATATTATAAATTAAAAATTTTTAACTCTGAGGGATTACAGAAAGATCCGGACCAGATCATTTTCGGATTAGCGAAGTTTTGCCGTAAATATAGTATATGTACATACTTAGTACATACTTATATACGCATTTATTAAATGGCATATAATATCTACCTTCCAATAAAGAAGAGAATGTATGAACATACGTCTTCACTTTCGTTAGGCGGAAACTTTCTAGAAAATAATCTATGGTGACAAAAATTATCGATAGAGACAAAATTGTAAAACCATCGATACAACAATTTTTCCATTAAATTATTACCTATACAAATTATAGATAATGTTGATTCTCTTATCCGTCGATAAGTGGCCTCGAATTTAATCCTTAACTGTTGACACTCTTATTCTGAAGGTAAGTTCAGAGTGGAACATAGGCTTGATTTGAAAAAATTTACACTAGGCACTTTTCTCCACTTAGGACGACTGAATTCGATCATAATATTGGCATAAATTTTGAAGATATATTTATCACCAATGTTTTTACCGAATTTGGTTATCGGTATGGTGAAACGTATTCTCATCAACAAACTATTTACATAACTTTATAATAAAATTTAAGAAATAGTAAACTTTGAATTAATTATATTCATTATTAAGCCTCCGATATAGACAAGAGTATCAATTTAGAATGAGTTTTAGATGGCGTTGACTATCTCCTGATGCATCATGAGGATGTGAATTACATACTATGCATTACAAACACCAGATTTTATTCAAAACTTAACTTACTTCAACAACAACTTGCTGAACGGCGTAAAAGTATGCCCACATACTATATTTCATTTATGTGTAGGTACTGTGTAGACACATATGTAAATATGTATGCAAGTTTATGCGTACTTAACCGTTCCGATTTGCATTCGTATTTTCAAAGAAAAATTTCGACTCCATTTCTTGTTTGAATCATAATTTTTACTTTTTACGATTTGCATATGTAATACCGTCACCTCAATCCTATGTCCTAAACTTTTGTTTTTGGTAACATGGACATTTATACGATACGTATACATACATATGTATGTACGTGCACACGTGGATTCCCTCAAGTGGTTGGATAAAGTGGCCAGGTGTTCCTTAAGAAGTGATATTGATCCATGAAAAGAGGGTATGCACACATGTTCGCTTTATGTACCCGTACATTTATAGATATTTTTAAACGATTTTACCGTTTTCCAACTAAATGTACTGAAGTCGATCGTAAAGCTCTAGTTTCCTTCGACGATTCTACGTGGCGCAATTAACCGAAATCCAAGCTATATAATTCACCTAGGAACCGTTTAGAAATAAATTTTGTGTCCTTTTCATTGGCGTTGAAAGTTCGTGGATTAAATCTAATTGATAAACGCTCGTATATAAAAACCCGCCGATAATTTGGTAACTCTACTACTTTGATGCATTTTGTATAACTGCCTACTTACGAATAGTCTTGTGTGGATGTTATCTGCCTATGCACCTATGTATGCATATACATTTTTATATATGTATGTACAATGTACATGAATATCAATGCAAAGTTCTTTACCTCACTCTGCATATTTCTCGCGCATGTTGGCCCGTGCCGATTTCTTGCGAACAGTTTTGCCGATTTGTGGGCACTCATAAGTCGATTTCGTCGTTCAACAGAAGTTCATTGTCACAAGGCTTAGTATCGAAAAACAAGTCAAGGTGAGACGTGTGCTATGCTGTTTTAACCTCGTTTTTGGAATTGAGTTTTTCTTATTCGTTTTCATTGTTGAATATTCGTTGGTAGGCATCTTTTGCTTTTTCTGCTTACCCTACACCCACACACAACATTCCAAGAATTTATACTCTGCACGGGCGCAAGCGATACCTACATATGACAAACATATGCATAAGTATGTATATACATATGTACATATACGAGTATAACTGCTCAAAGAAAATATATACGCAAATATGCGTATATACATACATATGAACATACATTTTACGAATATACAGCTGGAAATAATACAATGTATTAAGTTTTGACCAGTTGTGATGTTTGTATGTATGTACACATACGTACATATGTACGTAATCACCGGAAGTCAAAGGAGAATAAAAAAGAAAAATATCAAAATTTAATTTCTTAATTGGTTTGGAAAAGCTAAAAGTATATTATAATGAATCAACGCTTCCGACTTCATATTGTACGTAAGTATGTATGTATGTATGTACATATACTCACTTAACCAAGAGTCAAGTCTCTATAACTCAAATCGGCGGATGAACTTCAGCAGAAATATCTGTAAGTACTTATATGGATATGTATGCATGTATGTATATATGTATCTTTGTTAAAATGTCTCGTCAGGTTACATAATTTAATGTTATATACATTAATATTATTGAACATATTATATTTTGTCGTTTTAATTATTTGCAAACATTTTAGAGTCCCAGCGAATTACAATAATCTTTCGGAAACGTATAGAGAGGAGAAAGCCTTTATATGACCGAAGAAATAAATTAAATAAACAAAAATGTTAACAATGTTTCTATTTCAATACAAATTGTGATATCTTATTTAAATTTCAGTTGAGTTGAACACTCCCTTAGAACTTCTACAACCCAGCGCCTCAAAAAATTTGCCAATCAGGCCCACTTCGGTATTATGACATACGATCACAAGAAAACAACTGATTATCGTGAGAATATAACTTTTCTATTACTATGACGACTGCATCGTAATTTCGAAGATATAATTTAGCCTCTTTCTCTAATTTCAATAACTACGTATACCAGGGTCGCTTCCCCCACATTCTCTTAGCCACTATATAACTTTGTACTGGCACCCTAAACAACGCACCATCCCGATGTGCTCAACGAATATCCCTTGCCACTACCGTTTAACAATTTTCCTTTTTAAAAAAATTCATTAAAATTTTGCCCCTCTTGCATTAAAGTGTATACTATTTTTTCATATTTATTTGATGTCACCACCAAAGTATAAATCTGGGTTAGGTGACGCAAGCATGTTTAAGCGTCTGGTGGTCAAAACACTTGATAAATCTCATAAACATATCATAACCCACACTCATTTTAACCCCATCTTTCACAGAGTGTTTGTGCTGGGTTTGCAAGCATTTTAACAATAAATGGTGGCAATAATGTTCATTTACGTAATTTTTCTCTCTTGTTATTCCATTCTTATCGAAGCATGGCAACAATGTTTTCCTGCTTGTCAATATCGTGAACGTATTTTTTTAAATTTTTCTGTGTCTAAAATTTATATTCTGTGTATCTACATATCCAAATGGATTTTTTTTTTCATTTTAATTATATTTACAATCTGTCGTGCGACAATAAGCAAATTTATTAACAAATACAAAATAGCTTAACAGGACTTAACATATAACTCATCTCCGTTGAAAAGAGTAACACAAAAAAAAAATTATTAACATATGTACAATGTATGTATATATATATATTTTTATATAAATAGCCAAATCTTATGATCTATACTCAAGTATGTGTTTTAAGCCTGTGAGTTTCATTGTTCTTGTCTAAAGGAAGTATGGCTTCGACATTGTCATGGTGGTGCAACCGATCAAGGTATCTAACACTGAATTTCTTGATTTCATCTTTGACAAATGGTATATTTAGACCTTTGTGAATATTTATATTTCTCATATACCATGGAGCGTTAGCAATTTTCCTAAGGCATTTTGATTGAAACCGTTGGAGTATTTCAATGTTGGAATTGCTATTTGTGCCCCATGTGCTGAATGCCATAGGCCCATATTGGTTTTAGTATTACTGTATATAATAAGATTTTACTCTCAATGCTAAGTTCCGATGATTTGCCAATCAACCAGTTCATTTTTCGGGTTTTGATCTTTACTTGTTTCTTTTTGCAGATATGTATGTATATGCTCACGTCAAGTTAGTCTGCGATCTAAGTGTAGACCGAGATATTTCACAGACGTATATTGTGCAATTTCTTTTTGATGAATGAAGAGTTTAGGGCATTCTTGACGCCTAGTGGTAAATGTAACATGTCTAGATTTTTCTGAGTTAATTTTAATATTCCAGTCCACTAACCATTGCTCTAATTATAAGTTGGTTCTGAACTACTGTAGAAGCTATTGAGGGATCGTCATGTGTAGCGAGAATCGCAGTGTCATCAGCATATGTTGCAACAACTAAACTACTGTTTGTTGGAATGTCAGCGGTATACATTGTATATAAGATTGGATCTAATACGCTCCCTTGGGGAATACCTGCTTTGATTTGACACAGTTTAGATCTCTCATCTTTAACTTTTACGTAGAAACTACGCTGAGATAAATAGCTGAGGAAAAACAAGAAATATGAAGCTGGGAAAGAAAATTTAATTTTGTAAAGAAGGCCGTCATGCCACACTCTGTCGAAAGCCTGCTGTACAATGGAATATAACAAAAAATAAGAAACACGCATGCAACTAAGTGCGCGAGCCGACTCTACAAAGAGATATAGAATTAAATATGAGGGAGAGTTTTATAAGACAGCGCTTTTAGTTTTTTTTAGCTTTAACATGAGTGAAAATATTATAAGAAAGTAGGAAACATAGTAGTAGCATCAATAAAAATAGTGTTAGGAATTAGTAGTAGCATTGGGAAAATCAGTAGTAGAAATTAGTAAAAAATAGTAGTAGTAGGAGAAACAAAAATAGTAGTAAAAATTAGTAAAAAAGTGGGAGTAATTAGTGGTAGCATTAGCAAAAATTGTAGTGGGAATTAGTAAAAATAGTATTAGGACATATTCAAAATAGTAGTACTAGTAAGTGGTCCTTTTAGTCAAAATAGTAGTAGTAATTAGTGGCAGCATTAGTGAAACTTGTTAAAAAGAGTAGTAGATACTAGTAGTAGCATAAGTTAAAATAGTAGTTGTGATAAGCAGTAGTATTAGTAAAAATAGTAGCAGTAGTAGTCGTAGTGATAGCAGTAGTAATTGGTAGTTGTAGTAGTAGTTAGTAGTAGTTGTATTAGAAATTGTAGGAGTTGCAGTAGTACTAGTAATTAGGACTTGTAGTGGTAGTAACTAATAGTAGTAGTAGTGGTATAAGTAGTAGTAGTGGTTGTGGCTAACCAGTCCCGAACTACTGAAAGGTCTTGAAATGGTCTCGAAATTTCTAGTTCAAAATAGTGAATTTGCTCTCAAATGGTCTTGAACTAGTGCCGAAATGGTCCCAGGGTCACTGGTCATCTAATTAGCAACGATGTCCTGATAATCAGTTGTTGTTGTTGTTGTTGCAGCGGTTAGTCAGACCCTGCAAGATCGGTTCAAGCATGGTCGTTATCATCAAACTCATCTAGGGGGAGGCCCAAGAAACGCGCCGTTTCGATAGGGGGTGAAAGGGGGTTAGATGAGTCGGTTTTAAGGGGCATGTGAAAAAGCTAGCGGTATCGTGCGGGCAGTTATCATATGTCGACACACATTGAGTATGTCTGGGTTAATTCTGGATAAGTAGGAGTTTAACCTGCTACAATATCCGGAACGTAGTTGGGCCAGAGTGACGCGGGATTCACAAGACTGCTGGAGCTCCTCCTCTGCTATGGGTGGTGGTTTGACCTCGAGGACGGCATTCACGGGGCGAGAGTCGATGAAGGTTGTGATTGTCTCTCGGTGAATGTCGTTCAGGACTACCCGGTAGGCAGCAGGGTCCAGTCTGTTGGTGGTGTGCGACTGGATCTCGGCGGTCATATCTAGGAGATGCCCCTGACATGTCTCGGAGCCGGATCCTCAGCAAGCAGGTACTCGTTAGTGTGGCCACTAAGATGGCAACCAACGAGGAACTGCCTGGCGAGCATAAAGTTGTGCTCCCTAACTGGGAGCATTGAAGCCTCATAGTGTAGGTGTTCTACCGCAGACATCAGATCGCATCCCGTTGCCGTCCGGAGTGCTGCGTTCTGGGTAGCCTGTAGTCTCATCCACTAGGTCCTGCTTGTCCCAGGCGACCAAATTGGAGCGGCGTAGTTTAAAACCGACCGGCCAATCGCCTTGTATGTTGCCACGTTTAGTGCGGTTGTTGTGCTGTGCACCTTCCGGAAGCCGTGTTGATGCTTAGCCAGGCTCAGTAGGTGTGTAAAATAGGGAAGCAGCATAGCCCCGAGTGTCTTAACCACTGGTGAAAGAAGGGAAATCGGTTGATAAGATTCTCCCTTTACGGCCGGTTTCCCTGGTTTCAACAGCGGTAATACCCTCCCAGTCTTCCAGATCTCTGGAATGATGAGGGTGGTCATCGACATGTTGAAAAGCCTCGTAAGGTATGCTACATGCTTAGTCCATCAGAACCAATGGCCTTGGAGGCTTTCGCCTTCCCGATGGCTCCCGCAACCTCACCGCAAGTGAAGGCATGCTAGGTTTCGGCAATTTGCGTAGCCTTCTGGACACCTTCCGTTTAGTCCTATCCACCGAAGGATGCAGTATAAACTGTCGGCTGAAGTAGCTCGCGCATCTATTCGAGTCCGACGAAGCGCAGTCACCGAATAAAATCTCCACTGGCTCATCACGCTTCGCCGGATTGGACAAGGACCTCACGCTGAGAAATTCGGACGAATTTCCGGTATTCTTCCAGCGGGAACGAAGCGGGCCGTAGCGGTCGTGACAACTCTGCGGAACTGTCGTTCGCCAGCGCGAACATTTGTTGGTGTAAATTCCACGAATCCAGACCAATCAGCTTTTTTAAAGTTGATAAAAGTCTTTCGATCCGCGGAGACAAAGTGACAGGTTTGTCAATCGTGATGATTATGGGTAGGTGGTCTGATGCAGGCGATAGCTTAGGTCGCCACGTTATGCTATTTATCAGACCTGCAGTAGCTATAGTTAGGTCAGGCGAGCTGCTGCAACTGCCCATAATCCTGGTGGAGGCATCATCATTCATCGTGCAGAATGTCAAATCGTCTATCTGCTCAGCCAATTCATTTTCCCTACGATCTGCTGGCAGGCTTGAATGCCAAAGATCGTGGTGCGCATTAAAGCTACCTACTACTAATTGGGTTTCACCTCTGAGAAGCGCACCTATGTCAGGGTGATATCCTGTTGGGCAGCAGGTGACAGGGGGTATATACATATATATTAAATATTTCGAGCTCGACATTACCTGACCGAATAGCTATGCCCTGACATGCAAGGGTAGTATCCCTGGGCTAATGTCTTCTTCGATAAGACGATACTGCACCATGTTGTGTGTGATAAATTCTAAACCACCCCCATTATCACGCTCGCGATCCTTACGATGCACATTGTATCCATTGCAATCCCACAGGGTTGAATTGCTGCGCAGTTCCGTCTCTAGGATCGCTGCTATCAACAGAACATCTGCAGGAGCTTAATCCGCCCAGGATGAGTCGACCCGATGGGGGGGTGTAAAGGACTGGTGTGGTTGTCCACCTTGCCTCAGTTGCGCTTGCCGCTGTGCAGGTTGCTGCCTGATAGAGATTAGGGTCAGCGCCGGAGGAGGCGTATGCGGCTGCAGAGCTCTGTAACATGGGGCAAGCTAGTCACCTGTCCACACACGGGTGGTGCGCAGACCAGAACACGTTCGAAAGTGACACCAGCCTTGGCACAAATTGCACCTAACTGATGCCACATTCCGACTTATTCTGGCCTGACACACGGAACAGACAGTGTAGGGCACCAAGAGCTGCTGGGTAGCCCTAACACTTGGGTGGGAGCAGGATGGGGTTGGATGGGTTGGGAGAGATGGGGAGTGTGCGTGTTGCTGCTTGCTCCTTGGAGCCGTGGGGCCCTCTGGGTGCTGGGTGCCACCGGCGCAATTGGCGCGACATTTTGAGCCGTAGAGGCTGTTGGCACGTGAGAGCGCAAGCAACACGGGCCACATACCCTGTGGTCCACTCCTTGTGTGTCCTAAGGCCTGAGCAGACCTTAAGATGGCTCCATCCATCGCTCGTATTACACCTTACCGAGGTGGAGTTTGGATGGAGCCTTCTCTGGCATACGCAGCAAAAATATGTTTCTGGACCAGGGTTGGATTCAATTCCAGCCCTGAGCAGAAGAGTGTGGAGCAACCCTGCTGCAAGGCATTGCTCCATAGATGATAAACGACGAATGGTATGCGCCGATCTAAACAGGGTTGGAATGCTGTAATCAGTTCTTTTTGTCTGCTTCACAATTTGCGATGAATAAATTCACCTTTCATAATGTCCTGATAATCAGTTAATTTTGCCTGCTTTACAATTTGCAATGAATAAATTCACTTTTCATAAAGGATCAAATTATTGAAAAATTACATTGATTTAAATGTCAAAATTTTTTATTTACTTTCGTTAGTTCGGGAGATTTTCACATTTCTTTAAAAAACAGTCGGTCACATAACTAGCAACGGAATATTTTGATTGTATTTGCATTTATTATCATATATTGCATAATTTCGGTAAGATTATGCATTTTGTAGAAAAATACATCAAATTTGTTATATTCTAGCGTATTTTAGAGTTTGAACATGGGTAAAAATAAATCCTGGGATGAAACTATGAGAGCCATAATAGTCATATTTCGCACCGACAGAAAATCGTAAGGCGAAATCGCGAAAACTGTAAACATTTTAAAAAGGATGGTTTTCAACACTATTTCATTAGAAATAGAACCGTCAACAAAGTTCCACGACATCAAAGATCCCGAATAACGTCGACTAGCGAAGACGAATTCATAATGCGTGAATCTAAAAACATTCCCCCATAAAACCGCAAATGAAATTCGTGTTAGTGTTTTTGGTAAAAACAGCGCTTCTCCATCGGTAGAAACAGTTAAGTGGCGTTTGAGAGAAAAAGGTTTATTTGGAAGGATTTCTCGGAAGAAACCCTTGCTATCGGAACGAAATCGCAAAAAAGTTTTGGAGTTCGCTATCAAACGTCGCGATTGGTCTATTAAGCGTAGCATATAAGGTTCTGTCGAGCGTATTGCGGGAACGACTGAAGCCCGCCTTGAACGAACTGATTGTACATTATCAGTATGGCCAAATATTCACGATACGCCAAATCTTGGAAAAGACCCGAGAAAGAAGAATATACACACATACTTCAAATCCGCTTTCGATAGCACGAGAAGAATACGCCTATTTGCGCATTGTCTAAATTTGGTATCCCAACAAAACTTATACGGCTATGTAAAATGACGTTAAGCAACACCCCCAGTTCCGTCAGAATCGGAATGGATCAATGTTGACAATTACAATTTCCAAAAAGTGGGGACTTTGTTTATCTGCGAACCCACATTAAAATCTACAATAATATCAGCCTGGAAATCCAACGTAGAATCTCTCTTTCCAACAAGTGCCACTTTGGGCTGAGTTGGCAACTGCACAGTAAAGCCCTCTCTCCACGAACCAAAACCAAAGTCACACTCTATAGTCTCTCATCATGCCCGTACTATTGTATGGCGCTGAAGAATGGGCACTGTCAGCATCGGATGCGACGGCCATTGGAGTGTTCGAGAGAGAGACTCGAAGAAAGATTTATGGACCTCTACGTCTACGCGACGGCGAATACCGCAGGCGATGGAACGATGAGTTGTATGAGCTGTACCGCGACATAGACATTGTCCAGCGAATTAAAATACAGCGTCTGCGTTGGCTGGGACATGTCGTGCGAATGGACTAAAATGCTCCAGCCCTAAAAGTATTCATCGAGGTACCACTTGGTGGTGGTAGAGGAAGAGGACGGTCTCCTCTGCGTTGGAAAGACCAAGTGGAAGAAAGAGTCATGGGCACAATCTGTTGAACTCGGCCAAAATCGCTTAAGAGGTTATAGCATCAATTAAGTAAGTAAGTAAGATGTATAATATTATATCTTGGAAAGACGTGGAAGTTGCAGCTTTTTCCATAGCTCTGCCAAACTGGTCTCACTACGAGAAATATTATCTTTGTTTTCGCAAAGCAAAATGTCCTCAGACAGACCCAAATCGTCAACTCTTCACTTATGTTTGAATACAAATTAAAAGACTTTACTCCCGTTTTAGGATTTTTATTTATTTTAACAGCATTTGGCTGTCGTCTTGAGTACCTGTACGTAACTAACTAGCTAAATACAAAATAAGCCCTACTTATACTACCCTCAAGCTATCCGCTGTTGGGAACGCTGCCGACGCAGCGCTAGCAGTTCCGGTGCATTGCAGTAGCTGATCGTGAGAACGCAGGTACTTGCTGACTCAGGCCACGCGCAACCCTTCGATGTAACTTTTAGAGTTGTTTATGCGCTTTGCTTTGTCTGCTTTAGTTGTTACGTCCAACTTGCTGACTCAGGCCACGCGCAATATTTTCTGACTGCGTTGCCCGTGATAACTCTTCCCCTCCTAAGTTAGGGACGTCCTCGGACCTTCTTATTGACCCTTGTGCGATGTTTTCGACTACTCTTACTATTGCAGCCTGTCTGCTCTGATTTCTAAAAAAGGTTACGCAGAGCAGTAACACGACGACGATGGCTAGTGTTATTAGAATCAGTGATGTTGTAGTCAATCCTGTCTTATAACCATTGGTTAGGTGGTCCATCAACTGGCGATTTTCTATTGCACGATGTCGCAAGTAAGGTATGCTCATAATATCGTCGTGCCCAGTTATGTTTATTCGCGTAGCCCAAGGAGTTTCCGCCGTTCTTATGTGGAGGGCATTTCGATTGAAGAATATCGTTCCATTCACGCTAGCCTCACCCGAAAATGTCAGCAGGTAAGTACCTTTTTTCAGCGAAATAGTCTCATTGTCAGATGTTACAATTGCGGCGTGATCGTTTATGACAACCAGTCCATCATCAATTTCTTGTACTGGATCTAGTTGACCAGATGTTGTTCTGCATCTCGCTGTAGTACTAGCGACCAGCTGCTGAGCGCAAGTCGAGATATTTGATTTTCTGCAAAATTTCATAGTTGCACCTGTGCAGCCGTCTAGGGAGTAGATGTCATTTCCACATACCGCTACAGCGTTATCGCGAAGGGATAGCATTTTGTTGTTGTGCGCTATGGGTAGTATAGTCTTTTTTTTACAAATAAGCTTAGGTCTAGGATACTTAACTAGGAAGTGAAAGAGATTACTAACATGGAAAACTTTGAACTTAGAAACTAACAACAAATCGGTTACAGTTAGATTGCTGAGGGACTCGTTTTTCAGAATTTGATCGATTTCGACGTTGTCCAAAATTACGGGATTTAGTAAACCTAGCTGCGCTAGGGCAATTGATAGTATAATATTGTCTAAGTCAGTGATAATAGCTCTATTTCTGGCCAAAAGAATTTCATAAAGGTGCCCGGTATCTATCTGTTCTAATTTCTCTACATTCAGAATTTTATTTACTGTATCAGTTAAGTCGAAAACCTGTTTTTGTAATTGCGAATTTACTGTGATTTGCCGATTGTTATTGTCCGTAAGTTTATCCAGTTCCATCGTAACCCTTTGGAAGTCGTTGAAGTCCGGCGTTCCCGCTACAACCTTGAGAGCAGTTCCCAAGATATTTAGGCTACGCGTGTGTCTCGTTGGTCCAGTTACTGTTCGAAGAAGCTTATCGATTCGTTCCAGGTCAGCCGTCGTCAGCTTCATTATGTGACTGCGTGGGTATAATTTTAATGTGGAACGGGTGCTGCGCATTAGTTCCTCATAGGCTGTCAAATTAGTTGTATGTCTGATGTAGCCGTAAGCGTCCCATAGAACTACGTCGCCGTCTGTAATGGGGATGTAGTCTGCGTGTGAGAAATCCACAACTTTACTATTTGTCGTAGTTGAAGTCATGAGCAGGGTAAGGATCAGAGGTCTAGAAGATGAGAAAGAGGAAGATAAAGGAAAGGGTATAGGTTACTGACCTTAAATTTAGCTAACGAATATTATCCTTATGAACTATCCTACCATTTATCCTGATCGATGAGCCTAGGTCTTCCTGAACTACGCCCTCTACATACAAGGGAGTGAGTTTGTTACCTAGACGCTTATTTGACTTAATGCGCACCGTTTCTCCTACCGCAAATGTTCTTTCTGTTCTATTTTTATTGTGGATTTTTAGCGCTTCTTCCTGAGCCCTTTCAATTTTCTTTTTGGCTTCTCCGATATTTCCTAAGCGTGAGTGAAAAATATCTAAAGGTTTTTCGCCTGTTACGGAGTGAATGGTCTTGTTATACTCGATTGTTGCAAGTAAAATTAGATCCGTAGTATCCTCAACTCCCTTTTGTAGTTTTAAGCATCTAGCAATTTCTCCTATGGTGCTATGAAATCTTTCCACCTGCCCATTAGAAGTACTATGCAAGGGCGGGGCGTTCACGATTTCGATGTTGAAAAAGTCTCTGAGACAAGCTCTTATTGTATTTGAATTTAGCGATTTTTCATTATCGCAGAATATAGTTCTGGTTCCTGTGAATAGGTTGATCAATTGCAACAGGCGCGGTTTAACATCGATTATGGTTCGCGAGGGAATGGGCTGTACTACGGCAAATTTTGATAGCTTGTCCACGCAGGTAAGAAAGTATGTCGCGTTGGTAGAATAGATGTCGACGTGAAGGATCTCACCGGGAAAGGTAGGAACGGGTGTTTTTCCTATCGGGTGCTTTACTGGGTGCCTAACATACTTAGATTTTAAGCAAATTTTACAGTTTAATGCCACCTCCCTAGCTTTTTTCTCCATTCTTGGAAAAAAATAATCATCCAGTATTTGCTTTACATTTTCTTGTGATGCACGGTGAGCTCTATTGTGCTCTTGTGCGATGATTTCCATTTGTTCGTTAGGATCGAAAATGTCTGTAACAAATTTAGTTGTGTGCCGGAATGTGGTGTTTGGAAACGTATTTACTAACCAGTTTTGAATCTTCGCTAACAAAGGTAGCTCGCAATGAATGCCATTCACTACGTCAGGTTTTACTGCTTCCAATAGCATTTTGAACAAAGTCTCTTTGTCAGGAAACGTAAGGAGGTGCCGCAATTTATTTCCGAAAATTACAAATGTTCTCTTGGACGGGTGTTGGCCCGATTGTAAGATTAGTTGATTTCTATAGACATTTACCGGTTTTGAAACTGTTTCCACCGTATAGGTAAGCGATTGCTCGCTATGAATAGTGGCGGCATCTGATGCAACTTCTGCCTGTAAGGAGTTTATAAATTGCCGTGATAAAGCATCGGCTACTAAATTATCTTTCCCTGGCTTGTAATGGAGTTTGGCATTATATCCTTCAATAAAGGCTTTCCATCTTTTTATTTTTGGGTTTGGGTTGCGGTCGGACACCGCAAAGGTTAGGGGTTGATGATCTGTGTAAATGTTTAACTCCCTAACGCCGTATAAATAATGTGTAAGACTTTTAATAGCCCAAACAATGGCCAATAGCTCTCGCTCATTTGTGGCAAAATGCTCTTCTTTTTTGTCGAGTGTCCTCGAGATCATTGTAATCGGTCTCCCCTCCTGGGAGAGTACCGCGCCAAGGGCGTGTGAGGAAGCATCTGTAGTTAAGTCAAAAGCCTTCCTGAAGTCTGGATAGGCCAACATGACGTCTTCCGACGTCAGTATGGTCCTCAATTTGTTAAATGCATTAGTTTGGTCTTCATCGAAGGAAATTTTGATTTTCTTTGATTGGGAGGCCGACACCTTACTAAACTCGCCTCTAAGGATATTGGTTATAGGTTTTGCAATTTTTGCATAATCGCGAACAAAACACCTGTAGTAGCCAGCCATTCCCAAAAAGGACCGAACACCTCTTAATGTTGTTGGTTGTGGGAAGTTTTGTATTGCCTCAATTTTCTGCGGGCAGGTCTTTATTCCCCCTTTCGATATATGAAATCCAAGGTACTCGAGCTCTGTCTTAAAAAATTGCGATTTTTCCACAGAAACCCTCATATTAGCATCAAGCAAGCTTTTTAAGATAGCCTCTACATGTGCCAAGTGGTCTGTTTTATCTTGAGAAAAAATAATGACGTCGTCTATATAAACAAAGCAATATTTGCCAATATGCTCCCTAAGGACGTCATCGATTGCCCTTTGAAAAATGCCAGGCGCATTCTTTAGGCCAAAGGGCAGACGGCAGAACTCGTATTTACCATTACATACCGAGAACGCGGTTTTCTCCCGATCTCGCTCGGCGAGTTCAATTTGGTGGAACCCGGACTTAAGGTCCAGGGTTGTAAATAGCTGGGCTTTCCCAAGATTTGATAAAATAACCCCTACGTTGGGGATAGGATATGAATCATCAATAGTTTTTTCATTTAGTTTTCTGAAATCTATTACCATTCTTTTCTTTTTCACTCCGCTTTCGTCGAAGCCTTTTTTGTCGACAACCCATATGGGGTTGTTGTATGGCGACCTCGAAGGTCGTATTATATCATTTTTTAGTAAGTCTGCAATTTCAGATTTTACAAAATTCGCAACACCTAAAGGGTATGGATAGAATTTTGCATACGTTGGTTCACTATCTCTAGTGCGGATAGTAGCCACTACATTTGTGTTGTAGGGCAGCTTCTCATTCGGATCTGCAAAGACCCCAGATACGCGTTTAATCATATTAAAAAATATTTCCTTAACGCTTGCCGGGACTGACTCGGTCTGAAGTTGAAGATGGCTAACATCTTCGCTTTTGAGGAAATTTATTGTTTCTTTTCCAAATTTATGCTCAATAACACCTTTTTTAAGGTTGATATTGGCATGGATCCTATTCAATAAATCGAGGCCTACGATTCCATCAAACATTTCTAAGTCTGGTAATATAAAAAAATCTGACACTACCCCAAATAAGTGTACTCTACATTTTTTAGAAACATCAGTGCGTCCGTGTATAGATTTTACTGTAAATGATTTGTCGACAGGCTTGACCCCCTTTAGGCCTGCTAGAGGCTTGATATAATTTTTTGAGGCACCTGTGTCAACAAGAAGTCTTACCTCCTGCCCATCTAGAGTTTTAGAGATCGAAGGCAGGAGAGACCTTCCTCTAAAAAATTTACATCTTCTACCTCCACATCCTCAACAACTGGCTCCGATAATTCCTCATATGATTCTGAGCTTGGTTCGTTGCCATATTTTTGGTTCAAATTGTTTATTCTTTGGAATTTTGGTGTTGTACGCCGATCGGAGGATGCCTGGCGCTTTTGAAATTGCCCATTCCTATTTCCTGTGAAAATTGTATTTTGCCGTAGTCGAGATGACGAGGGGTCTATATCCATCGGTTCTTGCCGAGGTTGCGGGTCCCGATTTCCGCCCTGCCGATTCTGATTAAAATTTGGTTGGTGATAATTTCTATTTCCGTTTCGTTGGTGGAATTGGCTGCTAGGTTGGTTGTCACTCCTATACTGCCTGATGAAATGAGGATTTCTTTGGTTATCAGTGTTTGCCCTATTGTACGCGTTTTGATTACTTCATTGGCTGATTTCAGTTCTTTTTGCCACGTCGGCTGATCTATTCGCGAAGTTTGTTGCAAAAATATAACGCTCATGATTCGCATCGACCTCTTGAGCTAGTGCCAACGCGGTTGGCAGGTCACTAGGTTTCGATGCGAAAAGGATATCACATAGCGGTTTTCTGAGCCCAGAAATAAATACTCTAAGAGCATTTTCGCGATATTTTTCATTAATGGCATCTGCAATATTCGTTTCGTAAGACATTTTTGTTTTGTTAGCGAGTAAGGATAATTTTTTCTCTACCTCATCGTAAAATTCTAGTACACTAGAAGAGCCCTGTCTAAGAGTAGAAAGTTCCTGCTCCACTAAGTAGGTTGGCCGCTTGTCGGCATATGTGAAATCAAGGCGGGCTATAATAGCCTCAAAATTTAGAACCGTACTAAAGGATGATAAAAGCGCATCGGCAGCTCCACGGATTTTATTTCTTATAATGGTAACGGCTTGATAGTGCCGTGAGCTACCCCCGTAGTCCTTAAAAATTTCATATGCATTATGTGCCGCCTCACGCCAGGACACATAACACTCAGGTTGTCCTGAAAATTCAGGCAAAGACTTCACAACGTCCAGTGATTCGTCACAGGTTCTGCCCGTTACAATCCTAATTCTTTCATACTTCGCGACTACAGGTTTTTGCGATAAATTTACAATTTGGTCCTGCATGACCCTAAGACTATCCTCAAACTCTCGTCTCTGCATTCCTAAAGCGGCAGAGACGGCCGCGTTTACTACCTGTGAGAGCTGTGTCTCGTTCATGTCTGTCCGCTCTGATAGGTTGATGTTATCAAAAATAGAAATTAAGTCAGAAAGATCTGTTGTGCGTTCGTTAGTGTGATTCATACACCGGGCAACCAATTAGGAAATGTAGCTATATAATATTTACCTTTTCTTCAAAACCATTTAATAGAATTTTAATTTTAAATTTTAAATTTTAAAATGTTGAAAATATCTTTTATTCAAAAAACCGAAAATCGAGTCGCTCACTTACAGTAATTCCATATCGTATGTCTAATCTCTGTTGTTGTAAATTAAGATTTAACAATAGTTGCACCGACACTTGCACTTGAATCAGTTGACCTTTCCTTGTTTCCGACCTTCGGCTCTGTTGCGAATAAGTGGTGTTGCGAAAATTTCCAACGGTGGTATCCAACGATGCGATTCTCCAGCGATGACGACGGAATTGATGATGATGGGCGAGCCTGATGAAGATTATCAGGAGCGAAACACGACAAAAATATCTTGCTTTACATTTAACGGAAATCGCGTTAAGATTTTATTTACTAATTTAATTTTAACGCGGGCGACAAATAATTACTTAAAAACACAGCCCCACGTTGGGCGCCAATTAAAAGACTTTACTCCCGTTTTAGGATTTTTATTTATTTTAACAGCATTTGGCTGTCGTCTTGAGTACCTGTACGTAACTAACTAGCTAAATACAAAATAAGCCCTACTTATACTACCCTCAAGCTATCCGCTATTGGGAACGCTGCCGACGCAGCGCTAGCAGTTCCGGTGCATTGCAGTAGCTGATCGTGAGAACGCAGGTACTTGCTGACTCAGGCCACGCGCAACCCTTCGATGTAACTTTTAGAGTTGTTTATGCGCTTTGCTTTGTCTGCTTTAGTTGTTACGTCCAACTTGCTGACTCAGGCCACGCGCAATATTTTCTGACTGCGTTGCCCGTGATAACTTACACATTATTTTTTCGCAATAGGTTTTGGCACTTTCCAGTCTGGCAATATTATTGTATTTTTCTTAGGACCAAAGTTTAATTTCCTATTGGGATGCTTTGGGAGCTTTTCGGTCGGTAATATCTTAAAAGCAAACAAAAAGTTTCTTTTTTTCTCCTAGGCGTTTCGGCGTCTTCCGCGCCTTCATCAGGGAGTCTGCATTTTATTGTACATAAAACATAAAAACAAGTGTTAACAAAATAACAATATTTTTGCTTACAACAATTATTGCACTTACATTTTTAATAACATTGAAAATAGTAACAACATCAAAACAAACAAAAATATAAAAACAAAAATAAAACTCCACATATTGAATTACACACTACTTTTTTGTCTCTCTGTTTACCCATCACTTTAAGATATTACCGACCGAAAAGCTCCTAAAGCATCCCAATATTATTCATTGAAAACAAGATGCACATGTAGTATGTATGGTAGTATCTACGAGTGCATACTTACTTAAATATGAAGTCGATGTATGTACATACATACATGTTTGACAATGGAAAGGAAATGAAAGGGCTGCTTTCCCAGGTTACTGTACATGGCGAATCCCGTAAATGCGTGGACGTGTACTTTTTTGATATGTTCAAATAAGTTTGGTATGTGCGTATGTATTAATGATAAGTAACCCATCAAAAACACGATTACCTCATAAACGAAAGTAGAATCGTATGAAAATTTTCTTCGTTCTTCGTTTTTCGTTTCTAGAAGGAATTACTTTAACATGGACATATCATTGGCGGTAACGGTTTGCAGACGACTTTGCATTCCCTGTAATGGGTTAATGTAGCGAAAGACAAATTAAGAAAGCGATTTTGCATTCCACGTAATGGGTTCAAGCAGCGAAATACAAATTAGACATGCGACTTAGCAATCCCCGTAATAGGTTAAAGAACATCGCACTAAAAAGTGAATATCGGTACATTCAGACACCCGTGCGTGGCAATATAAGCCACATACTGACGTTGGACTGGAATCAATCAGTAAGGCAGGGCTTTTATAAAGTGGCCGCAGTGAAAAATTTATTATGGCCAAACCGCTAAATTTAAAAACCAAGTCCAATGGTTAGAATGATCGTGGGTATAAGCAAGGCCCATCAAAATAAGGTTTGCCCAGAAACTTACTATACATACATAGTCAGTTCAGTGGTTTGAATCACTTAGGCAGGGCTCATAGTTGAGCGGCGGGCATAACGACGAGCATGAGCGTTACTTAGTTACTTATACATATTTATCTGCTATTAAACCGTGTATTGGCGGGAACTATCCGCGTCAGCATTTTCGCTCGTTAGCCATCTACAGCAATAACAACTGCATACTGGCAAGTGATGGCTAAAACAACACGAGCTGCAAACTGGCAAACGCGAGCTGCAACAACACTGTCACCAACAGGTACATATGTACATATGTACATACATATATTATTTGAGGCGCAGGGTAGAGTTAGTTAGTTCTAGTTTCGACTCTGTAACTCATCGGCTGCCACTACTCCAATTAGAGTGGGGGGAATTAAAACCTTGCAATGCGGAATAACATAAACGTTTATTAACTTGAAGGAAGTAAAAAAGCTGGCATAGCAAGCCGAATTAATACTAGTTTGCGGCGGAACCTATAAAACACCCGTCCGTGCTCGAGTATAAATTTCAGTGCAGAATGGAGTGAAAGTGATTGAAGATTTTTTCATAAGAAACATTTATGCGAACCAAAGGAATTTCAAAAGAAACCAGGCGGTCGTCATTACAGGAATCACGCATATCCCAAACAAAAATTAAAAAACTAATTGCCAATAAGTCAAGGCAAATAAATCAACAAGTAAATAAACTATAATTCAAGGCATTGCGCGGGACGCCAAGGCGTCGGATGAAGACGTGCTGTAAGATTAAGCTATAATTGTTATATCTATGTGAAAGTAAATTTATTTAAATTACTTGTCAAATGCAATAAACGCGGAGCACGCGCTAAGAATTTTCATATCCGGGTTGCGTAAACCTGCATCTAGGCCTACATGTCCTGCTATCGGCTTTGGCACTTGTACAAGAACTTGAGTCGAATTACCAACGCACTTTAGGCGCACTCTCTTCCATGATCCAACGCCTCCTAGACCAACTCCCATGGATGTAGATACTTCTAGGTCTCGCTTCGTTATGAACAGACGTAATCCTAATGCTTTCTGCCGAGACCCCTTGCCGGCCCGCCACGACTCCATGCAATCAAATTGTTAGAGCACCATCTGATCGTCGACAATTCAAATCAAGAGTGACAGTGACCTTTAAGATTTGATCGTAACTTACAGAACAGTTCATTTAAGCCGACCTCTGACATCGGGCTCAGTACCCAGTTCCTATAGAAGAGACCCCAGCCGTGGAAGATTATTTTGATATTGGTCACCAGGACATTGATTACAATCGCTACGACACAGACACAGGCCTTTCTTGAAACAGAGATTTTGGACGAGGTAAATTTATTAGAGGGGGATCCCTCCTCCCCTACATCCGCAGGCCACTAGGAGGGACTAAACTAAAATTGTTAATGAACACCCATGCTTCAAAAAATTATATTAAAAACCTGAGTTTATTAAAAGCAGTAAAACATTCCCCTTTCCTTGTTAACAACTTCTTTTTTATTCTACCCCACTTCGACAGTTTCGATGGACAAATAGGCTTCGATCTTTTACTCGAAATAGACGCGAAGCTCGATGTTAAAAAGGTATTATTCGTTACAATGGTGGGCAGGAATGGTTGCTTTATCTCTATTCCGCTAAGGTAAACCACTTGAAAATCGACAATACAGTCATTCCCTCTGAGTTCAAGGAAGAATTCTCAGCCATGATAAAGAAATAATTCGAAGTATTCGCCGATCCTCAGGAGGCACTACCTTACAACATCAAAGTATTTGCAACCATTCGGACTTACGATAATGAACCCGTATTTAGCTTACCCTTACCCTATATCAGCAGCCGAGTTCGTCAATAAGTAGGTAAAGGATTATTAGACCTTCATGGTATCCATACAGTAATCCAATCTGAATCGTTGATAAAAAGGTACGGATGATGAGGATAATCGAAAAATGCGCATGGGAGTCGACTTCAGGCAGTTGAGCAAAAGAACTGTTTACGATATGTACCTGATTCCGTACAGTACGATTATCCTAGCGAACCATGGCTCGTCCTACTTCACCACACTCCACTTGAAATTGGGATTCAAATCAAATTAGCCGATGGCGACAGGAAAAAAACAGCATTTTCGGTTAATAATGGGCTAAAAAACGTCCCAATTATCTTTCAAAGGGCAATCGATGATATCCTTAAGGATGAGATTGGGGTATGCAGTCACGTCTAGATAGATAATCTTTTCAGAAACAAGGCAAAAAGCACCTTCAGGACTTCAGCAGAACTCTCGCCAAACTTCACGATGCAAACGTGCGTTTCTCTAGAGAAGTCCAAATTTTTTTAGATACGAAGTCGAAGCCAATTACGATGATCTCAAGAATACTACCCAATACAGAAGAGCACTATGCACAAACAAACGGGAGCTCTTAGCTTTAGTGTGGGCACTAAAAAATTCTATAATTACCTCTATAGTGCTAGGCAGCTCAATATCTTCACCAATCATCAGCCGTTAACTTTGGACACGAAATTACATCCTCCTCGCCTAACGATATTTTTGATATCTTGAGAAAAACAGTAAATTCCGGTGTAGTTAATGGGTTCTTTTGTGAACTATCAATACTAGGACAGATTCAGAATGATATAACTAAAATGTTGCCCTCTGTAAAATTCCGCCATACTGAGGAGTGATGGACGTAACCAATAGGGACGACCAGATCAAGATTCTCACAACAGAGCATAATCGTGCGCATAGATTCGCGAAACAAATCGCACTACAGGTTCTAAAGAATTACTACTTTCACGGGATTCGCAAAAGACTAAAGCAGTTACTTCGAACTGCAAAACGTGCCTTGAGGCTAAGTACCAACGCCAACCAGACCAGGGGGAAATAGACATCTACTGCACAGACAGGACCCATTTTGTCACTAGTCTCGATAAATTTCGAAATTCGCAATACTCTTTCCAATTAACGTAAGACCTGTAATTGACATAAAAGACCCGCTTTGTGAAATCCTTAGCTTTTACAAAAATACCAAGCAGTTGGTTTGCGACCACGAAAGGTCCCTTGACTCGGAAACGATCAAGTCCATGTTGAAAAATCATTTCGGAACCGAGATCTATACTACACCACCCTCCACAGCACCACTAATGAACAGGTCGACAGAAATAGCGCGATGTTTGAAATTGATTGAATCGGAACTGGGCATTTTGGATAACGCAGAGCTTATACTTCTCGCTACAGTGATGCACAATATAACCTTTCATTCGATAACTGGTCATAAACCTATAGAAGTAATACACGTTACAAAAAGAAACTTGGCGAAGCACAACGAACGACGTTGCAACGCTTTAATTCGAACAAACATACCAAAGCATATGAGTCAGGGAATAGGGTATTCGTCAAGACAAACAAACGCATTTGAAACAAGTTTAGGAAACTGTACACCGAACAAACCGTGACTAAGGGCCTAGAGACCACTGTGTTAATCGAGAATAACCGTGTTCACAAGAGTAATCTCCGATAACCTTTATTTACAGGATAATGCTACTATTTCAAGTCCACGAGGAGTTGTTAGACTACTTGTAATCAAACTATATACCGATAACGACGGTTGGCGGTCATTTATTCCGACTATAACTATTTACACATCGTACTAACTTGACAGACTTCGAACTAATTGTGAACGAGACAAGAAAGCATATGGAACTTCTTCCAACTATTTGAAACCCTTGAAGCTCACCATCGCCACGCTCGCAGCTTTTAAATACATTGCAGGCACTTCTGATACCGAGGAACTTAAGAGAATCGACAACAAAGAGGGAGGCCCTTATAGATTCAAACGAACGACAGATAAAAATAAATTCAGAAATGCAAGTCCAAATCAATAAAATAACAAATACAGTCAATCACCTGCTCTTTACGGTCAAACGGACAGAAATAGGCCCAGCTCATCTGTTTGAGCTGATAAGTAGTAGGAACAGAGCCGTAATCACTGACCTGAACAATGTACCTCTCTCAGTAATGCTTGGGAAAATGGATGTAATTAATCCTGTCTTACTCGATAGTACCGAGGTCGAAAGTATTATAATAATATATATAAAAAAAGAAATTGCGCTTGAGATCAGCATAAGCGAAATTTCTATAAATACAAAATTAAAAGTTTTACAAAAACATTACATATATATTTTGTAATTAAATATCCAAGAATACACGAATTTCAACTTTTTCTCTTTACCAGAAACGCCGTTATGAAATTCGTATGCAAAATCACCCCCTGATTTCGAAAATTGGGTTCATTTTTGATTCTATGGTACCGTTTTTGAGATATTTGCAATTTACCGTTATTCGAAAAAACCAAAAAGATGGCTTTTTTTAATTACGTATATCTCACGAACAAGTCAAGCAATTGCAAAGTTTACAGAATCGGAAAGACGATAAATTTTGCTATAAATGCATCATACATTGTTTTTTGCTCAACCAGATAGTTTTCGAGATATTAGCTTATCATTTTAGATTTTTGTTTTTTTTTATGAAAAAATATGAAAAAAACTACTATTTGCGAGGGCAGCATTCCAAAACCGCAACTTTTTTTCCAGATATTTTTTCTTTACGTAAAGCTCTGTTTAATTAGAAAAAAGATAAGCTATCATCGAAGAAAATCGATGCAAAACTACGTAAGTTATAAACGATCAAATAAAAATACCCAGGTTGCGCAACTTCAATGTATGTATGTATAACATCTGCAAGGCTCGCCGGAGATAGTTCAGTTCATAAGTCAAATTTCAAAACCGTGATTTATTAAAAAAAATAAAATGAGTAAAAGGACGCGAGAATGTGAGTGTAATAACGATCCAGATATGTTCTGTTTCATGTGTGGCCAATATACTATCATAAGGCGACGACGAGTGTTCTCAGATCATATCAAAACTTTATACTCCAAGTATTTTGGCATTGATCCCAAAAATGCTGAAAAACCATGGACACCGAACACCCGCATCCGTTTCGAAGAGCGCTGAATACGCGTTTGCGACTCCGCGTATGACAACAATAATAATAGCAATCATAACTGAGCCGTTCTGGAAACTTCGCCAGTTTCATAACAATACGTTTATTAATTTAAGAGTATTATGTACATACATTTCTCAATTGCTCACAAAAAGAGGGACTGAACTCGTGTTTGACGATGGCAACATTGCCACTTTTTTAAGTACTTGGTATTCATTGATTTTTAAAGTCTCCTAAATTTATATGTAATTTTCATATATAATGTATTAAATATATAAATACATAAACTTTTATATTGGCGTTATAAGTTCTTGAAAATTGATACATTTCTTTGATATTTTTATGTTATCATGCTCATTTCATATTTTCCGAAATTAAAGACAGAAACGTTTTCATTCCTAATACTCAGTTTCATTTTTAACTGCATTTTTCTTTATTAAATTTCAACGGTAGTGTGGAAGATGTAAAATCTCCTACAAACGCTTTTAAAATTCCCAAATTTGATATTTTCTACAGTGCCCTATATGTCAAATGAATGGTTTTTGAGGCAAGAAATCAATTTTTAAAGTGTACTATTTCAAAAAAGTGATAATGGCATTTTGTAATAAACATTTTTAAATACCCAAAAATAAAAAAAGGAGAGTCAGGTGGCAACCCATGTCTTAAAGCCAAGCTGTCAAATTTGTAGTTTTTTTTGGTTTGTTTTGTTCTCTGACATTCACCTTTATAGTGCCTAACATTTAATCCATTGTTTAACAAAATATTATAATTGTATACAATTTTTATAAAATGGAAAATATTAATTCAGGTATTTAAAAAAAATGTTATTAATAAGTTTCATAAAAATGTTGTTGTTGTCGTATTTTTGTGTAGTTTTGGTTATTGACCGCGTGTTTCTTGGAGTAGTACTTTGTTCATTGGGACGTATTTGTTGAACAATATATATGTGGAGAAAGGTAATGATGTGTACTTTCATGTGGTTGTAATTTCAACTGCAGCCCAACTGCTCTAAATTATTTATATTTTCCTTTTAAGATTGCGTAAAAATAAAAAAATACGGATATAGTTAAATTTTGTTCGTTTTTGCCGACCAATTAAAATTGAATTTATTAAGGAAACGAAGGAACATATTATGAAAGAAAAAAACAATCTGGATATGCAAATAAAAAACCCTTGAGCCTGTAGAATATTTTTTAAATATTTTTTAATTATTTAAATAATTGATGGAAAAGTTTTGAACGTACTTACGGAAGCAAAGTCTTCTCAGTCGTGCCCAATATGTGGTGGAAATCTGAAGCAGTTTTTGTCAATAAAAGATTTAAGTTCATTAGTGTTTCAGCCAAAACCAAATTCATTAAAATATGGCATAAGCCCATTACACGCTTGGATTCCATGCTTAGAATTTGTTATGAGTCTTTCATATAGACTTCATATTAAAAAATAGCAAATTCGAAATGCTGAGGACAAATTACTAATGATACAGAGAAAAAGTGAAATTCAACAACAATTCTGGGAGAAAATGGGTCTTCATGCCCATAAGCCGAAAAGTAATGGAAGTGCATCAACAAACGACGGCAATACGGCTCGAAGAGCATTTTCAAGTCTGGAATTATTTGCGTCAATAACAAACGTTAGCATCGAGTTTTTAAAACACTTACTAGTCATACTAATTGCAATTTCTTGTAATTTTGAGTTAAGTGTCGAAAACTTGAAAAGTTTTTGTTATAGAACTGCCGAAATATATTTTCTATATTACGAATGGTACCCAATGTCAGCTACGTTGCATAAAATTTTAGCACATTCTTCACAAAAGTACAAGCCTCAATCGTGCCTCGTGGATGCGCTGGAGAAAGTGCTTCTGAGGCGAGAAACAAATTTTATCAAAATGATCGCATTGAGCGTGCTCGAAAAGACTCTAGAGAATACAATATATCCGATGTTTTTAACAGAGCCATGGATTCTTCTGACCCATTCTTATCCAGTATCTGTCTAAAGAACCGTCATTCAGCAAAAAAAAAATTTGCAGCTTCCAAGAGAAGTTATTTCTCTTTTAAAGATTCCAGATGTTCCTGAATATCAATTGCCGACTACGTCAAGTGCTATCGCAAATGAAAATTTTTCTGGTTTCGAATGGGAGGCAGAGGATCTATCTCATTTTAATATAGAGTTAGAAGTTGATGAATCATGGGACAATTTTGAAGTAAAAGTTATTTATAATATACTAACTTTTATAAAATTTAATCTTCTCTTTTTAGTGGAATTAAATCTTGATGGCATTGGAAGCACAAATTAATTTGTAAGCCGATCACTAGCAAAAGAAGACTTATTTAATTTTATGGTTTTATGTTAATAATTTAATTAGTAAATAAGTGTTATTGCTCCATTATCCAAGGGCCCTGCTTTCTATTAACTCTCCCACCGCTAAGCTTACTTTTCCGGTCAATGCAAGTGGGCATTATAATAATTTTAACGTGGTAAACAATATAGTTACTAGAAGTGGGCGTGGTTACGGCGGATCGACTTGAAATTTTTATCGAAGAGTATGATACCCATCGCAGTCACCTGTACTAAATTTTGAAGCTCTAGCTGCTTCCTGTGATTTCTTGCCTCAAAAGCCATTCATTTGACCCATAGTGCAGTGGCACAATTGGAAAATGTTGTAAAAGCTCTCACGAAGCAAAGAGTTTCATATCTAGTTATCTATGATACTGTATCTGAGCGTAAAGGGATGATATGTCTTTCGTTAATAATTTACATGTTAACATATGTACGTACATACCTCCATACATATGTACATATGTATGTGTTTAGCAAGTTCAATTGATCCCCTGCCAGCCACGGCCAGTTTCCCCTGAAAATCAAAAGATCATTAATCGAACATTTTGTAGGTAAACATTTGTATGTTTTTATAATTTTATTTGTTTAAAATTTCTTTTTTAAGATTCCAGAATAGTAGTGAGTTAATCCAAATTTAAAGGTATGTTTTGAAATAAGTGAAATATTGATATATTTTCAGTGATATTTTTCTCATTGCAGATTTGCGCCCAATCAAACCAAACAAATTTCAGGAACCAAATTACATCAGTAGAAGATGGTTTTCAGTAAGTATATCTATAATTAAAAGTGTAATAAAGCAAAGGTTAGGTTTTCAGTGCAAGATTGTGCGTTTAGACTTTGTTGAACTCGCTCTGAAAATTGACCCGGAATACCTTCTTCCCAGCCAGCATTTGCAGGCATTGGGCATGTTGGCAATTCACTTTCACTCGGAATTGCAGAGTGAAGTGACAGCTTCTGATCGGCAGAACATGCCCTACAAAACGTCCCAAATGCTGACTGGCTATATACACGTGTACATTCATATGTATGTATCGGAGAGCTGCTTTGAGTGTGCTCGAGCCTGTTTGATCACCCTCGATAAAAACTGCGCACAACCGAATGCCACACTCGGCCGCTATGTGTTCGATCGAGTTGTACACCCGAGAGCAGTTTTGAGTATGGTCCAGTCCGTTTAATCAGCCTCGCCAAAAATCGAGCACAAGCGTATGCCACACTCAAAAACTATGTGCATGATCGAGTTGCACATTAGGACACCC
Organism: Anomoia purmunda; assembly: GCA_951828415.1. Classification (NCBI taxonomy): domain Eukaryota; kingdom Metazoa; phylum Arthropoda; class Insecta; order Diptera; family Tephritidae; genus Anomoia; species Anomoia purmunda. Next base: position 75,125,811 of record OX639998.1, on the reverse strand, counting down.
GCAGCTAACCCATAATTTGAGCAACTAATGAAACGGATACTCGAACTAGCTCGAGTTAAATCTACAGACGGAATGTAGGCGTCGTGATGTCGCATTTTGTGTAAGCAAAAATATAAGAAATGGGAAAATGTAAGTGCTGTATACACATAAACAATAGATAATATTGAAAGGATTTTTTACCATATGTGCAAAAGGAAGGAAGCAGTCTAAACTGAAAATTTGAGGATTAGTGACCTTCACTGAAAACCCAATTAAACAGCAGAAGCGAATACGGAGAATAAAACCGTATGTAAGTAGTTGTTTTTTTACAATGTATGTATATATGTACATATGTACATATGTACTTATCTACCTGTATCGAAAATGAAGACAAACATTTTTTAAATTTCAGTTTTTATACATACATATGCATGTAAATGTGTGCATACATACATATGTATACTTTTTATTATACAGTGTAAGCTCGCTAATCCGTATCAATGATTGCAGACCCCAATCCGGTTTAACGATTTTTCCGGATTATTGGATAAACCAAAAATAAGTAAATTTGTCCAATAATTTTATTCAAAACATATATATATATACAAACATATGTATATAATAGTAATGACAAAGCAAACATACATTTCTTGTAACAAAAATCAAAATAAACAAAGAATCACATTATTCATCAACAGAATTAGATATTAAATTAAAAGAAAAAAAAGTTAATGAATAATTGTTATGTTCTCGAAATTAATTAATTTTAAAAAATGTTGATATACTCGTTTGATGAGTTTTTTTATACAATCTTCTAGAGCTTTACCACGCGAATTCGTCAGAAGGACAACTTTGTCTATTTCAACATTGCGCTCCATAGCCCATTTGATGCAAGTATTAAAGCACTGTATGAAGCATTTTTAACGTGTGGTGTGTTGTCCACAGTCCCATCCTCCTCTGATTCTGAACTACACAACAACGCTGCTTCGTTCTCATTACTTGACAATATTTCGTTAATCTCGTTAATCCAATCATTAATATAATCTGTGGAAAATGTGGAAGTGTCCCCATTATTGTTAAATATAGCCGCAATTGAACTTATGTCTTCAGCAAACGATCTTGCGTTTTCACTTTCAGCGGTATCAAATTCCAACAGACGCGCTAATGGGATATCATGCTCCGAAGTCCACATTCGCGAATGGACTTTATTCCAACAAAACTTTATGACGTGATTTGAAACTTTACTCCATGAACGTACAAACAATTTTCATGCATCCTTAAGAGAAAATTTCTTTAAGAAAACATCGGAGTTTAATTCCGAATGGATTAACTCACATAAAAGATCTTTCTTGTAAAATAGTTTTGTCAATCTTATAGTATTTTGATCCATGGGTTGTATTATGCTAGTGCAATTTGGTGGCAAAAAAGTTATCTGGAATTTTCCACATTTAGATACAAGGGGTTCCGCATGGCATCTAGCATTATCTACAATAAGTAATCCTTTTTGTGGCATATTGTTGGCAACTTGGTATTCTTTTACTTGTGGTACAAATGATTTAAAAAACCACTTCGAAAAAATATACGAAGTCATCCAGCCATTTTTAGATGAATAATATTCAACTGGATTTTGGTTTTTAAATGAGCGCGAATTTTTTGATTTTCCAAGTACAGCAATTTTTAATTTATGTTCTCCAGATTTATTGGCACAACAAAGAAAAATAATTATTTCCTTGCTAATTTTTCTACCGGGTGCCGGTTTTTCCTTCATGTGTACTAAGGATTTGTCTGGAAACATCTTCCAGAATAAAGCAGACTCATCTGCATTATAAATTTGGGAATCATCAAGATCTTTAGCTTCAACGATTTCATAATTTTTTTTTTTTGAAAATCTGGCACTAGATCTGGTCTACTCGACAACGACTCTCCGCATATTTTTAGGGTACGAACTGAGAACCTCCTTTTAAGCTTTTGAAGCCACCCGTCACTTGCCTTAAATACTTTTTCCTCACCATACATTTTTCCAAAAAGTACTTTGGCCTTTTGTCTTAAAATTTGGCCTGAAATGGTTTTGTGCCGAGATCGCTGTTCTTGAAACCACGCATATAATTTTTGCTCAAACTTCTCGTATTCCCCTGGTTTCATAGTTTTCCGTTTCTTTAGTAGAGTAGTGTCAGAATTTTCAGCGAATCTAACAACAACAAAAAGATGCTGCTTTAAACATGCATATACACAAAAACAAAACGTGCATACCTTCTAATTTTTACAGCATTTTTCTTTACATCAGAAATGGTGGATGTACCAACTCCAAAAGAATGTGCAAGACTCTTTCCACTTTTTCCACGATTCAATTCATTTAAAATTTTCACTTTATCAGCCAAAGAAAGTGTTTTGTGTTTACGTTTTGACATTTTTGTTTTTTTCAATTCTTTCAAAATTTTAATTATGATCGCATATCAACTAAGCTCCTCTTGCAGAAAACAAAACGAAGAGAAACATACAAAAAGCGTTAATTTACCGTTAGCTGTAAAATTCCATTGCTGATATATGTATATGTAGAAGGTACTATTCCCAGCATTTATGACAATGAGGGAGAGCGAAAATATTGAAGAAAAACAATATAAAATAAGAGAGAAAAATCCGGATTATAGAGTTGCAGTTAATCCGGACTATGGAAATCATATACATAAAGATATCAGTCCGGATTAGTGGATAATCCGAATTACATGCCGTCCGGATTAGCGAGCTTTCACTGTATTAGACTTCATATAAAATAAATATTTCCATGTAGCTGCATACAAAATATATAATAATAATATATACAAGTTATTAAAAAAAATCACATTTCATGCTATACATACATATGTATATCACTCTTGAAATAACATGTAAATAAATAAAGTAAAATTTTAAAAGAGAAAGCTATCATTTCGTACATACATTTTACAGTTTTCTAACTTTAAAGCATAAACTAAAGTTTTTATTAAATATTGTTTTTATTAAAAATTATGTATGCAAATAAGTATATTAACAAAAAGCACTTCACAAAAAAATCAAACTACTGCTCTGCAGATCACACTACGCAAAGCCAAACAAGCAAGTTATGTGTGCACTCGAGTTGAAACTCGAACACTCGACTATATATGTATGTAGATATGCAAAGCACCCGAACCCAATCAAATATGTATGAAAAGCACTCGAGTGTTGTGACCAACATGTTCGCCTTGAGCTCAGTCGCGGCAGTGCAGTGAACATATGGTAAAAAATCCTTTCAATATTATCTATTGTTTATGTGTATACAGCACTTACACTTTGCCATTTCTTATATTTTTGCTTACACAAAATGCGACATCACGACGCCTACATTCCGTCTGTAGATTTAACTCGAGCACGTTCGAGTGTCCGTTTCGTTAGTTGCACAAATTATGGGTTAGCTGCGGGTGTCGAGTGTGATCAATTTTTGGCGATGGTGATTAAACAGGCTGGATCATACTCAAAACTGCTCTCGGGTGTACAACTCGATCGAACACATATGTAGCTGCCGAGTGTGGCATTCGCTTGTGATCAATTTTTAGCAAGGGTGATCAATCAGGCTCGAGCACACTCAAAGCAGCTCTCTGGTCGCTAACGAAAAATACTTCTGCTCGTTTAAAGAGATTGATGCAAAACGGATTTTGTTAGATGCTCGAGTATACACGAAAATTATGTATCCGTTGCAGCTCTCTGGTATACATATATATAATGTAAAGAAAGTGCATTGCGAATATGTGGAGGTTACAGCAGAACATTCCACTGAAGAAAACTACGGTTGCAGCTGCTTAAATATATACGCATGCAAATATACATACATATGTATATGCACTATATAAATATTAAAACAAAGTGCAGTACAAGTACATACCCAGATAGCAATTGCAATCAAATTTGAGTCAAATAAGATACTGCAAGATGATTGAAAACAGTCACATATGTGCTCATTTTCTTATCAAAAAAGACTCTACCGTCGGGAGAAAATGGTACCCTAGCGATGACTCTTCATGAAGAGTCTTATATGATTCTACTTTTCAATCAGTTTCAAATAATTTTTGAAGTCAGTTTTAACTCATTTTTGGTCTCATTTGTGATTATTATATGAAGTCAGTGTTAACTCATTTTTGGCCTCATTTGTGATTATTATATGAAGTCAGTTTTAACTCATTTTTGGCCTCATTTGTGATTATTATATGACTGTTTTTTCCTTATTTATGAATAAATAAAACAGATTAAACTTCAATTCATTTTATTTAATTCATTTTATTAAATTCATTTTTTATTTAATTCATTTAAAATTTTTTTTATTTATTTATTATGCTAGAGCACCACTGTTTCTTCTACAGACGTTTGCATTTTTTCAGCCGTTCTTTTGCGTTTGTCCACACGTTCTTTTGCGTGAACAAAATGTTTTTGTAGAACCGAATTCATTTCTTTGTCATCGCAATTAAATTTTGTATGGCTTATATCTATAGATGAAAAGTATTATTATATGTTTTTAAATAAAAAATTTGTAGTATATAGGTATATTACTTTTGATGACATTTATACAGAAGCATTTTTCTGCGCTAGGTTTATCCTTAGTACCTTTCCAACTGAATTGTTTCGCTAACTCGTCAGTAAATACTTTACGCACAGCAGCTCTATTTTGCTATTACTAGGCGACATGATTTTTTGAGCTTCTCTTATAGCAATACGTTTAATTTTTTTAGCTGACATTGTTTTTGTTAATTAATTCTATCAATTTTTATTATTTATTATTAAATTTAAAAAATTTATTAACGTCACAGTACCACTTATTAATAACTGCTTCACTTTGCGTGCACAAGAACTAAATAAATGCAAAAGAACAAAAAAAGCAGTTTCTCCACAGAATAGCTGAAGATAACTGTTTTTTCTCTATACACTTATCATATTTTGATCATAAAGAATAGTCAAATAGTAATCATCTAGAAGATCGAAATATGATTTCTGGGCATTTTTTATTCTTGTTCTTCTTTTAGTCATATTTTGATCATAAAGAATAGTCATAAATGAGTATTCTTAGGTGATAATCACAAAACAATCATCTAAATGCTATCTGGGTAGTGCTGTTGCAACCACCTACATATGTATGTATGTATGTATGTACACATGTGTGTAAAATTCTATAAAAAAATGTGATTTTATTTTTCACTAATTTTTGTTTTTATATCTATTTCATTTGCAGGTATTTTAATACTAAAGCTGCACAAAATTATGCAACTTATCTAATTGACATTTTTAATGAAATTCTACAAAGTTTGTGAGCAAAGTGATTTTTAGTAAACGACTTTGAAAAGTTTTTAGTTGTTAATAAATATCAAAAGAAAGGTAATTAGATTGTCCTCCTTTTGGTTATAAAAACGTTAAAATCGATCGACCTTTCCTTATAAATTTTTAACCTTTTCAAAATATGAAGTAGGGAAAAAACAAAATTTTGAAAAATTCTTCGAAAAGTGATTTTTTCAAACAACTTTAAAAAGTTTTTAGTTGTTCAAATATACCAAAAGAAACGTAGTTCGTTTCCTTCCTTCTTTTGATTAGAGAAACGTTAAAATCGATCGACTTTTTCTTATAAATTTTGTAACTTTTCAAAATATGCTAATATTTTCTTTGTTTTGTAGCTTCTATAAATTTCACTATTTTATTTTGATTGCAGATTTATCGTGCGCAAGAGACACTTGGTGGATTTGACAGTGAGAAACATCAGCAGACGTGTTATACAAATTTTTATTAATAATGCAATCATTTAAGGTCAAACATTATTTACTATTTATATAAACACTTTTTGTAATTTAGATTCTAATTATTTTCAGTAAAAATATTTGTAATGTTTAAATTAATGGGAAATAAAGAATTTAAAACGTAAATGTTTTGCTTTAAAATTCTTAAAATATTTTAAAGTTCTTTTGAAGCAACCCTGCGCAGGTTTGCGATGAAAATTGGAGGAAATCCGCTATTTTTTTCTTATGGCGGAGCTTAAGGCGTGTGATCACATGTGCAAGTGGAAAGTGGATAAAATCTGCACATAACTTTTACAAAATTACCTACTCGCCAGTTTTGAAGATAATGAAACCCTCGTTTTATCCAGTTTTTAACGGTTCGTGGCTGGCAGGGTCGCTGTGTAGTTCAAATCCGTTTATGCATGTTCCATGTGCATACATTTCCCTGCAAAAATCGCGAGTGCCCCATGGACGAATGTAAAGAGTACTCCATCAGACACAAAGGGTACTCCAATTGTAACCCAAATGTATGAAGTGAAAGTGATCCAATTAACATTGCGATGTCCTAAAGCAATACCATATACTCAAGCTCTGCATTACACCAGAGTAAAACAAAACTACTCTAAGATATTACTCCATGGAGTAGCTACGGAAGGCTACTTTCGTTACTTTTTGCCATTAAAAGCAAGCCGTTTCGAGACAAGAAAACAGCCTTAAAACATTTATATTAAAACTTGTGTTTCCTTTAATCAGAGTAAAACGTCAAAATTTAACATATTCATATTTATGTACAACCAACGCATGTTCGACATGTCTACTCGCTGTTGGACAGTGTTCAAACGGGGAAACTTTTGTTGCTTATTATCGGCGATTTCCCTTTTGGCGTTGCTCGTCGCGTTTACACAGAGCAACTCTGTTCAGGCAATTTTCTGACATTTCATTTTATATCATTTTCGAAAATTTCTGTGCGCTTCGCTTAAGCGGCATTTACCATTCTGATAAATTTTGTGATTATAACTAAAAGGTGATTGAAAAATGAAGTTTTAACATAATTTACGTTAATATGTATAGTCTATGCATACACATGTGTATATTTAATCGCAAAAAAATAAGAACAAAATTTCATTTCCCAACTTATTGCATGTATTCACTTAAAACTCAACAAAACTGCAACCACTGAAAGAATTTATAAATGAAAAGGAATGTCAAATTTCTTAGCTGCCGACTGAGACGAATAAGAACACAAAGCGTGTCGCCCGAGCACGATCAACTCGGTGCCCTTCCCCTTTCCCCGTCCCTCTCTCTCCTACAAGTAGCGAGTTGCCGCGACAAAAGTTTCCCTGTCTGAAGGAGAACTTGACAGTGTTCAAACGGGGAAACTTTTGTTGCTTATTATCGGCGATTTTCCTTTTGGTGTCAAAAGTTTCCGTGTCTGAACGAGAACTCTTTCGATAATTAAACTTTCACTTTCAAATGCGCAATTGGATGATATCAGATTTGCCTTCATAATAATTTTACTAAAACTTATGTTGGAAGACGCAACTAGCTTAATTACATGAAACGCGCACATACATATGTAGTTTAAATAAAAATGAAGAGTAAAATAAACACAAGTTTAGCACAGAAAATTTTTACTGCTGTAAACTCATTCTGATTATTAGTTTATTAAATAAAGTAATTCAATTTTTGCTTCTTGGTAACACACCCAAACAAACATCGTGTAATAGTTACGATCGTTAAATCACGAGCAATTGTCGTGTACCAGAGAGATGGTTTGGTGGCAAGAGTTGGTCGGCTTCTGCATTACATGGGAGCATAATTGTAATCAGGGCTGCAAACCACTTCGAAAATTGAAACGGTTCGGTTCAGTGGTTCGAACCAGTTTTCAAGAACATGTACCGGTGCAGAAACCGGTTCCTAAGGTTCCCTGAACCGCGGTTTCGGTTCGGTTCAAATGGTTCAATGATATATTTTGAAGTATTAATTTGTTATATATAATTTTTTTATTGTTGTCTTTTAGTAGGTAATTAAATTCAATTTTTACAACAATTATTTGTAATATTTTAATTCTCTTTTTACATTTTTCTGTTGTTGTCTTATAGTAGGTACTTACAATAATAAAATAAAAATATATAAGAATAATAAAATTCAATGCTTACATCAGTTATTTTTAGTATAAGTATTTGTTTTTTATGTGTTTAAATTTAATAATAGAATGTCTTCCAATAAATCTTTATCAATACTTGCTCTCAAGTCGGATAATATAAATTTAAGGGTGGAAAACGATCTTTCCACTGAGACCTGTGTTGCAGGAGCAGCAAGGACAATATTGGCTATATCCTTTAATTCAATTTCAGAATGATTTCCCCAAAATTTTAACACATTAGATGTTTTGGAAAGGCGTTTAACGTGTGCAAAGCTATTTATAATTTCCTTGATTTTTTGCGTGGTGACAATTCTCGCTTGTCTAATTGCTCGAGCACAGCATCAAATTCATCATCGGAACTTATTTTCGATTGGGGAGATTGATCCACATTTTTCTGGCCAATTATATTTTGCCTCAATGTGAATACTTTCTGTATAAGTATTTTTGCCAATTCTTTTCGGGATCGGCAAGCAAAAGCTGATATCTGGGGTCTAAGTAAACAGCCGCTAAAACGCAAGAATTATTTAACAATAATTCACCCCGCTTTTTCAATGCTGCAGCGAAATTCTCGCTCATCCACCCAGTTTTCTGCTCCACTTTTAGCTTGCATGAATACCACGCAAAAAACATGTCACCTAATACAAGTTGCTTGTTTTGATGTTTGAGAGAAATATTATAAGCTGGAAAAAGAATGTCGCATGTGCTTTCAATTTGCTGCCAATCGTCATCGGTCAAATACAGCTCTTTAATGTCTTTAGAGCACTCGCAACAAAAATCTTTAACCTCCAATAAACTCTTCAACATATTGTAAGTAGATCCCCACCGAGTGACGCATTCTAGCATAGGCTTACGTAATTTTTTTTTTCGCAGTGTTCTTAATTTTTTGACTACTACCTTGGCTTTGCTTCGCACATTTTTAATAGCCTTTAAAAAATCGGATACTGCCAGGTTCAAAGTGTGTGCGGCACATCGAATTACACTAACGGAGGAAGATTTCATAAAATCATTCTCGAGTTCTTCACACATTTGTTCATTTAGATCGACATTTTCTATCGTATCTTGGTCATCGTTTACACAGTCAATATCTTTTTCATCCTCTTCACCTTCATTTCCAAGTAAATCATCTAAAATAAATAGAAATTATTTTTATACTCATTTATTGCATGAACATGTCGTTATTACTATCTGAATCTTCGATAGCAACTTCGTTGATATTTTCATCACTTGGCACTTTTGAATTATTATTAAATAATTTACCAATGCAAACCATGTTGGCGGCATTATCGATTGTTATTGAATAAATTCGATCTATATTTATTTGAAATGATTGAAGAACGTCCGTGATTGTATTGAATAGATTCAATGCGGTATGTTTCACAAATATTTCCTTCATTGCCAAAGTTTAAATTTGTATTTCTCCATTTTCAATATATTGTACGTTGATGCCTATTATAGATCGATCTAATCTACTCACGCAATCAACTTTAATAGAAAGTAACCTGCAATCAGAATAAACATAGAATTTTAATTTGACAAAACATTGCAAACCGATTAGTTAATTTGTTTGTTATTTGAGAACGCAGCGCAGAGGCTCTTTGGATAATTTCTTCATTTATATTTTGTCTGTTAATGGTAATACCCACTGTCCTGCAAATCGGATCAATAATTTTTCGGAAACGACTGTCTTCTAACATTTTCAGTGGTCTGCCATTCTTTGTGACCAGCTCCAAACAAGCTTCCAACAATTGTTCCTTTGTTAAAGAAAATTGTGCCTTCGGCGTCTTGGCTAAAACATATTTTAAAATGCTGTTGTCGTTATTATCCTGTTCACTCTTTTTCTTTTTCGGCAATAGTTCCACAACATCACTATGCTTCCTTTTAACATGTCTTAATAAATTTTCCGTATGTTTCCAACCATTTGCATGTCGCAATGTTTGCACACACTTTTAGTTTCTTTAGCATTGTAAGTGAATTCTTCTTGCACTTTATTTTTGCTCATTTTGAATAAATAAACATATTAAAATTAAAAAGTAAATACGAAAATGTTTCGAACATGTAAATGCAATAAGTGATGTGCGCATTTTACAGATGATAGCCGTCAGTATTACCACAGTATTGCCATATAAATATAAAAATGCTTGAAATATCCAAGGTGCAGAGTTGCACTTTTTAGAAATATTTAGAATAAAAATTAACTGAAAAAGTCTTTATTTGAACCGAACCGAACCATCAGATTTTAGTGGTTTTCGGTTCGGTTCAGTGTTTTCAAAATAGAAATGGTTCGGTTCGTGGTTCGGCTTTTAACGGAAAAAATACGCCGGTTCGGTTCAAAACCGGTTTGCAACCCTGATTGTAATCACTACAATTTAGCAACAAAGGACAACGATTTTTGCAGGGATGTAGTACAGCGCAGTCACGTCGTTCACACACATCTCGTTCGCGCTTGGAGTTCGTGTTTGATCGGCACTGATGTACAGAATTTTCGCTTCGCTATGCGCTGTACTTGGCGACCAATAGTCCGTATTTTTTGAAAGTTTACACCCCAATATTTCAGGAACGAATATACTAATTTGAAATTTGATAATTTTGTCAGATTGTATTCATCAACCTTTTTTATTTGATATATATTCGATCTTCGTTGCCAATGCAGTTTAGAAAAGTTTATTTTGCCAGTCAGCCACATATTGAGCATCTTAAAAAGGCATTGTTATTAAGATAAAACAGAAATATGCACATTATTTATAAAAATGTTAGTTAATTACAAGAATTAATGTTCCGCAAATATTAGTGGGATTTACAAATGTAGAATTTTTACAATTCAACGTTGTGTTGTTATACTCCTTTCTACCTGCAGTCCAATAAGAACAATTTTTTTTAAGATGTATACGAATAGGCTGGGGCTCACAACGGGTCATGTGACCACCGAGTGAACTCTATGTGATCAGTCCGTTTAACCTAACCTAACCTACTTAAAAATGCGTTAAGACATGTTATGAATCCCATAGTATGACCATATTGAACGTCTATTATGTTATTGAACTTCTATATTGTTATTGAGATCGGCCGCTCTAGCCGAAAGTGAAGAGTGTATTTCTGTCATGCAAAAACTTTTCACAATCATCATTTGCCGTTCTACAAACTGTAAACTGTAAAACTGTTGGTCGCTCAATTTGTGTTACACCAAGGCGCACACCACAGATTATAGGAGAATTTCTGTCAAACATCAAGCTATGATGTAAGCACCATTTTATTATTATAAGCACCATTTTATTAATATTATTATTATTTTTATTGAGATCAAATGTAAATAACCACATATGTACATACATATGTATGTATCAAAACTTTGCTTCGTTGATTACACTTTTTTTATATTTCTAGGAATTTTGATTACGAACTATATCTGTACAAAGTTCAAAATTCTTTTGCAAATGAACAGACATTTTGTCGAATTTTTCTAGTTTTTGAATTTCGGATTTTATTGAACAAGGAAGCACGGTTTTGTAATAGAAATAACAAATACGATTTATCATGAGACACTTGGTTATCAAAATTAATATTTTTTGGGGTGAACAATTTGTTTGATGACAGGAGGTATTTAGTTTTACCCTTGTTCAGCTCCAGACCCATACGTTTCGCTTCTTTATCCAGTTTGGAAAAGGCAGAATTAACGGCGTTTGAACGGTTCAATCCTGCAGCTCGAATTATCTTTTCTAACACAAGGTTAAAGAAGTCGCACGAAAGATATTCGCCTTGTCTGAATGAGGGTTCGGTTTCAAACGGTTCGGAGAAGTCCTTCCCGATTCTGACCGAGTTGGAGCTGTATTTCAAATAGGGAGCTTCTTCTCGTGCTATCGAAAGCGGATTTGAAGTCGACAAAAAGATGGAGTGTAAGTCGAGTGGCGAAACGGTCGACTATCTGTTGTGGTTGCAGCTCTTGGACGTCGAGCCAGAGAACTTACAACAATGAGAAGGTGCAAATTTTGTTTGGAAGCAAATGAAATCTGAACGGTTTCGGGTAAGAAACCCAGAGCTGCTAAATTTTGGTTTCGCCAGCGAGTTAACAGGGATGAAAAATGTGAATTAACATTTTCCTCTGTTCAAATTGTTGCAGATGTCTACGGGAATATTCTTACCAAATGTGTTATTAATAACCAATTAAAGTCTTAATTCCAAATTTTCAGAAATTTTTTTGGAAAAGTTATTTAAAAATCAAAAAAAGGATTTAAAAAATAATTAAAATTAAATTGCATATGAATGTATGCATATTATGTAGTATTTTGTACCTTCAATTCATTATGAATATTTATCAAAATAAAGAAAAAAAGCTGAAGTTGCAAGTGCATATAGCATTTAATAAATAATTAAAATTTATTTTTGGGGTTTTTATACAATTTTCAGCAAAAATTGTTTAAAAATTCAAAAGTGTTGCGAAATCAAAATTATTTGCTAAATTTTTACGAAAAATATTATTAGCTGTCTTCAAAAACAGAAGCGTGATGTAGTATGTATTTTTACTTGCATGCAACATCATGAATATTATTAAAAATTAAAACGTGGCGAAATTTAAAATGTTCGAAATTGTACATATTACGTAACACGATTTTTGATCATTTTAGACCCCCATGTCACACTTTCAGAAAAAATGTTTTTATTAATCGTAGAATAAAATACAATGTTAATTGATATATGTTATATATTAGGCAAAAGAAAATCACATGTCACACTTCGTCACGAATCGCAAAACATCGTTAATCAAATTTTTATAATATAATAAATATTATTAGGAGTTTGATTCCTATTTAGTATTGCATTTCAATTCCTCTGTCGTTTTCGATTTTCTGTAGATGCAAAATAATATGCGATCTACATATGTATGTATATTGAAATTTCGTTCATTTATATCAAAAATTTGTCTTGGCAAAAATTTTTTACGGGGAACCGAATCAAGCAGCAATTTAGAGCAGAGCAATTAGTTGTGCTCTGTGGTGGAGTTGGTTGAGCAGACACCACAATATTCTTTATGCTTTCGTTTTCGAGAGTTCGGAACCTGACCATGCGCTTTTGGCTTAAAATTTGAGGGTTGATTTAGATCTTTTTGAATGTACAGTCATAAATAAGTAAAATGGCATCAAGTATAGGTACATATATCTATGTATACATCCATATGCATACAAATCTATGAATATATGTATCTACATATGTATATCTAAATACTTAATACAGTACATTAACTCATTTGCATACATGTACATACACACATAAGTATGCATATACATTTGTACATACTTATTTGCATGTGCATAAATTCAACCTTGACCTACGCTAAATCTAAATCAAATCACAGTGCAATCACAACCGCAGCTGCACCTGTACTTGCGCCGGCGCCAAATATTCTGAAATATGTGAGAATACATACAACGCACGCGCGTATTCCTGAAAACACATGTCGTTCATTCATAAACGCGAGCATTTCATTTCCCAGCGCACGCAAATGTTCCCCTCAACAATCTTTTTCGCGACGAACACAAAAATCCTCAAATCTTCAAGTTTACAAACCACCGTCGGTCATTGAAACGTCTTAACATCGCAATGTTAGACAATATTGCACTTTGGCAATGAAGTCTGACAAATTGCTGGCATTTATCTAGGATATGATTTTAGTTATTTTATTAAATTTATCATATGTAGGCATACTATGTAGACACATTCATGCATATAAATCATATATTCTAAATTAATAGTACACATCAGTACGCTTGGATTTATTATATAATTCATGTGCGCATCAATTCATTTGCGTACAGGTGCACGCGCGATTGGCGTATCGACACAGAAAAGAATATTATTTTTGTTACCGTCCCCTTTCCCTTTCCACACTTATCTTATCTTTCGCGGATTACTTCTTTTTCTTCTTTCTTTCATTTTTAGTTTTATTCTTAAATTGCTCTTCTTCTTTTCGCACACATTGCTATGATTTACATAATTAGCCGTTCAAGAAGGTGTTGCGGCACGTCTGCTGTGGCTTTGCGCGTATAGTCGCCGGCCACATTAACATATTGCATGTTTTAACTTAAGCCCCATAGTTCGAATCCCTGCTTTTTTGTGCCATGTCTAACTTTTATGAATTTTTTTCAATACGATATAAAATACTAACAATCATTAATTTCTTGGAAATCTTTTTTCATTCCCAATACTATTCTGATTTCATTTCGTTACGAATGAATATACGACATAATTGAAAAGTTTTAATTTTTTTAAAGTAATTTAAGATGCGCAGTACAAAGTAATTGCATTAAATTATTGTATTAAACTATTATGTTATTATTAAATAATAAAAAAAAATTATATTAAATTAAATTTGATTTTTCCAATTCATTACTCACTAGAAACCGAAAATATTGAAATAAATTTTAAGAAAAGAGACATTATATAAAATTTGTTTACATTATATATTAAATTTATATATGTAAATAAAAATCAAGTAGATTCAAAAGTTTTACAAAACAAGGATTATAAAAAATGGAAAGTTAAGTTATTTTAAATTTACGTCTACTCGCCAAGCGTCTAATCACCTACGTGTTTATGTATATCTTAGCTTGTTTTTTCTTTCGTCGTCGTTCATATAGCTTGTTTTTCGTAGCGCTGTAGTTTCGTAGTATTGTAGTAGTTAACGTTGGTTGGTTTAATTGTAAGGGTTACCAACTATGTTGGGTATTACTCAATCCCACATACATATATGTATCGGGTGTTTTTTTTAGGGGTATAGAACTTCGAATTGAAATAAAACACAAGAAAATCGTTTTAAGGTCCATCAATTTGGCTTTATTGGAAGGATAATTTTATGCCATTAATGTTTAAATATGATTTCGGGCATGTGGCCGCCGCGGCTGGCTCGAATAAAGCCAATTCTACAGGTCCAATTTTCAACCACTTTTTCGAGCATATGGGGCCGTATGTCGGCAATAACGCCACGAATGTTGGCTTCCAATTCCCCTAACGTTTCTGGTTTGTTGGCGTAGACGAGCGACTTCACATATCCCCAAAGAAAATAATCCAATGGTGTCAAATCACACGATCTTGGTGGCCAATTTACAGGTCCATTCCGCGAAATTATGCGCTCATCGAATGTTTCCTTCAATAAATCGATTGTGACGTGCGCTGTGTGGCATGTAGCGCCGTCTTGTTGGAACCACAACTCATCCACATTCATGCCATCCAATTCGGGAACAAAATAGTCGGTTATCATGGCTCTATACCGGTCTCCATTAACGGTAACTGCCTCTCCAGCATTATTGCGGAAGAAGTATGGCCCAATGACTCCACCAGCCCATAGAGCACACCAAACAGTCAGTTTTTGTGGATGTAATGGCGTTTCAAGGGTCTCATGTGGATTCTCTTCACTCAAAATGCGGCAATTTTGCTTGTTGACGTAGCCATTCAACCAAAAATGAGCCTCATCACTGAACAAAATTTTGCGATGAAAATCAACATCGAGATCAATCTCATTTTCGGCCCATACACCAAAATCACGACGCATTGCATGGTCTCGCGGCTTTAATTCTTGCACAAGCTGGATCTTGTAAGGTCGCAAGCCAAGATCTTTGCGCAAAATCTTCCATAAAGTTGATGGACAAAGCTCCAATTGCTGTGCACGGTGGCGAATCGATTCATTCGGGTCCTCTTCAACACTTTGCTCTACAGCGGCAATTGTTTCTTCGGTGCGCACTGTTCGACGTCTCTGCGGATGCGTATTATCACATAGAGTAAACGTAGTGCGAAAACGATCCATGGTTAACCGAATTAATTGCTCTGATGGACGATTATGTCGACCATAAAATTGACGGAGCTCACGGTAAACTTGGCGAACTGAACCATTATTTTCGAAATAAATTTGCACGATTTGCAAGCGTTGTGCTTTTGTCAACCTGTTCATGATGAAATGGCAAACCAAACTGAACATAAATGACATTAGAGTTGCCAGATTTGACCACAAAATGCCAGTTTTATCTCTATTCGAAAAACAAACCTGTAAAAAAAAACACCCGATACTTTACTTAATTCGGAAAACACCTATCAACAAGGGAATGTTTCCGCAACATTGAATATGTGTATTTTCCGCTCTTCTAACATGCATTTTACCATTTTGCAGCGTTTTAACATTGCCAGAAAATGTTAATTTAACGTTCCTCTGTTCGACCTGAGTCGTTTGCAACTTCTCATTGTTTGATGTTCTCTGATGTAGGCAACGTCTTTGCTTGTTGCGGAGGCGCGAAATTCTTCATCGTACCAGTTGTTGTTTCGGGCTCGCTGGAATAGAAGAACTTTCTCAGCGGTGGTACGTAGAGAATGATTATGAACTCGTGGAAAATATGTTAAATATTTACGGTTTATAAGTCAGGAAATCATACTAACGTGACAAATAATAGGCTAATATGTTTTTTTCCTTGGTGATCAACTAAAGAAATTATAAATGAAATTTGGGACGAAAGCACAGCTAGATGTCATCTATACCGATTTCTCTAAATAATTTGACAAAGTTGGCCATTCTTTTATTTTGCATAAATTAAGTGTATGGCATAAGAGGTTCTTTGCTCAAATTTTCTTAAAGTTTTTTGATAAATAGGAAGATGTTTGAACAGATTGACTTAACAAAATCGACTACATTTGTTGAAGTGTGGTACGGATTCTGCAATAAAGACACTAAAAGCCCACTAATATTTCTAATTTTTATTAATAATTTACGCAAATTAACGAAAATGCCTCTTGTTCGCGGATGATGTTAAATTGATTTTTAAATTTAATATTATTATTATTATTATGTAAGTCTTTATTATAATAAAAATTATAGCAAGGTAGAAGGAAGCACTACCTACCATGGCTATCGGCTACTTTGCCTATAATGTACTATGTATGTGAACTTTAAAAAACTACGCGATGTATGTAATTGCTGACACAACTTCTATTCAAAAATAAAAATAATAAACTAACACTGTTTTCAACTGGGGTCTTAAAAACGTTTTGAATACTTATGTTTTTAAATATTTGTGAACGGTATTGGATGAGGATTGGTGCCCAAAGATTCGCCGTATGTAGTGGTTCTTGGCAACTTTGTCTGCTATTTCATTCCCATTAATGCCTTTATGCCCTGGTATCTACATGAGCTTTACCTTGCTATTAAGTGCTATTATTCTTTGTTTAAGTTTTGTGATGTCCCTGTTGCCTTTGCTGTCAGCGTTGGTGCATATTATTGTTTCCTGTTTTTTGTTTTGCATTTTTCTAGCATAGACGCCCTTGGTTTCGGCTTCGAAAATGTGTTAAATATTTACCGCAAACGAAGTGTTGGATATGGCTTTTGAGCCATCATCAAAGTCAAATCTTTAGCTTCCAAGCCAAAATCACCACTTTTAAATCGTGCAAACCACTTTTGGCACGTTCGCTCAGCTAGAGCATGTTCCCCATAAACTTCCACAAAAATACGATGGCTTTCGGCAGCAGTTTTCGTCATATTAAAGTAATGAAGAAGAACTCCCCGCAAAACACTTTTTCAGGCACAAAGCTCGTCATATTTGAGTGAAAAAAAATCATTGTTGTTTACGCTTCAAATGAATGACATATGTATATGAAAAGACGTACAATGATAGTAGCTTTCCAACGTATGTTCGGAATATATTGGAACGATGGAATACATACAAGTTACGCCATAAAAAAATGTAAAATTTGAACAAATTATGTAAAAACAGTCGACTTCAAATTTTCCAACGCTGCCGTTTCATTTGTTAATGTTTAACCACTTAAAAATATTCATAAAACATATCAGAAACAGGTGTAATTTATTGAGCTCGAGGCCAGGTTTTAATTAGGGAATAGTGTGAGAAAACAACGATTTTTCAAATTGGTAGAAGTGATGGCTGCTATTTCGGAGATCACCACATCTCCTCATCAGACTTCTTCCTTTCTAGACTCCTAGGCGAACACTCAACCACTCAGCCACGCTAACCTGTGAAAATCGCTTCCTTTCTCACTATCCCTATCTCCAACCATACCGCTATTTAGAAAGAGAATAAGAAAATATAAGATTTTTCGTTTATGTAAATCGTATAGTTTCCATGTAATGTGATTTCTGGCCATTTATGGACTATTTAACAACAGAGCTGTAACGGAGTTGCATAATTTGAAATTCGCAATCACTTATTATATTTACATTATAGCTTTAGTATTTTTCGGTCGTTTGAAAAAGATTATAATTATTTAATTCTGCGACCGCTCAAAGGCAGTATCAACTACCACGGCAATGGAATCAATAAAATTATTATAAAAATTAATGCTGCAGTAAGCAGTTTCGACGTTGAATTAGTAATGCCATATGTGCAACCTTTGCCATGCGTGCATTTTTACATTTATTCGTTCAGTGCAAATAGTTTAGAGCCATCCGGACAATGTATAGAAATATTCAAAAGTTGTACGATCATTGATCACGATTACATTATTCCAATGTACATACATTTTTATAGATTTCATTCATTGCAGTTTTACAAAGTAAACAAATATTGAATATAAGTTGGTTTTTTGTGTTTTTGAACCGATTTTTGCTCTTCTATCTTACGAAGTATCTGTAGCGCAAGGGTAATCGGTAGTGCCAGAGCACGCGTTATTTTGAAACTGGCAGGAAATTACATGAAAACAGTAAGCAAAAGCAAGTATGCTGCATATGTGTAACCAATATGAGTATATGGTTTATAGTCACTATTTCTCTTTGTTTTTTTTTTTCATAGATTGGAGAGTTTTTTTATTATCATACTACTTTTTATTGTTATTGAGTTTCTACGTATAATGTTCCGAAATGGCTTTCAAAGAGAGAGCTTGAATAAATTAGATGTAGAACCATTTTTAACAATTTCTGGCTCGCACTGCAAGTTAATCCTAGATACATTGTTTATGCTAGGAGACACAATAGCGCGATCATTTCTGCCCCGATTGTTTTATATAAGTACGTGCATATGTATATGTACGTACATATATAAGTATATGCATTTCATTAGATTAAACTTCCTGCTCAACCCTTCAAATGAGAGACAAAGGACCCCAAATGCAAGAAACAACAAAACTTGTCTAAGATGTTACCCCATTGAGCACCTACGGCAGGTTAGCTTCGAAACTACTATTCGTCGTTGAAAATGAACCGCTTCAAGACATGTGAACAGCTTTAAAATATAAATTTTTATATTAAAAATTGTATTTCCGTTATTTATAGTAAAACAACCACATTCAACATATTCATATATATTCAAAGAAAAAATTCGAGAAAGAAGTAGAAGATGCGCAGAAGAAGCGGACAAACGGCAGAATGATTGAAAAGTTTTCTTTCTTTGTGTAAAATACTTATACATATTTTGGGGAGGAATGCCACCTGTTTGAAACGCCAAATTATATTACATTATACAGAAGTGTATAAAATATTAAAATATGGGCATCACGGTACGGTTCGTTTCGCTGAGGAGAAGGATCACAATATTTTGAACAGAGTTGTGACCTGCTTGAAAATTTGAATATATGTTATATATGGGTGTCAAAACGTTTCAGCGAGGATAAGGTTCATAATATTTTTGGGAGGGTTGCCACCTTCTTGAAAAGTCGAATTCAAGTCAAACCATTTTATCGATGGAGAAAGTTTATAGGTCAATTTTGAAAAGCGTTTCCACCTTTTTTTAAAGTAATTTTTTTAACTATGCACCAGGATATAAAATATTAAAATATGAGCGTCAAACTGTTCATCTGAGCGACGACAAGGTGCATCCGGTTACCACCTGATATACATATGTGACAGAAACCGAAATATGTTTTATCGGGAAAAAATTAGTTTCGAAAGTAACCTGACGCAGGTACTCTATGGAGTAATATTATAAAGTAATTTGGCATTACTCTGATGCAATGCAGGGCTGGAGTAAATGGACTTGCCATAAGGCATCGCAATGCTAAATGGACAGCAATTTACATGCGTGCATGGGCTAGTCGGGATTTTTATAGGGTAGTAGAGGCATAGGTGCATGTACGCACGCATACTTATTGCTAGTTATTTTTTTTAATTTGTAGAGACATTTGAGTTGTCATCAGGTACCATCGTCGTCAGCCCGATGCAATTACGTTGCCCGTTAAGCAGTCGCCCATTGTAGTATGTTAAACACATTCACAGGCAATCGTAAAGTAATTACCTACTTTACCTTAATATACTGAACTCGAATTGTCAACCATTATCGTCAAGTCTTATTCAAATTCATTAAGTTTGTAAGGGAGTCTTTTAGCATGTACTCGTATGTTTATGTACTCATGTATGTATGTGTAATCATATGTGCATGTGTGTAAAAATCGCCAATACAGCAAACAACCCACACACAACACACACATTCATATACATGCCTATGATTGCACGCATAGTGGTTTTTAGGTGAGTAACTAGCGTCTCACGATGCGGAAAAAATATAAAATATGTATTTCATAAAGTGAACTAAGTAACTTATTAAAACCAGAATGAAATTATATACATACATACATATTGCTAAACAAAATTTATATTTTATATTTTCAACGATTAGTAAGGAAAATCACCGTAACTGATGCATAATTTAATAAACAGTGCAACAAGATTGCATTTTTGTTATATAACCTATCTAAAGCAAACCTCCCAGTGTATTCATGCCATGAAAAGACTTCTCACAAAAATCTTCTGCCATTCGGAGGCAACTGTAGCAACTCGTCGTAAAACAGTAGATCCCGCAATTTTCGGTATAACATATGGACGTACATACATACAGTGTCGGACAAAACATATTGGACTAGTGTCTATTGTTGACACTATCATGTCTTGCACTCGCAATTACTATTCTGAATACAATATCACTACGTAAAAGTAAAGAATGATTAGTTGTTTGGAGAAAGCATAAACAATTTTATAATTTATTTCACTTCATATAATTTTATACGAAAAAAATTAAACATATTCAATATCAGCGCGACAAAACATATTGGACTTCTTATTATTATTTAATATTTTATAGCATAACCATTATTTTTAATGACATCACTGCATCTCTTTGGCATAGAAGAAATAAGATTGTTAATAATTTCTGTAGGAATGCTTAACCAGGCTTGTTTTGCAGTTTCAAATAATTTATTTTTGTCCATATTGACGCCCTCTCTATCAATCCTTCGGTTCACTATTTCCCAGAGGTTTTCTATAGGATTAAGGTCGGGCGACTGAGCCGGCCATTTGAGGACATTGATTTTTTCAGCCACGATCCAATTTGCTACAAGTTTCGAGGTGTGCTTCGGGTCGTTATCATGTTGAAACGACCATGAAAGCGGCATATTCCACTCGGCATAGGGAAGCATTACGTTTTCAAGGAGTTCTTTATACACAAATCGATCCATTATGCCATTTATTCGGTGCAGGGGTCCAATCCCAAATCCAGAAAAACATCCCCACACCATTATACTCCCTCCGCCATGCTTAACAGTGCCTTTGCAATATCGAGGATCTAATCGCTTATTTCGTGGTCGGCGAACTCTTCTGATTCCGTCCGAATATTTTAAATTGAATTTCGATTCATCCGAAAAAAGTACAGTTTTCCAACGCTTTACTGACCAGTTGACGTGCTCTCGAGCGAATTGGAGTCGTTTAAGTCTATTTTTCCGCGAAATAAATGGCTTCTTAGCTGCCCTATAACTTCTTAGACCACTTGCACATGCTCTTCTTTGGACAGTTCTGCCGCTTACTTTTAAGTTTAGAGCTTTAACTACGCTTGCTGCCGATTTGTCTGGATACTTCTTCAGTTCTATGAGTATCCGTGAGTCTTCTTGTCGGGTTGTAGCTTTAGGGCGCCCTCCTCGATGTTTAGTTTCCACGGTTCCAGCAACTTTGAACTTGTTTATTATGAAGCTTACTGTTGATTTATTAATTGAAAATTTTTTGCAAATATCTTTTTGAGATAAGCCTTTCTTGTAGTCATTTATAATAAATTTTTTTAATTGATTTGAATGTTTGTTTCCAGCCATGACCACTTTTTATTCGAATTTTATAAAAATTAGAAATGCGTCACAACTTCTGCACTGAAATGAGTTTCACTAAATAAAATCGATCTTGATTCTATTGAACTGTTACAAGTAATGCTTAAACTACGCATTATATGCAAATTCATCAACAAATAACGGTATTTTCGTCGCTTGCTTTGTTAAATTGCAAAGCGTCCAATGTGTTTTGTCGCGCAATTCTTTGAATTGGTCTGTTCAATTGCTTCAAATTTGTAAAAAAAATTTGTATAATAATTCAATTCGTATTTGATTATAAGAAATAATTATTAAACATTGTTTTAAGGGCCTACGCTTAATTGTATTTAGATTTTTTTAATGTTATATGGTATTAGGCTTATATTAATATCTAGTCCAGTATGTTTTGTCCGACACTGTATGTAGTATGTATACATATATACATATGTACATCTAGATGTACCACAAATTGTAGGAGAAGTCCGAACAAAGATCGAGCTACATACACACATATGTACATATAAGGTGTAAGCGCCTAATTATTTTTTTTTTTGTGACTTTGCGAATAGTGCGTGCAAGCACCGCCACCGCAAGCTAAATTACTGTTATTCTAATCTAAAGTTTGTAATATTTGATCAAATAATCAGCCCTAGTATGGTTGGCGTCGTTGGCAATTTTCAGTTGGCATCACATCGTGTCCACGTCGACACCTAACTGGTATTGACTGGAGCTGCTGAGATGATATTGATTGTTATATTTGACAGTTGTGAACTAGCTATGTTCATTCCCATTGGTGCATTTGTGCATGTTTCAGTGAAGAAGAGAGTAAAAAGCATTATGTATTGTGGAATAAACCTCTTATTACTTGCGACCCGAAGAAAAGTTCGTAGACAGGTATAGAA
Organism: Anomoia purmunda; assembly: GCA_951828415.1. NCBI lineage: Eukaryota > Metazoa > Arthropoda > Insecta > Diptera > Tephritidae > Anomoia > Anomoia purmunda. The sequence goes on along the minus strand of OX639998.1, from coordinate 75,102,970 downwards.
TAAATTGAAAATACCAAATAACCGGTGCGAAAATATTTGGCTTCTTTTATTTTTCTTGCCAGCACTTCTGAAAAGTAGCAGGAGCCGTTTCCCTTCCAAAATACCCGCAATTATGATTTTTTCAGTTTAAATTAGCAAATAAAATGCGTGTAAATTTCATACCTATTCACTTTATTTACGATCAAAAAAACAAAAACTATAAGTTTTCTTCTTTTCGTCTGCGAAAACTATGGAAGCAGTATCATCTAAACTCTATAACGACTGTGGGAATACCGATTTTGACAAGTAGTCGTCGTTTAGTGTCGACGACGCCAACCGTAATAGGGCTGAATGTTTTTTCTATAATTATTTTTGAAAGTTATTATATTTTACCGTTATTGGAGTGGAGTGGTATGTTAAAATTTTCGCTAGAGGGTGCTGTTTACAATCTCTGCTCTTTGTTATGAGTTTTCATTTAAGAAAAGTATTTTTATATTAATATTTTTTGGCATATTTATTTATTTATATCAAACAATAATTTTATGAGCTCAAGGCCAGTTTTTAATAGAAAGAATAGTAGAAAAAACAGCAATGGTAGAAGTTATAGCTATTTCGGAGATCACCACATCTCCTCATCATTAAAAACTGGCCTTGAACTCATTTCATTTGTTTGATAGAAAAGTATTTTTGTTACTGTTTTTAAGAAAGTAGCATTATCGTGAGACAAAATTTGTACCATGAAAAAAAGTATGAAAATAGGAATGCTAGGAGTTAAAAGTTAAACTTTTGTGCTTTGTCGAGCTTATAAATTTACATCGTCAGTGCATTCTCATATGAAAACATATGTTTCAGCATATGACTAGTTTTACAATGAAATAGACATCATATGATGAAAAATAGCAAAACTTGTACGACAACGACTCCTAGCGCTAGTTTTAGGCAACTATAGGCTAAAAAACCTTTCGGGATTTCGTTATGGGAGGTGTAGACTCCCTTTTGTGTAATCAAATAATATATTATAATATTATATTATGTGTAAATATTAATTTTTTAGTAGGTTGTCTTGCCAAATGAAGAAATGTTTGTTGATTACTGCGATTATTAACTATGCATGTTACTATGTTACTACGGCTCAATAACTCTCTAACCTTTCTTTCTTTGTTGCATGTGTTCCCACGAGGTTTCAGTTCCGAAAAATTTGTTTATGTGTTATATACCCAGGGCCGCCGAGAGGGAATCCGGGCCCAGGGGTAAAAAGGTGGGGCCACCTTTCTACATAAAAGTTTCGAATACTTCATCAATTTCATCAACTATCTTTGTACTTACTACTTCAATGTTCTTATAGAATAAGAATCGATCATTTTCAATCCTCAAATGCGGAGAGTAACTCGCTGTTTTCGCTCCGCTGAGGTAAAAAAATTTTTTTGTCACATTTCGCACATTTTAAACATTTAACACCTTTACGAGTTTAAGACGTTTCCATTGATTTGTTACTCAAGAGTCGTGCGCCGATATATAAATATCGAATTCCTATTTGTATACGGAACCTAAGTTTTCGAGAAATGAGCACTAAGTAAACAGTGCATTGCACGCGTCCATGTCAACATAGAAAATCTTGCGATTGCTTACATTTCAGTCCTCAGCACTAAATTCGCGATTAATTTAAAATTTCGGAAATTAAAACACGTGCATTATCTTTCTTGTCACCGAGTTCCACAAATGTTCCACAAAGTTGACAAATGAAAAAATTGTAGAAACGTTTCGCGGAAAAAGATTCACAAGAAGACGACAATTTCCGCTATTATCGGGAAAATTGCGGTCGGTGAAATCGCGCAATCTTGTATTGATTGCCACTTTTCCGATAAAAACGGGAATTTTCGCCTCTTGACAACATTTTTTGAAACACATTTGCTTCATTATTTATTTATCAGCAAATTAGCAAAGCGCTCGTATTTCCAGTGACGTTCGATGGTGGGGAGGAACTTTCCTATAGTGTACATGTGAAAGTGCTTTAACGCTAAGAAAACGCGCTCAAAAGTGTAGTGGTGTAGTTATTACATTACTTTGCCAGTTTTTCCTTATGAACGTAACTTTTTTTTTTATACATGCACGGAAGAACGTGCTTTATCGGTAATCACAACTTTCAAATAAATGTTTGAATTAATCGACTATCAAAAGCATTATAATTGAACTCTTCACTCAATTTCTTAAAAAATACTGGCCCCTTCGAGAACTCCGGGCTCGGGGGGAATCACCCTATCCCCCGAAGGATGCAAAATGAATTGCTGGCTAAGGACCTCACGGTGGACCAGAGCTTACTGACACCCGTGGCAAGGTTGCAAGACTTCAGGTGCTCCTTCCAGTTGTTCCGCTTATTCTGGTCTACCAGCCTGCGAATCGTCACGTTCAAATCCCGTATATTGGGATTACGGAGATCGGAGTGCCGACGGTGGTCACGCTCATTTGCTAGAGCAGCCGCTTCATCCGGGAAATCGGGACGGCTTTCGGGGATCCTCCCTGCCGGGTTGAAGCGAGCCGCAGCAGACGCTACCACCTTACGGAACTTCTATTCGCCTTTGCGAACAGTGGTGGGTGTAGGAAAAGCTCTGGAGGCATTCTCAGTTCTCTCCGCGAACTCGACCCAGTCAGCCTTTTTAAAATTCATGTAGGTCCAGTGGTCCGGGGAGACAAAGTCAACACGTCTGTCAATCGAGATGGTTATGGGTAGATGGTCTGATGAGAGCGATGGTATAGGTCGCCACATTATGGTATTTATCAGACCTGCGTTAGCTATTGCTAGGCCAGTCGAGCTGCTGCAGCTACCCATAATCCTGGTGTCTCTCTTCTTCAATGAGACGATACTGCACTGTGTGATGGGTGATGAACGCTAAGCCACCACCATTACCTCGCTCGCGATCCTTACGATGCACATTGCAGTTGTTACAACTGAACAATGTTGAGTTTCTGTGCAGTTTCGTTTCCTGGATCGCAGCTATCGACAGGTTATGCTGACTCATGAAGTCGGCTGTCTCTTCAATCCTGCCCTGCAGCTCTCGTGGATAGAGGTGTGAGGGAAGGGTTATGTTGTCTACCTGCTCCCTGCTGCACATGCAGTAGCACATTAGGCTGCCTTATGGTGTTGTTTGGCAGCGCCATGTTGTTGCTGTGTGCTCCTTTGAACCGTGGAGGTTCTACCGATGCTAGGCACCGGTGTTTTAGGTGCGGCTAAGGAGGGCGTAGAGGCTATGGGCGCCGTAGGGCGCGAACAATATAGGGTCACATAATTTGTGGACCACTCCTTGTGGGTATTTAGGCCTGAGCACACCTTATGATGGCTCGATCCGTCGCACAAATTACACATTAGCGAAGTGGTGTTCGGATGGTGCCTTTTCTGGTCCAGGGTTTGGCTCGATCGTAGCCCTGAGCAGAAGGATGTGAAGCAACCGTGCTGCTAGAAGTTGCTCTAGAGGAGGCAAACGACTTATGGGGTAGGCCGATCTAAACAGGGTTAGATCGCCGAAACAACAGTCCTTGGGCGGGTGCAACCCGGTACGTAGAACCGACTGTATTGGGAATGAATTATCGCTATCGCGGTTTGCGCTCGCTTTAATATGTTCTTAGAGGGGTAACGGTTCTTCCTCAGATAATGGAAATCTCCGAGCGCCATGAAAAAGCTTCACAAACATAATCCCCTGGTCGGAGTCGTCGTAAAACCGTGGGCCCCTTAATTTGTGTGACAGCACCAAGTCGCACACCACAAATTGTAGAAGAAAGTTCGACCAAACATTAAGCTATAATGTAAGCACCAAAATATTATTATATTGCTGTATGCAATATCAGTATCTTAGGATACGCTGTCCAAGATGATGTGAATGATTCAGTTTGTACGGCAGATGCTACAACGCCTTTTCCAATAACTATTACTTTCCGTTATTAGTACGGTATTGATATATACCGGGTCTTATAAGGCTCGCCAACCACCTGCCCTATGGCAGAGGTGTCTTCTGCGAGGATCAAGAAGGTAGTCGTTTGGTTACTCACCAATGTAATGCCCTCTAGACGTGTAAACATTTATTCTGATAGTCAGGCCACTATAAAGACCTTAGGATCGCAAATGGTGAGATCAAAACTTGTCGGGGAGTGCCTGACTGCGCTCTCAGCCGCCTCGGAGTATCTCGACATTAGACTAATTTGGGTACTGGGTCATAGCGGCAGTGCAGGGAACTGCATATCTGATGTCCTCGTTCGGCGGGGTACCCTGGCAGTTATTGCTCCATGCAGGAAGAGGGGGAGGGCTCCTGTGGTTGCCTACGGAATTCTCTGGGATAGGTGGGATCTCTGTCGACTCAGCGAGCACTGGGAAACTGTCACGACATGCAGAATCGGAAGGACCCTCTGGCCGAGAGTGGACCGTGGACCTTCAAAAGAACTGAGCTCGCTAACAAAGCGGAAACTCTCGATCCTCGTAGGAGTTCTGACTGGTCGTTGTCCGATGGGTATTGTTACGGTCAGGCTGAATATAGTCTCTGACCCTTTCTGCCGCAGCTGTATGGAGAATGATGAGGTGGAGTCATCTTTTCACTTTCTGTTCAACTACCCTGCCTTTGCGAGACTGAGGTTCAAGTGACTAGGCTCCTACTTTTTTAATACACCAGAAGAGCTTTGTGGGGTGGAAATTGGTCATTTGCGTGACTTCGTTCGGGGTACGCAGCGTTTCTCCGGTTAACTTTTCTTGATTCCGATTTACGTTACCATTCATATAACAGGTGGTATCACAATGGGCTTCTCTCTATGACTAAGTGAGTTCCTATTGCGGGGACTACCACATTACCTAACTTAACCTAACGGTATTTATAATACATGTAGCAGTATAAAATATCAGTATTTGGCATAAACTGTTCCAGAGATAAGCGATAGCAAGCTTCAGTTTGTACGGGAGTGGCATCTCCCGTCGCCGTCTTTATAATATAAAAATTTGTTTGTAACTGAATCAAATATCAGTACCTCAGAATAAGTCGTTCCATAGGTAAGCGATACCTACACACACCTGGCACACGTATGTATTACCCCAATACCTACCGTTTTTCTCGATTAGTATTTACTGTGTATGCATTGGCATGCATGGACCAAATTTCAGAACACATCACGATGTGTTTAAAATTCTAGACTGTATATCGGAGTTAATTGCTCTGGCTTAGAAGAACTTATTTCCTACAAATCAGTGCATGTTTTATTGAAATCGAAATCAAAAAGGTGTTAGTGCTGTTTTCGCTGTAATTGTATACTTATATATAGATTTTTGATTTTCTATTTGAAGGATGAATATGGATTGCATACAAAAATATATCTTTATCTTTGCAGGAAGGAAAAATTTCTTCGCATTGGCCAATTCAGATACAAAAATATTGATCGTTAAACCGTCATAAGCCCTGAAATTAAATCTTCTTACTATGCCGGTTGCTGTAAACCATTAATATTTATAGCGATTGTAAAAGTAAACAGCGCATATGTTGAGTTCTTATCTAACTAAAACTAGTGTGCCCGTAATATGTCACATTTATCCCTACGACCGATAGAAAACAAGTCAAGAACGACAACGAAAATATTACCAAATGCACTGATAACAAAAGCAACAACGAAAACCGCAGTACCTAAAGGCACATCATTACAGGCTAAGTTTTCATGTTTAGAAAAAAAAAATATTGAGAGCATACCCCGTAACTCAATTAATACTGCAAAAGGAACTTATAAGGGATCTTCATCAAAGCCGTGTATACATCCAAAGAAATTATCACCTTCTTTGATATTACCATTTGAGCCAAAACAACCATTCGCAGAAAAGGAGAAGGCAGCTTCGCTAATTTTTGACCCACAACGGCGGCATCAACTGGCCAAACCCGCAGCAATTATCGATCGGAAACGTCGGCGCAAACGAAAAAGTTTTCGATCTTGTTCATCAGATACAAAGGTAATTTAGAACACTAAATTTCGATTTATAAGTACCTTGATTAAATTCCATCAGTTTTCCAATCCTGCGTGAAACTGCCTTGTTTTATAGACTGCATATTTAAGCAGGACGTGTGAAGTCCTTAGAAAGTTTAAAGAAGCCGAAAGAAGATACAAACGAGATATATGTATAAGCTCATCTATACTACAGGGTTTTTCAATAGGAACGCTACAAAAGTTTTTTTTAAATAAAACAAAAACGGTTTGGGAATTAAATTCTTTATTCCTGTGAAAGTACATTTGATGTCATTATGTATGGAACTCGATTTCTTTTGCATGGGCACCACGGGCACGCTTGCAGAAGTCCAGACGCTGAACCCAATTTTCGACGATTTTCAAGCATAAATCGCCCGATAATGGTGCAATTTCACGTTCGATATTCGTACGAAGTTCATCAATCGTCGCTGGCTTGTTGGCATAGACCATAGACTTGACGTAGCCCAACGGGAAATAGTCTAACGGCGTCAAATCGCACGACCGAGGCGACCAAATGACTGTGCCATTTCGTGAAATAGCACGTTCACCAAACTTGGTTTTCAATAAATCGATTGTGACATTCGCTGTGTGGCTTGTGGCGCCGTCCTGTTGGAACCACATATTGTCCAAGTCCATATCATCCAATTCGGGCCAAAAATATTCGGTTATCATTGAGCGGTAGCGATTCCCATTCACAGTAACGTGCCGGTCTTGATCATCACGGAAGAAGTACGGCCCAATGACGCCGCCGGCCCATAAACCGCACCAAACCCTAATTTTTTCGGGATGCAATGTTGACTCATGGAGTACGTGTGGATTGCTGCCTGTCCAATAACGCATATTTTGTTTATTGACGAAGCCATTCTGCCAAAAATATAAGCGAAATTGCAAGAAGCCCAAAGAAGATACAAGCAAGGAGAAGAAGACGAAGGGTAAAGAGAAGAAGATCAGCTGAGTCAATAGCTAAATTTTAAAAAGACGAAGGAGAAGATGGACAAGGTAAAGAGACGAATTTAGGGCAGATAATGTAAAGAAAGTAGTTGAGGCAAACAAAGAAAATATAGCAGTGTGTAATTTGAAAGAATAGTAAGAGCCAAATTGGCAAGCTCAAACGCACATATAGCAGCTGGCATATGTATGTAAGCAAAAGAAAATAAAAGTTTTGTGATATCTGCTTACATACATAGTACATACTAGTACATACTACAATACATAGTAATCAAATGAGATGTGGAATATAATTTCTGATTAATTAAAGTTTCATATAAATAAGTTGGGCAATTATAATCACGTCAATTCAATTGGTGAATTTTCCAAAGTCCAAATTTGAAACTTAAAAGCTTAACAATTGGTAGCGTCAAAGTATCGGCATTAATCGATACAGATTGTAATTTGTCTAATGAGGTGTGACACTTTTGTTGGGCAAGTCTATAAGGTTAACCCCGGAACAACGACAGCTTTTTGGTGTCGGGGCAGCCAAAATATCAACGATGGGAGGTTTTGAGACAGAGAGACTAATTAACAAGAGTGTTGTTAATCTGACGTTCTAGAGACAGAGGATATCAGCTTCGAGGTGATCCTGCGTAATTCCATTTTATCTAGTAAAAACGAGACTATGATTTAACCCACCTTAACAAAAAACGGTAAACGCGGTGAAACAGATGATTGAACAATATAATCTAAAGAAAGATGATGGCCCACCAGTTAACATGAAATATATTCTTAGTGACGAAGTTCTAGTTTACCAACCACCGCGCAGAGTGTCCTATGTGGAGCAACAACTCATAGATGAACAAGTCGTACAGTGGTTAGAAGAAGGTATAATACGTCCAAGTTGCTCGAATCATGATTCGCCTGTGGTAATCGAATCAAAGAAAAATGGGACAAAGCGAAAGATGTTTAGGCTTAATGTTAGTTTTAGCCGCTGTATCAAAAATTACGCCTTAATAGCGAAACCCTTGAGCCATGTTGAAGAAAGACGCGGTGTTTATAATGGGAGACGAACAGTTAATTGCGTTCAAGCAGCTGAATACAGCTCTTATTCAAGCACCAGTTCTAACAATATTTAATCCCAAAGCAATAACAGAGATTTATACAATAGAACTTCGAGGATCAACAATTCCACCCGGTTCAATTCATGAGCCGTAAAGCAACCCCAGCTGAACAGAAGTACCACTCGAAGCGCTTAAAAAGTAGCGCTACATACACGCGCCGTTTAAAGTTTAGAATTATTACTGACTGCAACGCTTTACAATAACATTACAGTAAATAAATTTACCTTAACGTGTAGCCAGATGGGCCATGTATCTCCAGGAATATGCTACATAATTGAACACTGAAAAGGAACGCAGATGGGGCACGGGAAGCTCTTAGCAGAATTTCGTGTATGATGATGGAGGATTCATTAAGACATCGACTTAAAGAAGCACAGATTAAAGATATGTGGACGAAGGCAGTTCGGGAAATTTCGAAAGCAAATCGTTACGAAGATTTTTACATGCATAATCATATTCTCGGAGACCCAGCTCGACAGTTGATTTTGATACCAGCGCAGATGGAGAAAGAGATAATTTAGATCAGGGACATTTTTCGGCGAAAAAAACTAAGGACTGTGTTGAGAAGGATTTTTACGCACCTCGGCTGGAAACAGTTGCATTGCCTGCATTGTAGTCAACTCGAAATCTGGTAAAAAGAGGGTTTTTTATCACCCATAGATAAAGAGGATAAACCTCTTATGACAATTCATATAGATCATAGCCCACTTACGATGACGTGAAAATAGTACAATTACGGTCTGATAGCCCTAGATAGTTTATAAAATTTTGTGTGGTTCTATCCCACGAAAGATACGAATGCTGAGGTGAGGTCGATTGATGAACCAGGAAGCTACGTTTGACAATCCAAAAAGAATCATTTCAGATAGAGGGTCCATCTTTACATCGCACGTCTTTTGCAAGGAAAATCAAATCCAACATTTGCTCATTACGACAGGAGTGCCAAGAGGAAAAGGGCCAGGCGAAGCGAATACATAGGGTTGGCATACCTATGCTAGCAAAGCTGTCGCTGGCTAACCCCGATTATTGGTACAAATTCATTAGTAAAGTTCAACAATACATCAACAACTGGCCTCCGAGAATCACAAAGATAGTACCTTCTAAGCTTTTGACAGGATGTGGCAGGAGACTTCTAGAATCACCACAATTAGACGAAATTATGGAAACTGGCGCTATAGCAGCGGTCGATGGTACTCACAACGAAGCGCGATAATTGGTCAGACAGAACATTATTGCAATTCCAGAAGAAGTTACAAACGTAAACGCAAAGGAAATTAACATTACAACGTCGATGACGTGGTGGCACTCGATTCGGTGCCAACTTAAAGTTGAAAAAGAAATACTTCAGACCATATAAAATCATCCAGAAGTTACCTCATTGGCGTTACAAAGTACAAAGGTCGATGAAGTTGAGGGACCTAATTTGACTTCAACAGTAGCCGAATACATGAATCGAATGCTGAGCCAGGAAGGCCGAATGTGAGATCGACGGGCGGACGTAAGATAACAAGGAGCGAACGTAATTTTAACATTTTAGCGTAAACAATTGCAACACTGCATACTAACGGACATACATATGTAGGTACATAAATACGAAGAAGAAGGACCGAACCAAAGAACAAACGCCGTTGAGACGAGGAGTTCATTTGTTGGCACCAACCAAAGTAGATCGTCTGCCGACCAACAATTTATGGATGCAGTGTAAAGCACTCATGCACAAACAGTGCTGTCGTATGCTTAAAGCTAGGAATTACAGGTTTTGGTATTCGATACATCGAAAGCAAAATTTCGTATTACATAGAGATTTATGTATGTATGTATATGATTCACCATATTCAATTTGAGTCATTTTTGTTTTCTACCTTCAAGCATCGTTTTTGGGGGCGCTATTCTTTTAGAATATTGAAAAACGTATCGTTTTCAACAATTTGTTTTTTTTTGTATTCTGGATCTTGGACGAAGCAAAGGGTGTGTTTGGTTAAATATTAATTGCTTGTGGATCTAATGGAAATAATGTTTAATGTGACTATGATGATGCGAAGAGCAATTTGGCCTAACCCTGCCAAAATCCACAGTAATGAATGTACACATGATAATCCGTAAACCCTGCACTCCACACCAGCGTTCTTAGAATTTCCCGCTAATACCTCAAAAGTTTATTTAGGGCAATTGTATGGAAATACCTAGTAATAATACATTTTTTTGTGTATTTCATCCCACGAAATGCTAAACAACAGCCCACTGTACTCGATCTCTTCTTTACTAATTTGCCAAACATCACAATTCATCCATCTTCCCTACATTTTCTCTCTTCAGACCATCTTCCCGTACTCCTCACTGTTAATGCAGATACTGCTTGTAAAACGTTAATTTATTACGATTTTTCTCAAGCAAATTGGAGGCTTTATCGTAAATTTCTTTCTTCTATTTCCTACCCTACAATAGTTGATATTCATTCGGTTACAACGCCTAATGGCGACGATATGCTAAATTCTCTTAATGCCATTGTACATGAGGCTGTTGATAAAGCTGTACTAAGAAAACGTGTCAAACCTGGCTCACCCTCGCTCCCTCCTCATATCATTGATGCCATAAAAATTAGGAACGGGCATATAAGGCAATGGCAACGAACCAGATTATTGTTTCATAAATATTGTCTAAAAAATCTGAACAAATTCATTTCTGATCAGCTGTATGTTTTTCGTAGTAAGCTCTGGAATGATAAACTTTCTTCGTTAGATCATGCGTCAAAGCTTTTCTGGAAAATTGCTAAGCTTTTGAAACAGCAACCAATACCCACGCTTCTTCATAATGGTACTTCATATTCCAACAATTCGTCTAAAGTTGAACTACTAAGAAACACATTCATAACCAAGTTTCCTTTGGCAAGTTCCCTCTCTGACGCAAATACTATTAGTGGCGTACATAAAACTATATCGGATGCGTATGTATCTACCCCAACTATTAACCCACCTATGTTAAATGCAGATGACGTCGCAGAATTAATAAAATCTCTTAAAACTTTGAAAAGTCCTGGTCCTGACAAAATGTCATGGTATTAACTCTTGCAATAGTCCTATTCCTGCAGGTGTTCCCCAAGATTCTGTCCTTGGCCCAGTTTTATTTAACATATTCACTTATGATATTCCCACACCCCACCTCTGCCATCTCTCACTCTTCGCTGATGACACTTCTGTTTTCACTTCCAGCCCCTGCCCTACTGAGATTGAGACTAACCTAGTAAATGCTGTTCTTAAATTAATCAAATATTTCGAAAAATGGAAAATTAAAATTAACATAGCTAAAACTAATCAACCCTCTGGTCCTCTCAAACTTTGCTACGGTGAAATCGAATGGGTTCCCATTGCCAAATATCTGGGCGCACATCTGGATACCAAGATCACGTTTCAATACCACATTAAAATGTCCATAACTAAACTTAATAACTGTACTAAACTTATTTATGCTTTAATAAATCGTAAATCTGATCTATCTATTCAAAATACGAGGATCTTGATCAAGACTATTCTTCTGCCAATCGTTCTATATGCCTCTCCTCTGTGGTCTGTCTGTGCCAAATTTCATATCAACAAAATTCAAATTGCACAAAATAAACTTCTTAAACTGTGTTACAATCTACCTTATCATCATTCCACAATTAAACTTCGTAAATTGGCTAAATTTTCTATGATTGCTGAAGGCGTATCCAAGTATACATACATTTAATTTCTTCTCAAAATCAACACATTCCGATAATGATATCATTAAAAAATTATTGCCTTAATATGCACTAGTATTTAGTTTTCGTTGTAAGTGATTAGTAAATAAGATTAAAATGTCCTAAAGGTTTTTTTTTTAATTTTCCTTGTAAATAGCTATCGTAATCAAAATCCTGTATGTATTTATATTAAACATTTACAATTTAGTTGTAAAGAGAATATTTTCTCTAATCTCTATAGTATCTCATTTATTGTATTCACCAAATGTAACAAATTTTTTTATTTGAATAAACTTGCATTTGATTTGATTTGATTTGTGTATTTCATTGTTATTCTGTAAAAATACCGTGTGCGCACAATAATATTAAATTTGGCGCTTACATCACTTACAGTTTTACGCCGCTCGGGACCCACCGAATGAAACGCGCACATGCTATACACTTGGCCATACCTCCACAACCAAATTTCGACAATTAAATTAACCGAAGCTTTTGATATTTTGTTAATGTGTCTTTGAAATATGAATACTGATTCTCATCAGATTCATTTTTTTAAATTAATAAATGGCTGAAAGTTCTTCTCTACACTTTTAGGTCTGTTCGATGAATGCATCGAAGCAGTTTAGAGCAAGAGCCCTAACGAATAAAAAACGGTGCAATTTATCTATATCTTTGAAAATGAATAAAATCTTCTATTCGGGAAGAAAATTCCGTAGTTTTCGAATTTAATACCTTCTGTTTAGTTTTCCTTGAGCATTCTCTCGTATTCAAATAGCGTACAGAATTATGTATGCACATATGTACATGCATATGTAAATTTTTTTCTAATACAAATCCAGCTGGCGCGTTTCCAAACTTAAATTGCTGAATCCGAACATGTTACACGTCTAGTTTGGACGACCCCTCATTATCCTATAAATCCACAAACATAAAAGTTGATCTTTCTAATGATTTCCTTATACCTATTAGCATACGTCAAGAGCACAGAATTCGCACCATCCCAGTTGGCTGTTTACGTAAACTAACTCCGCGTTCTCCTACAACATCCACCGTTTTATGAGAAACTCGCGTTCTCCTCCATATTTGCATGAAAGTACGAAAAATATACGTGATGAGTGACAAAAAAGTGCAATAAAAAACTTTGAACGTTAAGTAGCAAACTATTTTATTTTATACTTGCTATTTTCTCACATTCTGAAGTAATATGTGTACATAAATACGAGGGTTGCTACTTACATACGTGTTGAAGTAACCAAATAAAAGCAAATAACTATAATAGGAAATAGATTTACTGTTTTTCAAACATTCTCCATGGCTACAAATACTAAACAAGTGTGTTTAAACCAACTTTTCTTGGATTTGACTTGCCTTGACATGCTCACAAAATCGATTGTTCCTTTAGGGTTCATATGTGTGAATAGGTACATTCGATTCGCTATTTCTCTGCTCGCGATTCCTAAGCTCTGCTCTCGTCCGAATAAATTTATGTGTACAAGCAAGAACAACGATAGCTAGCTAGATTCGGCGATCGCGAGTACGGTGATAGCTCATTAAACTGGTCGAACTCATTACCTTTAATTCTGCAGACATTGGACCACTTTTAAGCTGCACATAAACGACGGCGTACTTGCACATTTGGTGCGTATTCGTCATTTGTGAAGTGCGCACATTACATTGGAAACAAAAACAAAATCTGTGTTGATGCTAATTTATGCCAGATGCGTCATCGATTCGCCACTCGCTAACAGATGGCGAATACGGCTTATATACTTAAATAGATCAATGATTCGTTGCTTGTCACGCTCTTATACATAGGTACACTTTTCATTTCTTTCGACCAATCAATGTAAGCTCAATTAGATGGGCTCAATGTGCAGTGAAAATATTTAATTAATGATTACTGAAAGAAATTGCAGTAAAAATACTGATAATATAATTTAATTTGGATTATCAGCAAAAAGCTCAGGGTTTACTTCAAATAGTTTCTGTTTATTAAGAATTGCAAGATCGTTAGTGGTAATGAATCTTTTTTCTATAAGCAGGATTATGAGACCAAACAGCAGTCCATTGTATGGAGATCAACAGGAGCACACCCACTTGTAAAAGCTAAGAAACAAAAATTAGCATCGAAAGTAATGATGCCAGTTTAAATCACCCGATTAAAAATCGGAGAAGCTATTCCCATGAAAAGGTGTCAAAGAGCAACTGCAAAATGGTGTATCGAAAACTGCTTACCAAAAATTAAAAACAAATTGTTAGTAAACCCGAGGGAAAAGTATTTGCGGACTAATTTTTACATCATGACAACGCGCTGTCTCCAGATAGAAAAATGCGAAACCAAAGCGATCATATTGCAATACATAGGAGGCATGCTCCGAGTACGCCTCTGTGTAGCGAAGAATGTGCGTCTAAATACACACATGCGTCACTCGATCCGTTTGAGAGCGCTACCGGGGGTTGCGAAAGAGATATGTTGATGTATATTGAAACGATTTTCCATCATCCCCATGCTCCAATCACCGCGGGATCAACCTGCTAAACATTTCATATAAGGTTCTATCGAGCGCATCATGTGAAAGATTGAAGCCAATTATCAGCTAACTGACTGGACCTTGCAATGTGGATTTAGACCTGGGAAATCTACCTTCGACCAGATATTCACGATACTCCAAATATTGGAAAAGACCCCTGAGAAGAGAAGCGACACACATCTTCTCTTGGGCGACGTTAAATCAGCTTTCGACAGCATGAGAAGAAGTCCCCTACATGCCGCGATGTCTGAATTTGGTATCCCTGCAAAGCTAATACGGCTACGCAAAATGACGTTGAGCAATACCACTAGCTCAGTCAGAATAGGGCAGAACCTGTCCGAGCCGTCTGACACTAAGCGAGGTTTCAAACAGGGTGGATTCCCTGTCGTGTGACTTCTTTAATATTACGTTGGGAAAGATAATTCGTGCAGGAGAATTAAACCGGTCCATGCTTTTTATAAGAGTGTGCAACTGCTGGCGTAAGCCGGTGGTATACACATTGCATTTTAATTCAATAAGCAAAATATTGAAATTTTTTTTAAATCGGACGAAAACCACGCCCACCCCTTATTTACCTATAATTACCAAAAAGGGCGGGAGGCATTAGATTTCATTAATGCTTTCTGATCAGACACGCGCTCATTCTCGGCCAAGGCGAGCGGCTCATATGGCATCTAGCTGAGGAGTGAGACGCTGTCGACTTGCCCCTGCTGCCGCACTGATACTATACTGATTCAGCTCGAAACTAATACAGGTTCCCACGTGGGGTATTTCTCTTATGGTTTATATGAAAGCCACTGAAAGAGACAACCATGTCATCATTTAAGCCTCATCTCCACGTCAAGGAGACCAACGTCGATGAAGAGTAGCTCTAATAGCTGTCTGAAATTCCCATTCTTAGGAACTTCGCTAATTTAAAAATTTGTATTTAATTTTATTTGAAAAATATCAAAAATTGTATCTTATAAGTTTCTAGACACAATAGAATAAAAATGCTAGGAAATAGAAAATGGTAATCAATTTTCAATATTAGCTGCATTAGTTTATTCTTATTTTGAGATAACTATACCAAAAAGTGAAGTTAATTGATTAGCATTTAATTTTATTAACTACTTTAGTATTTAGTTGCATTGCTTTTATTTTTTACGGTTGCAAAACATCTGTTCCTGTTAACCACGCTTTTTGAACTACTTTCCACAAATTTTTATTATTTGTTAGTTTTTCTTCCTAAACGGGATTATTAAGATCGATTCCCAAGCTGAGCTGACCACTCCATAACCTCAATCCGATTCTCCCTAAACCAACCCTTTGCCACTTTACCAGAATGTTTTGGATCGTGTCATGGTCCATTTCAGTTGCATTTCGTCCTCGCAAACGATAGCATTTTGGTTTGTAAAACATTCGCAAATGGATATTGATCCACAACCTTTTCTATTAGCCGTATCGGACCAACTCCTTGATGCGAAAAGCATGCCCACATACCATAATATAGGACCCGGCATGTTTTTCTTGTATACCTTGTATCATATGCCTTGTTAGGTGGACGTGTTACATATGTATTCCCTTGAGCTTTTTCCACCATATACATATGTACATCAGTTTAGCAAGCTTTAGTCTTTTATCAACATGATTTTTTCAAAAGGGGAACTTTACGAGCACTACGAACAAACAATTTATTGCCCCGTAAACATCTTCTGACTGTTTGTATTCCACATGGAAAGGTTAACTTAACTTTAATTTGCGTAACTGCCGTTGCCGGATGTTCTCGGTTAGTCCATAACAGAGTAACTGCGGGTGCTGTGGTTTAGGCGGGTAAAGTGGTACTGTGGCTTTTCTCGGAAAATGAAAACATGAAAATAATGGAGTCCCTAGATAGTTTGCTGTACTAAGAATATTAAGAAACCAGGTTTCGATGGGTTTTTTGCATGTCATGTAATGGGCCATTCCACAATGGGACAGAATGCTTTTTTTTGGCATAAACTCTAAAAATTTACTCAGTGCCCTGAAATTCGGTACAGATACTAAACAACGCATATAAATATGAAAAATAAAAAATAAACCCAATGACACACCCCCTACCCCCAAAAGAGGCAACTCGCTTATGGAATCAAAGCTTAATTTCAAAAAAATAGATTAATAATAGATTGATTTTGTTTTAACTTCATTTCAAATCTTCATTTACATCTAAATCAATTGAATAATCGTTAAATATATCCAAATCTGCCATTTCATCATCATCAGAGTGCTTATCTTCATCTTCATCAATTGGTGCTTCTGGTGTAATTGCATTTTCCGGAGCTTCCAAAAGCGCCACCACTTCTTGCGGGAGCATTTTTTTAATTTGTTTGTTTTCTCTTTTGTTGATGTGCAAACTTGATATAAGAGGATCTGAGGAATCCATAGCTCTATGAAAAACGTCGGACAAATTATATGCTCTGCTACTTTTTCTGGCATGTGCATTTCTATCCTTCTTATAGAACTTATTTCGAGCCTCAGCCGCATTTTCTCCAAGACAACCGACAGGAACTTCTGAAGCTCTTATTGTCTCGGAACCATGGACTAATATTTTGTGGACGGTTGCTGACATAGGAAACCAAGAGTACTTTTTCATATATAGTAAAGCAGTTTTACTGCAAAAAATTTCGAATTTTTCAGCATTGATCTGGTATTCGCATGAAATTGAAATTAATATAAAATATAAATTTTTCAAAATTTCAATGTCAAACTCCAGAATTGATGCAAAGGTGTCAGTATTTGTAAATGCTCTCCTGCCATTCTGTTTTGGTTTATCAACATGTAGCCCCATTTCTTCCCACAATTGTTTTTGAATTTTCTGTTTTCTAATTCCCATACTTAGTTTATCTATTGCATCCCTGCCACTTTTTTATGTCAATTCTATATGAGATTTTTAATACAAATTCTAGGAATCTAATCCACGCATGCAAAGGACTTACACCATATTGAAGTGCTCCTTGTTTTTTCTTGAAAACGCTGGATTTCAAATCCTTCGTTGCTAAAAATTCTTTTGGTTTTGCACCACATACTGGGCAACACTGATTGGAGTTTGTACCAGTTAATACATTTAACACCTTACCATCTATTAACGTCATATGCAGATCATAGCTTACAGTGATGTGTAAACCATTAAGGTTGTATTCGAGAGGTGTCAAACTCTTAATTTGTGAATCCAAATTTGCTTTTTCAGCTTATATTCGATTTTTAGTTTCTTTGATGAGTTCGATTTTAATTGGCCTGCAAAATCTTACGGATTGTGGAGTTCGATTACACCAAATTACTCTGTCAAGAACCAATTAATTTTAGTGGTATTAAAGTTGTTACAAATAAAGATTTTCTGTTTGTGCATGCTCTGTCCTGTTGCTCCATCGAATCCATAGCTAGTAATTAATTTCATTTCATCGATATTTGCAATCTGATTTATAACATCTTCCTGCATTAAAATAATACGCCCAGCCGTGTGGTCAAACATGGTTTGCAAGCTAACTTCCGCATTAGTTTCCGAAACAGTTATGCCAATTGGTCTGCATTTTAATTTCGCCTCATACACAGTATGATAGCTTGGATATATGTTGCAATGTCGATTTTTATTTAACAATCTAATATTAATGTACTGCTATTTACTTAACGAATTTTCCAATAAGAAAGTTAACGCTTCTTCAGTAGTGAGTTGAATTGTTTCATTGAAGCGAAGTTTTTTCCTAATTTCCTTTGCTCTTGAAGATGATGATGGGCATTCCTTTAAAACATACGCCATGTCGCCATTATTTAATTTTTTGCTGAAACTGCAGCAGCATGGAGAAGAAGTTGGGTGTTGTGCTCCCGCTCTGTTGATAGTTCAAAGGCCAATTTACGTTTCAAACGTTGACCTGCTTCGTCATAATTTAAATGTGGACGTCCTAGCTTGCTGGCAGAAGCACTCTTCTAATCTTTGTTTTTAGCAACCAATGTCATTTTCGACGCAAGCCATTCAGAATGCTTTTCTTTGAATCTGCTCAACAGTCTGTTGCAATTTGGTAAATGTTTTCTAATAAAGCTACACAAATTTACAACTTCCTTTTTATTTCTTTGTTTTTGTTTTCTTTTAACGTGTCTCTATTAATTTTTTCATAAATGCAGTTCAAAATACTATAATCTTTTCGATCATTTGACTCCCATATTTGCAGCAATTCTTCAAGGGAGAATTCATATTTTCCTTAAAAAAACCAATTTTGGAAAAAATGAGCAAATAATTTGTATAACACATTTAAAAAGACATAATTACAATACATTTGGAACAGGTTTTGAGCAGAAGACAGCGGAAGCCAAGAAGTTCTACTTCGCGAAACACAAATATTCGTTAATTTCTATGGAATTATGAATATGGAAGTATGAATACACAATAGACAAATATACACACATTTTCTTTTTACAATATGCATTTACATACCTTGTTGATTGATTTCCATGATTTAAAAATAAAGTTTTTAGTTCACTTAAAATTTCACAGCCGATTTACTTGCAAGCTTTAAATTACATGTATCAAAACATTAACAAGCAGTTACAATCAGCTGACTTTGAAAGCGCGCCAAAAATGTAGGGATGCCAACAGGCTGTTTTATTGTTACTTTTATATATATATATGGATGATCTACTAATAGAAAAATAACTTATTTTACAGGAATAGATATATACAAATTTTGACTTTATGTCAAAAAATCTCGTTCTGTCCCATTGTGCAGTCGTAAGAAAACTGAATGTGTGTCGTGTGGTTGCCCTTTTTTGTGCTCCGAGAAAAAATTTCCGTAAGCTTAAAAATTAGTATTATAAACTCCGTTTTATAATTTTAAAGTGATCAGGAGTTTTTTATTGGAGAAGCACATATTCCAGAAGTTTATAGAATGAACAGCTATTTAAATCAAATACGAAGTCCGCTATTGTGGTGAAGGTTAGGGTGGCTTAAGTGGTATACTTATAGTGTACTACACTACCCTTCCAAATTCTGGCATGCCATATAAAGGAAGTGTAAGAAAATGGGCCCCAGAGGATATGCAGAAAGCTATCAGGGCAGTTCGAAAACATTTGCAGCGTATTTCAAGGAGTGAAAAGCTCATTACTGAGCTTATGGCAACTAAGCTTGGTCGCCCTCCGACATTAACCACAGAACTTAGAAATGACTTAGTTAGGTATTTACTGGAGATGGAGTCGAGGTTTTGGGAATTAATATGCACAGACGTACGGTGTTTAGGGTATCAAATTGCCGAAATTAATAATATTCTAAATAAGTTCTCTGTTATTAAAGAGTGCGCAGGTAAGGATTGGCTACGAGTATTTTGCAAACGACACCGAAATGTTTTGAGTTTCCGGAAACCAACCGATCGTGATCGAGGTTTCTCTCGATAAAATGTTGATACATTTTACAAATTACTGGAGGAGGAGTACTTAAACCAAAATTTCCCGCCCACTGGTGCCTTCAAATTAAGCACACATAATCGCTCGAAAGGAAAGAGACGAATTGGCACGATGATATCTGCTGAGCGAGGATCGCTTGTAACGATTTTCACTTGCATGAGTGCAGGAGATGCGTTTGTATCTCCGTTCTTTATATTTCCTCGCAAAAATTTCAATTCGCTTCTCACGAAGGATCCTCCGCCTGACTCGAGCTCTGGGTGCCAGTTGTCTGGATGGGAGATTTCCATCTTCACAGAATGGTTTAAACATTTTCTAAGCGCAACGAGACCGTCTAGAGCAGAGCTACACAAGCAATATAGAAGTGCTCGATCTAGCTCGCGAACACAATGTAACTATCATGTCATTGTCCTCTCATGCAACACACAAACTTCAACCGCTTAGTAAATCGTTTATGGGACCTTTTAAGACTTATTATAACGATGAAATAAAATGATTTATTCGAAAAAATGGGAGAAAAGTATCGCATTGTGATATTGCCGGACTATTTACGAAAGCCTACTTAAAGGTTCAGTCTGGCCAAATACGAATTAATGGGTTTAAAGCTAGGGATATTTATCCGTTTAATAAAAACATTTTCACTGGCGCTGATTTTTTTACAGAAAATTTACCAGGTAAGTACAAATCTGAGTTTCATTCTGAATAAAATCGGTTTAATTTTCTAGAAATTCAGTTCAAACCACGAGCTTAATGTCAATAAGAGCGCCAACCACATCCAGTACTGGAATTACAGCTGAAAATCGTAGGCTTTTCCAATTCTATCTATTAAAATATTTTATTTTTAACACTGTTTAATTTTTTAGAAACTTGAGAAACTTGACCCGTTACTTCCTGGGAAATATCTCCACCGCCAAAAATCCGAAATCCTCTCATTACTCGTAGAGGTAGAAAAGCGAAGATAATTTTTAATTACTTCACCATATTAGAATTATCTGCTACAGACTATTGAACGCATTAACAGAAAAGTTCCCCGTAGCGCAGCCCAAAAAAATACAAGAAACAATTTCTGCAAAATTAAGGTTCATGCTTGTTCTGTTGTTGACCAACAAAAGACACCTCGTGCAATTACTTCATTGAGCTTATATCGATGATCCAAATATCACGAATTGGGTATCATGCCTATAATGTGAACTAGTTTGGGCTCATGAAAAATGTATCCCAAATCGGAATGCTATTTTTCTTTGAGATTCATGTAAAGAATAATCTTGTATGGTTATGTTTTCTTTTTTAGATAATGTCTGTAATGGTTTTGTTCATAATGTATGCTTCAGTTTGCTTTTTCCTTTCAAAAGAACAATAAAATATTGCTTTTTTATGAAATACTTATAATTTATTAAAGGAATAACCGCATATACTGTGGTATACTATACCACAAGTATCTCTAAAATTTTAAGTTAAAAATCTGATGCAGCCGCTTTAATGTGAGCGTAATACTTTTAACATATCATCGGTTCGGGTTGATCAAAATCGGACAAAATTTCTCAGTTTTATAGTCGAAAATCAAATAGGTATACCACAATACCCGCAGTTACTCTATGCGTCTCACAAGGAACTCCGCTCAAAAAATTTACGGCCACGTGTTTTGGTGCTTTACGGCAGAGCAGCTTAGTAATTTTTGTACTTTATACGTTTTACATTCATTTATCTGATTTTTTATCAAATTCCGCTTCTCAGTGGTGCAATATTTTCCACGACCCACTTCAATGAAATTAATTATGCGAACAGCTTAGATAATTTGTTATTATGTTTTAGATAAGAGGTGTATTCATCTAAATTCATAAACTGCTGACAAACTTATAAACCTCATAAATAATCCGGTTTTCCACACAACTATTTATATGTTTATACGATTATAACGGTCATTCATTATACGTTTAGATGAATCCCCTAATAATATTACTTACTTTTGAAAACCGTATTTATAAAATTTTCGAATATGTTGAAAGAAAACTTATACACTGCTATTGTTGTGCTCGCCTTAAAAACAACCTCGCGTCACAGAAATTAGAATGTCAAAATATAAAGCCGATCTACCCTAATTCAAGCGTTGTAGTTTCTGCATTATAGTGTTGGCAAACGCTTTAGTAAAAAGCAAACTTTAAAATAAATGCATAAAAATGGCAAAACTACAGTGGTAGACAGTATGCTCTTCAGACAACTGGCTCTGTATATACATATAATTTTATTCACAATTCTTATAAACAATTGTATTAATTTATAAACAATTGTATTTATTTATGGACACAAATAATTACTTTTAGAAAATTGAGGTGGATGACAGTAAATCAATGTTAACGACAGATGTCGAAGTTTTCCAAGGAAAAATCGTTTTTAATTTGGATGGTAAAGCTTTCATAATTGCTACAGAGAACTTGACTCAGGATTTAAAACTAAATGGTAAGTGAATTTCTTATATATAGTATATATGTATATTTAGTATACGCATATATGTATGTACATATTTAGGTAAATAAGTATGTTATACCTATTTTTACAACTACTACGAGTGGATTATTATATTGGCTAAAGTTTATTGATTATGTATACAGTAATATGTATTATATTACGCCAGTTACGCACATATTATGCTTAAATGATTACACTGCGTAATAAAAATTTAAATAAAACCTGCGGTCATGATTTTGTTAATAGTTTTTATTAACATTAGTAGCAGGCTTACGAACTGTGTTTTTACTTTTTTGGATTGGCTCTAGTTCTTGAGATAAACGAAACTTAAGAAATTAATGAAAAAAATTATATGACCCAGTTCCAGTTGTATTAATTTAATTATTCCTCAATAAGTTTTGTTATATAAATTATTAAAACAAGAAGTTCGTTGGTTTAAATATTTTATTTCTCTTGCAAGAGAGCAAGGGCAGCCGGTTAAGTCGGGTGAGTTAATACAACTAAACATTAATTCGACGACTTCGCCTAAATACCTGAAAACTCTAACAGTCCCCGCCAGCCGCTGCACGTTATCGAAGGCGTGACTTGTAAATGCAAGCTTGGGCTAATGAAACAGTTCATCAAAGCCCTTGATAAGACAAGTGACTGCTTCGAATATGTGTGCAAAAAATTTCCAGTTCTTAGTATGGAAATATTAAAAGCAGGAGTCTTCGATGGTCCTCAAATTCGTACCCTTCTAAAAGACACTGAATTCTTAAACCATATGTCACAAATTGAATCTGCGGCCTGGCTAAGCTTTCTTAATGAAGTCAAAAATTTTTTGGGAAATCATAAATCACCAGACTATACAAAACTAGTTGCTGATATGCTTCTGAATTTTCGCAAACTAGGAGCTAAAATGAGCATTAAATTACATTATTTACATAGTGATTTGGACAAATCCCCGGACAACCTAGGCGATTACAGTGAGGAATAAGGTGAACGGTTCCACCAGGACATAAAAATAATGGAAGAAAGATACCAAGGTCGATGGTACTGCTGGAACTTAATACGGGATTGTCCTGAGCAAGGACATCATAGGAGGTCCTACAGAAAAAGTTTTTTGTAATTTTTTAAAAATTAATTAATGAAAAGAATAAATTTTTTATTTTTTTTTTTATTTTTATACAGGCGCGCAATAAAAATACAATTTAAATCCATATTGGTATTTTTAATAAGGTTTCTTCGTGAAATATTTAAAAGTCTTTATCTGAAAAACTAGAGCCAATTCGACAAAACTGATATTATTTTCGTAATCAGCGCCCCCAAATTACCCTAAATCGACTTAAAAATCTCCGGCCGCAAAATTTTGTTCCGCAGTGTTATCATATGTTACATTTGATCGCGATTGAAGTTTAGATCATATTTTATTGAAAAAGCTGCGGTGGATTGTTTTTAAAACATTTATTTCTAGCTGGCTGATTTGATAGCTTAATTTCACAAATATATACATATGTGAAGTATTCTTATGTCGAATTAAAGAAGCTTGGCTAGGAATTTCCAAATTCCGTAAATACTTCTCAGTCGCACTATGGACGTAGTTAACTTGCTGTAAACTGGAATGTCCAGGCTCACTAAATTGTTGGTTAATTTCTTCCATCTTTGGATTATCATGGCTGAACTGAAGTAAAGCAGTTGTAGTTACGCGATTTCTTTATATGATTTTAATGTAACCTAGCTGCAAAAGACATCAGGTCGGATATCATTTAACCGAGTTGGCTCAACTCGCATATTTTTCCGAGTTAGTGTTGTTGCTTTACATGCATTTTGTTATCCTAGCTAGTGTTCTTTTGCAACTAGAGTACAAAGAAATGGGCTTACTATTCAAATTAGGGTGATCAGTGGCAACTTTTGCTCAATATTTTATTTAAAGCACTGTCAATATTATTTCCACGGCACACAGCACGTAACTTTTCTTGATAATAACAAATCGTAAACGTAAGAGTACTAGCAAGATTGTAGACGTACAGGCTACGTTTTTAATAAAAGCTGGAGGCAACATTTTTTGGAAGAGTAAATACATTTTTAAATCATATATTAAAACTCCGGATATTTTATCAGTATTCTGAAGATCAGCATCGCGCTCCGCTTTTGTAAATCTTATTTCTTGCATATATTTGTGATGCAGTTGGATCATATTTATTTCTGGTGATTAGAAAGACAAATTAAGGCTTGTGTTAAATAATTTTCTGTATGTATTTATTTATACTGGATTATTGGCTGAAATTTTATTTAGATCAAAAATTTTTTGTATACTCGAATCGGCCTTTAAATATTTCAGGGTTCGGAAATATTACGTTATGACTATTCACATATGTACATATGTACTTTTATGAGTTTACATGCGAACGTGAAGATTTGAACATTTTTGTGGCGTTCCCTTTCGCGAACCAGGAGAATTTCTATGACTGTGGCGTTATGAAATGTCTGTAATTAATTGAAAATAGCATCACGTTATCGAACAAAGCGGTGCATATTTGGCCTAAATTGGACCATTCTCACTGTGCTAAATAAAACCTTCAATTTAATGCAAAACTAATATATTTCTTTTTACTATACCTAATAAGTCAATATATTAAACAATAAGATTTGTTTTTTAATAAATATACATACATATGTATCACGATGAGCTTTGATAAGGTTCACCCCAAAGGTTCGTGCTCATCCAGGGCCGAAACTTGCGCAAAAGTGGCCTCCGGGTAGAACAAAATATGGAGGCCTCTTCGTCGACAATTTTTTCAAAGATTAAAAATCATGAAAAATAATTTTTAATGAGCGATTATCCGTATTTATTTATAATGTACAATACAATATTCATTAATTGTTGCTTATACAATAGAGATGAGTGCCATCGAGGGCTCGCAAGTAATTTTTGAAAAAGCTCGTTCTGACGTAGTGCCGTAGCTCGAAGACAATGAGGGGTTCTGAATAATCAAGAATTGAGCCAACTATTTCACATCTTTCATGGGGATGATTTCTTTCTGAAACGTAGACCTGATAGAAAGCAATTTAGAGGAAAATGATGACGAAACGTCATCCGACAATTTTTTTGAGAACTCATCAGCTCATTATACCTCTACTGTTCAAGATAATTAAATCTTTAATATTGGGAGATTTCAAGTGACTCTTGACTTTACTTGATCTTTTTTTCACTAACTTTTTCGGTATTTTCCACACATCGCATCTTGTTGAAACATCTCGAAATAATGAATCAAACCCGTCCTTCAGCTTCTTTATAACAAGGCATTTTGCAATTGATCATGTGCAAAAAGAAGATCAATTTTTAAAATAAATAAATTGTTCGCAAAATTTCAAAAATTGTCCGCAAAATTTAAATACAGTGTCGTGTTTTATTGAATATTTACTTGGAACCCACATAAATGTGGACAAGCGCGCAATAAAACTTTAAATTTATATAAAAATTGGGGCAGTTAATAAAGATCCTTTAAGTAGATTACAAAGATCATACGTACATATGTACATATGTGCAAGTTGATGAAAATTATGGCTCAGTGAATAAAGGCCTAACGAACTAACGCCTAAAAAAAAAAAAGAAATAATACCTAAAAATTGCATATAGGAATTAGGCGGTTGTTCATAATGAAAGAATGTCTAACATTTTAGGAATTTCTTCATTAAAATTGTTAGGTGATTCTTCATAATGAAAGAAAGCCTAACAATCAAAAATGAAGAAACGCCTAATTAGGTATTTATTCATTTTTGATTGTTAGGCTTTCTTTCATTAATGTTAGGCGATTTTTCATTTTGCTAAAAGTGTGATTTTTATTACTATTATGCGTGAATTTGTTGAAGACTAACGGTTGTACTTACGGTTAGACAAATGTTTTAGCATTTTGTTATCAGTTGTCATTCGGTAAACTTCTATCACTACGAGCAAGTCATTCATAAGTGTTGGACATTGAAATTTATATTATAATTAAAAATGGATTACGAAATAATTTCTGGCAAGAGGATTAATTCAAAATTGCTTTATGTAATATCTGAAAAACAATTGTATAAATTTAAAACATTAATAAGAAATAAAAAGTATTATGTATGTATAAATAAAAAATGCAAGGCAAAGGTTGAATTAGTGAATGACGTATGTCAAAAACCAAAAAATGTCATTGAACATAATCATAGTGAGTCGGAAAACCTGGCAAATGAATTAAAGTGTGTAAGTAAAATTAAAAGTGAATGTTTGAATTCGTCCTCAGTTTTGAGTGATATGAATGCGCTAAGTACAATCAAAAGAAGTTTCTACGATGTTTGTGCAAGGTGAGACGTATATTTATTTAGTTTAATAATATCTAAATTTAATTAAATGCGATATTATTGCAGAAACCAAGAGCAATCTCAACATTTAGATTTTCACAAGATGCAAAGAGGTTTACAATTATTAGTAGCAAAGACATTTGTGAAATCTCCGAAATGTGCGCAAGAAGTAGTAGAGGCATTTCAGTTGGAATCCATTTATACGAACTTTGGTTTAACGAAGCATGGAGATCCGAAACATCAGTTTTTTATTGCTTGCATCCAAGGGAATAACGGTTCATTTTGCATATTTGCTTCAAAGAAAATTATGCCAAAAATTGAAGAAAATATTCTTCCTATGAATAGGACATATATAGTAGATGGAACATTTTCAGTTGTTCCAAATGGATGTTTTAAGCAGCTTTTAATAATTCATATTGAATACTTCGAAAAGGTATAAAATAAAAAATGTGATATTATAGATATTTTACATTATAAAATCCTATCGTTATTTGTATTCTTCTTTTCAGATCTTTCCATTATCTTTTATACTTATGGATAAAAAATCGCAAAAAAACTATGAAGATATATTTTCATACATTAATGAAAATGTATTTGAATTAAGCGCCAAAAGTTTTCTAACTGATTTCGAAGTCAGTCTTCAAATGGCAATAAGAAATAAACTCACCGTTGGTGAAATCTATGGGTGTTGGTTTCATTATTGCCAAGCAATAAGGAGAAATATTTCATATAAGTGGAAACAATTGGCTTCTTCAATAAGAAACAATCAAAATGCCTCTACGATATACTATAAAATCCTTGCTCTACCTCTGTTACCAGCTACACAAATAAATGCGGTTTTTGGGAACATAAAAGAAGAATTGATGAATACAAATATGCAAGAATTATTTACACCATTCATGATTTATTATGAAAAGCAATGGTTGCGAAAGGTAAGTTCCCTTTTACAAAATGTTAAAATGAAGGTATTAGTTTTGCCTTTTACAAAATGCATACACCACCTTGTAAACATTCTGTAAAAGGGAAAATTATAAGATTTGAAAATCATAAAAGCAATTTGTTGTTGTTTTTTTCAAGGTGACACCCGAAGTATTTTCGGGTTTCTTAAAAAGAACACGGACTACATCAGCTGTCGAGGCCTATAACGGCGTTATTGGCCGCATCATTCAAAAAAATGGAAATTTTTTCAAATTTGTTAAAGCTCTTATGAAGTGATGAAGAGTTTAATAAGAGTAGAGATTTTGATCTTCTTATATGCAGTGGTGGATCCCATGGTACTTCAAAAAAAAGAAGACCGTATATGAGCAAAAATCAAGTCAGATTGAAGAAGCCAGTCATGAACTCTTGCAGGGAAAAATTACGCCCAAAGAATTTTTGCAAAGAATGGTTGTCAAAAAAACTAAAATTTGTGTTGACCTAGAACCAGATAAGGACATATTTGAAGCAAATGGTCTTCCTTATGACAGTAATAACGAGGATGATAATGATAGCGAGGATGAAAATGATGATGGCGACGAGACTGTTGTTGCAAACATAGCAAGCAATTATTTTGGCGAAAGTAATGGTGCGATGTGCATAGTGTGTTTGGTTTCAAAGCCAAATATATTATATTTGCCATGTCGGCATTTAAAAATTTGCTCGAACTGTCATAATGAGCTAAAAGTTAGCGCAGCTGAAAACTTTTTGAAATGTCCTCTATGTAGAGCTATAGTTGTTGAAAATTTAACTGTATTTACATAACTTATAGTTCAATACAATTTTTTTCTTTTCAAAATATATTTTCTTAAAGTTCTAAGCATTTTAATTCGAATTGTTAGGTCTTCTTTCATTAGGGGTTATTACATAATGAAAGAAACCCTAACAATTTAGATTTTCTTTCATTTTTAAAATTAGGCTTTCCTTCATTTTTAAAGTTAGACGTTCTTTCACTTTCTTGTTAGGCGTTCTTGTTTAGGCATTATTTAATTTTTAAAAATTAGGCGTTAGTTCGTTAGGCCTTTATTCACTGAGCCGAAAATTATACGCAAAAAGGTGTTAAAAAACGTTTGTGAGTGCGCAAAAACTTAGAGGTTAGAAATTCGCCATAAATTTCGTCATAAATTTTCAATTTCGAAACCGAGGCGTCCGTTGATACATTTGAGGTTAGACATTGGAAAAGTTTCATGATCAGTTTTCAATTTCGAAACGGCAGTGTCTTTTCGAAGTTCCAGAAACTTCGTAATTTGTTGAAATTCGGAAGAGGAGAAAAGTGAATGAGTAGGAACAGGAATAGTTATGATGTACTTATACTTCATAGAAGCAAGGTGTTAGAAGAGCAAAGCCGCAGGCGAAATAAAGAAATACGAGTGAAACGAGCATGTATGAATTATAAAAGCAGGAATAATCAAAAGCAGACTGGAACAGTAGCAGAGAAAACTTCAAAAGAACGGAGTAAGAAAATAAGAAACAGCAGCAATTTTTAGGGGAATCCCAGAAGTAGGATAGTTGATAGAAGTGAGAATATGTATATTGAAGAACAACCGTCGAGTAAAGAAGCCAGCAAATATATGCTGTTATGTAACAGAGAACGTATGTATATTAAACAGAGAAGCATTAAGTTAGGATGACGGTGTGAATTGTCAAAATCCATCAATATTTCTCGTCCAAATCACCATTCCAATGGCCAATAGTGGCGAGTTAACAGAGCTGAGCGAAGACGAAATTTGTTTAACAGACTACGATTTCTGATAAATTTTAATTCTTTTGGGTCGAATTTTAGATTTTGAAAATATATTAACAAATTTATATAAACATCTAAATATTTAATTTGGTTTTACTTAAATATGTGCATGAGAAGAGTAAGCCAATTTTGGTTGTATGCATGCAAACATACCTATGTATGTAGTATACACAGATACATAGACACATATGTACATGTACATACATACATACATAATGCCAACAAGTGCACATGCATCCATATGCATTTGTATCTACGTGTATTTATTGTTATGTACATATACATAATATACACTTGCGATCAATAAAAACGCACCACCAAATATAATTGAAATAAGGCCACATGAGCAATTTGTTTATAAATTTAGAATATTAGAGTAATTTTTATTTGTTTGGCCACATAGTGTAAATTAGTTATCCACAAAAATTTTCCTCGAAAATGGTTTTTATAATGAATAGCCAATTAATTAAAAAAAATTAACAAAACGTACATTCGATGATATTCATCATTAATTAAAAAAAAAACAATGTGTAGTTAACTTAAAGCGACTAAATCATTTTCACTACTAACGGTAGAAATATAGACTTAACAATAGGCTTTCCTAATAACGAGTCGTTCCTCCTTTAGCCTCAATAACTGTCTTAATTCTTGAAGGCATGGAATTCACTATTACCTCAATTGATTTCCTTATAACGAGACCACACCAAACCAGTTCTTAAATCTTTATCAATTGACTTTTATTTCTTGGCTTCTGTTTAGTAACTTCACACTTCATTATGTGCCATCATTGCTCAATAGGGTTTGAATCTGGCGAGTTTCTAGGCCAATCCAAGCTTTGAATCCCTAGATCATTAAATGTATTGGCCAACTAAAAATAAAAATTCGAGCTGAATAGGATCATATGCACCAATATTGTATAGATGTTTTATACAAGATTTGTTTCCAATCAAAACTTACCCATTTTGCACGATGGCATGGCGCTGAGTCATCCTGGAAGTTTAGGGGATCCGTGTAAGAATAACGCTCTTCAATTGCGGGTACTAAAAAATTGTTAACCACTGTCGCATATTTTTGTGCATTCATTATTTCATAAACAAAGTGTAGAGGCCTTAACACATGGTATGAAAAGCAGCCCCAAATCATTTGAATTTGAGGAAACTTAACTTTCTTTACTACACAATTATCCTGGAACCTCTCACCACCTGAACTGCTTATATCCACTTATAGAAAGTGCACCTTTATAGCGGGGGCTTAAACTTATCCGCTGCAGTATGTTGTTTGTTCTCTCAGTTGACTTTCGAGGACGAATTGATCCCTTTTTATGCTCCAACACATCACTTTTCTCTATTTTTTTGTAAAAGACGAACAATAGTTGAATGGCTACAACCAATTCTAGCTGCTATTTGCCGAGAAGATAACTTTTCTTCATCTAACGCCAACATGCGAATTTTTTTATCACGCGTTGATTTCTTCCGATTATTTGGCATTTTGCACAACTTTTCAAATACACAACCAAAACACGACTATAACTGAACAGTGTGCAACCCAATTTCATAAAAAATAATTTATTTCTCAGTGCTTACCAGATGTAGTAGAAATTTTTTTCAAATTTACAGTTATATACAGTCTGTCTAGTAGAAGCGTGATCGCCATAACTTGGAAACTATTTGTCCGATTCGTTTCAAATAAACAACATTTTACACATTTATAATATTTATTGTACGCAATACTTTTAATAACATGCATAGTCACCGCCATTCGCTATTATGGCCTCACACCTCCGACTCATACTTTGCACTAAGTCCTGAGCAAGTTGCCGAGGCAATCGTTTCCAAATCAGCCGGATTTGTCTTGACAACTGTTTTGCTGTCCATATCGTTTGTCCTCTGAGTTTCTGCTTTACTATTACCCCCACAATTTCTATCGGATTGGCATCAGGCGACTGTGAAGGCCAATCTAACACCTCAACACCATTTTGCTGTTTCCACTCTGCACACATTCGACTGCGATGGTTTGGGGTCATTGCCTTCTTGCAAAATCCAAGAGTGTCCTCTTATCCCGAACATCTTCGCAGCTGATGGTAATAAAGCTGTTTGATACATTTTTTTCATCAAAACCGCATTCAAGTTGCTGGTAAACACGAAAAGGCGTCCAAATCCTTTTTCTGAGAAACATCCCCAAACATGGACCTTCACTGGGTGTTTAACAGTTCGTTGGAGCAATCGATTGTTAGCGGTACACCAAGATCGATTTATGTTACTATTTGCCCAAAATGAAGATTCATCCGTGAATATTACATTATTCCAATTCCGTTCTGAATTGGCGCAGGCCCAGGCGAGTCTTTTTTCAACGTGTGATGATGAGAGCAACGTTTTTTTAAGAAAGCTGCGGTATTTGACGTCGTTAGCGCCTAAACGTTTTCGAATCGTCTCTACCGATATTTGAACAACACTTTTCTCTACAACTTCTTTAGCTTTACGCAACGATAAGCCCGGCTTCGCCGCAAACAAATCAAGGATCTTCTTGTCCTGCTTTGGTGAGGTCTTTTTTTCAGGGCCCTGCCCAGGCAAATCGTCGACATTTTTTACTTCTAAATACCGATTCGTCCACTTCGTTACGAATGACTTCGACTTCTTCATATATTTTGCTGCAGCTAAACGTGACATTTTCGGCCCTCTAGGGTGTAGACAAAGAAATACAGCTTCAAATCGCTTCTCGTACGCGGAACTCATTTTTTAAAACAACGTGCACTTTGTAATAGTTTCACGAAACTGACAGTTTTTGCAATGCGTACTACAAAAATGATGTCGCTACCAAGGTGCATTCAAATTATTTTGATAACGGCACTCTATGTGCAAATTTTGCCGATCACGCTTCTACTAGACAGACTGTAGCTGAAGATAGCCTACCAAAGTGGTGGTGCGTTTTTATTGATCGCAAGTGTATATACATATGTATGTATGCAGCGTTTATTTCCTCCCTCCGCCAGCGTGTCTGTTTTCAACCGCAGCGCAACTGCAGTACAGCAACAAAATATTCATTCATAAACGCACGTGCACATTATTGAAAGCAAATTTCCGTTCATTCATAAACATCTCCCCACAAGCGCATGCGCTCCGCATCCATCACATTATTCGCGACGAAGACAAAAATCTAAAAATCATAAATGGAAGATTTTTGTAATTTTGGTCCAAATGCTTACAATTACAGATGGGAATGTAAGTATTTATTTTGGCCCGTCCGGCACGCTTGTGCCCGTAAAATATTTAGTCAAGAAACTCATCTATTACACTGGTTTACAATATTAAACTTTTTGTCTGTTGCCGCGAATCCTGTGGTTGATACTGTTCACTCATCACTTGTTTTTGTCAAATCTACCCTCACAATTTTTTGAGCAGCTCGCGTTACTTTGTTTTTGATTTCATCATTTATATTAATTTATATCATATATATTAATCGATAACAGGCATATTTTACTGTGTTAAAATTAGTTTCTCTAGTTTTTGCGTCATGAGTAGTTCAAGAAGACGTTGTTTAAACAATCCAGATCATTTTTGCTATATATGCGGAGAATATGTGTTTAACAATAGTAGAAAAGTTATATCAGAGTTGGTGCAAAATACCTATTTTGAGTATTTTGGGATGCTCTTGGATAAAAATGAGAAGTCTTGGGCTCCCAATTGTGTTTGTAAATCGTGTGTGGAATATTGAAGATTATGGAAAAGTGGTAAAAGAAGTGCCTTTAAATTTGGAACACCGACTATTTGGCGAGAACCACAAAATCATCTCATAGACTGTTATTTTTGTAGTGTGAACATAAACGGTTTAAACACTAAAAATCGAGCTAAATGGCAATACCCAAGTACTAGTTGTGTTCAACGTCCAGTGCAGCGTTCACCTCACTCTTCAAAGCTTAAAAATATATCTGAACCATTAGAGCAAGACATTGAAGGACCAAGCTCATCACAAAATGATCCTGATTTTGAAGCTATGTCTAATGAGCCAAAATGCTTTTCCCAAAATGAGTTAGATGATCTTGTAAGAGATTTAAATCTTTCTAAACAAGCTTCAGAATTGTTAGCATCAAGACTAAAAGAAAAAAATTTGCTATCCTCGGATACTAAAATAAGTTTTTATCGTGAAAGAGATACAGAATTACGGTGTTATTTTTCCGAAGAAGATGGCATTACCTTTTGTCCAGATATCAAAAAATTGTTGATAAAAATGGGCTTGAAGCAATACGAACCAAATGACTGGCGTTTATTCATTGACAGCTCAAAACGTAGCCTAAAATGTATTCTATTACATAATGGAAATAAATATGCTGGGGTACCTATTGCCCACAGTACAAAGTTAAAGAAGGAATATTGTAACATTTCGCTAGTCTTGAACAAAATAAAATACAATGACCATAAGTGGCTAATTTGTGTCGATTTAAAAATGGTCAACATTATTCTCGGTCAACAAAGTGGTTACACCAAGTTTCCCTGTTTTATATGTCTTTGGGACAGTAGAGCTAAACAAGAACATTGGGTAAGAAAAAACTGGCCCTTGAGAGCAAATATGGAGCCTTGAAAGCACATTATAGTCCACAATTCATTAGTATCTCGTGACAAAATTATCCTTCCACCATTACACATAAAACTGGGCATCATGAAACAGTTTGTAAAATCACTAGATAAAAATGGGAACTGCTTTTCTTACATTTGCCAAAAATTTCCTCAGCTCACTATGGAAAAGATTAAAGCCGGTATCTTTGATGGCCCTCAAATTAGACAACTTACGAATGATACTCAATTTAGAAATTCTATGACTGAGTCAGAACTAAAGGCTTGGACAGCTTTCGTATCTGTGATGCAGAATTTTCTCGGAAATCGGAAATCTGAAAATTATGTTGAACTTGTAGAAGACCTTCTGCTACAATTAAGAAATATGGGATGCAATATGAGTATAAAAGTCCACTTTCTCCATAGTCACCTGGACAGGTTTCCGAAAAATTTAGGAGATATGAGCGAAGAGCAGGGAGAGCGTATGCATCAAGACTTACGCGTCATGGAAGAGCGCTATCAGGGTTTCTGGGATACAAATATGATGTCTGACTATTGTTGGTCTCTAATACGTCATTTTCCAAAGTCGACACATCGGAGAAAAGCTTTAAAACGAAGTTTTTTAGAACTCAATGATTAATTGTTTCTTTAAATAAAGTTTTTCTTATTATATATGTACATGTTTTTTTCTGTCTAATACCTACATAGCTGAAACTCAGAAACTAGAGCTGATAAAAATATTCTAATTATATTTTTGAAAATAGCATATTATATGTAGTCAGCAACAGCTAAAATTTCTTCGGCAACAAATGTACTGTAAACTAGTGTTATTAATCTATTACACTGTGTAACACTGAAAATGAACTTTGAAAGAGACCTAGCCTAGGCGCCAAAAAACTGTTTTTGAGGTCATTCGCTAGTCAATCATCAATATCTTTGCGAATTTTCATCCGATTCAAAAGTTGTTTATATATTTATCAATTCAATTGCGGGTACTAAAAAATTGTTAACCACTGTCGCATATTTTTGTGCATTCATTATTTCATAAACAAAGTGTAGAGGCCTTAACACATGGTATGAAAAGCAGCCCCAAATCATTTGAATTTGAGGAAACTTAACTTTCTTTACTACACACTTATCCTGGAACCTCTCAACACCTGAACTGCTTATATCCACTTATAGAAAGTGCACCTTTATAGCGGTGGCTTAAACTTATCCGCTGCAGTATGTTGTTTGTTCTCTCAGTTGACTTTCGAGGACGAATTGATCCCTTTTTATGCTCCAACACATCACTTTTCTCTATTTTTTTGTAAAAGACGAACAATAGTTGAATGGCTACAACCAATTCTAGCTGCTATTTGCCGAGAAGATAACTTTTCTTCATCTAACGCCAACATGCGAATTTTTTTATCACGCGTTGATTTCTTCCGATTATTTGGCATTTTGCACAACTTTTCAAATACACAACCAAAACACGACTATAACTGAACAGTGTGCAACCCAATTTCATAAAAAATAATTTATTTCTCAGTGCTTACTAGATGTAGTAGAAATTTTTTTCAAATTTACAGTTATATACAGTCTGTCTAGTAGAAGCGTGATCGCCATAACTTGGAAACTATTTGTCCGATTCGTTTCAAATAAACAACATTTTACACATTTATAATATTTATTGTACGCAATACTTTTAATAACATGCATAGTAGGGTGTTTCATTTTTCCAAAGATGTGATTTTATTATGACTTTGCTTGGATTCTTGGTGTCTGTTATCTAAAAATAGCGTATGCAAATTTTTGGCGAATTTGAAAAACGTTTAGAGGTTGCACACATCGACAACTTTTTTCATATAAGCTCTTATTAATTTTGATGTTTTAAAGTCCCGAATTATAATTTTCTTTATTCCACGTTGTTATAAGTAAAGCTTATTCCACATTTTTCTGTTTATTTTAATATCTGTGCTGTGTTTTCACTATCGTAAAATATCTACCGTTATTTTGCTGCTTTAATTTCCCCTACTATTAACCGCAATTGAGGGCACATCACATGCGGTAAATTGTACTAAGTGTAAATCATAGGAACACCTAAGCATGCGCCTCATAAAAGCATTACATTGAATTCGGGGAGTCCCCTTTTTGCATTTGGTATTCTCATATTTTGTCCGTGTACGAGGAGTTCGCGTCCGCCTAAGAGAGGTTTTTGATTGTTTTGTTATGAAAACAGATCTCAATGTCCGTCGATAAGAGCTCGTATTCGCTTAGTGTTTTTTCGTCCAAATTTGTAGCAATAAACTGTCCGCGTAACATTATATTAAAAGTGGTAAATAAATTAAGTTGGAAATAATAAATGCGCCTATAGTAAGCACATTAAAATACAATAAATAAGTGGATTTTGTAGATTTTTACCAGTACACGTGGTATGAAAACTCTTGCATTTTATAACATTGTGCACAGTGCATTGTAATAATAGAGAATTAATCTATTATAGTTGGTTTGAGTCAAAAATGGCAACTAAAAGAGGAGTTTGGCTTCTTACGAAGGTGCCTATTGATGAATTTTTAGGAGCACGCCTCCCTCCAAAGGAACAAGTGCTTTTAGTTTTTATTTACTTTCACAAGGAAATGAAAGAGATCATTTCGAGCGCTGCTAAATCTGTCAGTATTAAACTACAAGAAGTGTGGAGGAAAGCAAATATCCCTGTTAAGACGGAGGAAAATATCCGTGCTGGTATACAGAAGCTATATAAAGAATATCAAAATCTGGGTAAGGAAAAATCGAGAAATACGGACAAGGCAAATATGAAACGGCAGATTTGGAAAAGTCATCTCGTCGACTTATTTGACATTTCCCGGCAGAATGTGATGGAAATGACTAGCGTGTTACCAGAAGATAAAAAATTTCTTATGTCCCAAAGAAAAGATCGTATGAGTTCATCAATGAGTGGCGTAGACAAAGTTACCACTACAAAAATAGAAATTAATAGTATGAAGAAAGACAAATATGATTTATATAAGAGGAAACATTACAAAGCTCTTGCTGAAATTGATGAAACAGTTACACTTGAAGACTCATCTACATCAACAGCTTCTAGTGATGAGGAAACTGAGTTTTTACCTCCAACGAAAAAAAATCGTTCTATACCTAAATTAAAACCGCTTGATCAAACACTTACATCTACTTGGGATCGGGAACAGCTCTCTGTTCGGCAAGCAAGTTCGTCATTCATAGCAACAGCAAAGAGCCTTGGCCACGATGTTTCACAGATTTCCGTATCGTCATCTACTGTGCATCGAGCGCGAGCATCGAATAGAAGTAATATGGCTAAAAAAATCGAAGAGTCACTTTTTGTTAATGCTCCTCTTTTAGTTCTACATGAACATTTACTTGGCGTACCTGTTGCAAGGTACTGGTGAGCAAATGGCTGAAGTAGTTATTCGAGAGGTTGACCGATTTAGTTTACGGGATCGTATAATTGGTTTGTCTTTTGATACTACAGCATCAAATACAGGACTGAGCCAAGGCGCATGTATCAGAATAGAAAAAGAGTTGGGACGAACATTGTTATGGTTGGCTTGCCGTCATCACACGCACGAACTTATATTGAAAGGAGTATTTGAGGAGTGTTGTCGTATACCATGTAATGGACCTGATATCAAGATTTTTTCAAAGTTTCGAAGTATGTGGTTTTCGTTTGATAAGAAGCCATATACGACAATGCTTGATGAAAAAAGTCCCATTCCAGGATTTGTAGAAGAACAACGAATAAAAATGGTGGAATATCTGAAAAATGTTTTAAGGGAAGGAAGTCATCCAAGAGAGGACTACAAGGAACTGTTAAAACTTTCATTATTGTACCTCGGAGGTTGGTATGAAGAAGAATTTAACTTCATGCTTCCAGGTGCTCTTCATCATGCAAGGTGGATGGCAAAGGCCCTATATGCACTAAAAATTGATATGTTCAGAAAACATTTAAATTTTCCTCAAAAAGAAATAAAAGGAATGAAAAAGGTGGCCGATTTTGTCAGCCTTGTATACATTCGATTTTGGCATGAGGCAGTCGTTGGTCGGTGGGCGCCAAAGAATGATTTAGATATGCTGCAATTCCTGAACTCTTACCCAGATGCAGACGTCAGAAAAAGTGCTCTCACAGTGGCTAAGAGACATCCATGGTACTTGTCAGAAATAAACGTAGGATTGGCTTTTTTCGACGAACGTATTTCGCAGGCTGAAAAAGAAAATATGATAAGAAGCTTGGAAACAAATCCCGCAAAGAAAGATGATGAGATGAAACGTTTAACGGGTAAAAATTTCGTTTTTGAAGGAAAAGACTTGAGCTATTTTGTCACCACTAAAACGAAGATCTTCTTTGAATTGTTTGGAATTCATGAAGTGAGCGAATATGGCAATAGCTGTCTAAACTCAGTAAATGCTCTCAAGGTGGTAAATGATACGGCAGAAAGGGGGATTGCTCTTATAAAAAAATTTAATGAGTCGGTCAAGGAGGAACAACAAAAACAATTTTTGTTAAGAGTAGTTGAGCATCACAGAAAAATCGTCCCCAAGCGCACAAAAAAAGAAATTTCAGAGTTAAAAATTTAATAATATAACCTGTTTTCTACCTTATATGTTAATTTTTAATGTTAATGTTTTTGTAAAGTTTCATTTGAAGTTTATTAGATATTAATTTTATGTATAAAATATAATAAAAATTAAAATTTTTTTTTTTTTCAAATTGTTACGAAGTTGATCGAAGTGTGCAACCCCTAAACATTATCTAAAGTTCTAGAAATTTTAAATATATATCTTTTACGTCAATGAGACTCCGCAGAAAAGCAAAGTCTACAAAAAAAATGTGTTTTTTTTTCCCCTCACAAAATGAAACACCCTAATGCATAGTCACCGCCATTCGCTATTATGGCCTCACACCTCCGACTCATACTTTGCACTAAGTCCTGAGCAAGTTGCCGAGGCAATCGTTTCCAAATCAGCCGAATTTGTCTTGACAACTGTTTTGCTGTCCATATCGTTTGTCCTCTGAGTTTCTGCTTTACTATTACCCCCACAATTTCTATCGGATTGGCATCAGGCGACTGTGAAGGCCAATCTAACACCTCAACACCATTTTGCTGTTTCCACTCTGCACACATTCGACTGCGATGTTTGGGGTCATTGCCTTCTTGCAAAATCCAAGAGTGTCCTCTTATCCCGAACATCTTCGCAGCTGATGGTAATAAAGCTGTTTGATACATTTTTTTCATCAAAACCGCATTCAAGTTGCTGGTAAACACGAAAAGGCGTCCAAATCCTTTTTCTGAGAAACATCCCCAAACATGGACCTTCACTGGGTGTTTAACAGTTCGTTGGAGCAATCGATTGTTAGCGGTACACCAAGATCGATTTATGTTACTATTTGCCCAAAATGAAGATTCATCCGTGAATATTACATTATTCCAATTCCGTTCTGAATTGGCGCAGGCCCAGGCGAGTCTTTTTTCAACGTGTGATGATGAGAGCAACGGTTTTTTAAGAAAGCTGCGGTATTTGACGTCGTTAGCGCCTAAACGTTTTCGAATCGTCTCTACCGATATTTGAACAACACTTTTCTCTACAACTTCTTTAGCTTTACGCAACGATAAGCCCGGCTTCGCCGCAAACAAATCAAGGATCTTCTTGTCCTGCTTTGGTGAGGTCTTTTTTTCAGGGCCCCGCCCAGGCAAATCGTCGACATTTTTTACTACTAAATACCGATTCGTCCACTTCGTTACGAATGACTTCGACTTCTTCATATATTTTGCTGCAGCTAAACGTGACATTTTCGGCCCTCTAGGGTGTAGACAAAGAAATACAGCTTCAAATCGCTTCTCGTACGCGGAACTCATTTTTTAAAACAACGTGCACTTTGTAATAGTTTCACGAAACTGACAGTTTTTGCAATGCGTACTACAAAAATGATGTCGCTACCAAGGTGCATTCAAATTATTTTGATAACGGCACTCTATGTGCAAATTTTGCCGATCACGCTTCTACTAGACAGACTGTAGCTGAAGATAGCCTACCAAAGTGGTGGTGCGTTTTTATTGATCGCAAGTGTATATACATATGTATGTATACAGCGTTTATTTCCTCCCTCCGCCAGCGTGTCTGTTTTCAACCGCAGCGCAACTGCAGTACAGCAACAAAATATTCATTCATAAACGCACGTGCACATTATTGAAAGCAAATTTCCGTTCATTCATAAACATCTCCCCACAAGCGCATGCGCTCCGCATCCATCACATTATTCGCGACGAAGACAAAAATCTAAAAATCATAAATGGAAGATTTTTGTAATTTTGGTCCAAATGCTTACAATTACAGATGGGAATGTAAGTATTTATTTTGGCCCGTCCGGCACGCTTGTGCCCGTAAAATATTTAGTCAAGAAACTCATCTATTACACTGGTTTACAATATTAAACTTTTTGTCTGTTGCCGCGAATCCTGTGGTTGATACTGTTCACTCATCACTTGCTTTTGTCAAATCTACCCTCAAAATTTTTTGAGCAGCTCGAGTTACTTTGTTTTTGATTTCATCATTTATATTAATTTATATCATATATATTAATCGATAACAGGCATATTTTACTGTGTTAAAATTAGTTTCTCTAGTTTTTGCGTCATGAGTAGTTCAAGAAGACGTTGTTTAAACAATCCAGATCATTTTTGCTATATATGCGGAGAATATGTGTTTAACAATAGTAGAAAAGTTATATCAGAGTTGGTGCAAAATACCTATTTTGAGTATTTTGGGATGCTCTTGGATAAAAATGAGAAGTCTTGGGCTCCCAATTGTGTTTGTAAATCGTGTGTGGAATATTGAAGATTATGGAAAAGTGGTAAAAGAAGTGCCTTTAAATTTGGAACACCGACTATTTGGCGAGAACCACAAAATCATCTCATAGACTGTTATTTTTGTAGTGTGAACATAAACGGTTTAAACACTAAAAATCGAGCTAAATGGCAATACCCAAGTACTAGTTGTGTTCAACGTCCAGTGCAGCGTTCACCTCACTCTTCAAAGCTTAAAAATATATCTGAACCATTAGAGCAAGACATTGAAGGACCAAGCTCATCACAAAATGATCCTGATTTTGAAGCTATGTCTAATGAGCCAAAATGCTTTTCCCAAAATGAGTTAGATGATCTTGTAAGAGATTTAAATCTTTCTAAACAAGCTTCAGAATTGTTAGCATCAAGACTAAAAGAAAAAAATTTGCTATCATCGGATACTAAAATAAGTTTTTATCGTGAAAGAGATACAGAATTACGGTGTTATTTTTCCGAAGAAGATGGCATTACCTTTTGTCCAGATATCAAAAAATTGTTGATAAAAATGGGCTTGAAGCAATACGAACCAAATGACTGGCGTTTATTCATTGACAGCTCAAAACGTAGCCTAAAATGTATTCTATTACATAATGGAAATAAATATGCTGGGGTACCTATTGCCCACAGTACAAAGTTAAAGAAGGAATATTGTAACATTTCGCTAGTCTTGAACAAAATAAAATACAATGACCATAAGTGGCTAATTTGTGTCGATTTAAAAATGGTCAACATTCTTCTCGGTCAACAAAGTGGTTACACCAAGTTTCCCTGTTTTATATGTCTTTGGGACAGTAGAGCTAAACAAGAACATTGGGTAAGAAAAAACTGGCCCTTGAGAGCAAATATGGAGCCTTGAAAGCACATTATAGTCCACAATTCATTAGTATCTCGTGACAAAATTATCCTTCCACCATTACACATAAAACTGGGCATCATGAAACAGTTTGTAAAATCACTAGATAAAAATGGGAACTGCTTTTCTTACATTTGCCAAAAATTTCCTCAGCTCACTATGGAAAAGATTAAAGCCGGTATCTTTGATGGCCCTCAAATTAGACAACTTACGAATGATACTCAATTTAGAAATTCTATGACTGAGTCAGAACTAAAGGCTTGGACAGCTTTCGTATCTGTGATGCAGAATTTTCTCGGAAATCGGAAATCTGAAAATTATGTTGAACTTGTAGAAGACCTTCTGCTACAATTAAGAAATATGGGATGCAATATGAGTATAAAAGTCCACTTTCTCCATAGTCACCTGGACAGGTTTCCGAAAAATTTAGGAGATATGAGCGAAGAGCAGGGAGAGCGTATGCATCAAGACTTACGCGTCATGGAAGAGCGCTATCAGGGTTTCTGGGATACAAATATGATGTCTGACTATTGTTGGTCTCTAATACGTCATTTTCCAAAGTCGACACATCGGAGAAAAGCTTTAAAACGAAGTTTTTTAGAACTCAATGATTAATTGTTTCTTTAAATAAAGTTTTTCTTATTATATATGTACATGTTTTTTTCTGTCTAATACCTACATAGCTGAAACTCAGAAACTAGAGCTGATAAAAATATTCTAATTATATTTTTGAAAATAGCATATTATATGTAGTCAGCAACAGCTAAAATTTCTTCGGCAACAAATGTACTGTAAACTAGTGTTATTAATCTATTACACTGTGTAACACTGAAAATGAACTTTGA
The DNA here is from genome assembly GCA_951828415.1 of Anomoia purmunda. Taxonomy (NCBI): domain Eukaryota; kingdom Metazoa; phylum Arthropoda; class Insecta; order Diptera; family Tephritidae; genus Anomoia; species Anomoia purmunda. The sequence continues at coordinate 75,060,696 of OX639998.1, read as the reverse complement.
AAGAGACCTAGCCTAGGCGCCAAAAAACTGTTTTTGAGGTCATTCGCTAGTCAATCATCAATATCTTTGCGAATTTTCATCCGATTCAAAAGTTGTTTATATATTTTGAAAGGTGACAAATCACTATTTTTAATGGCGTATAACTCATCAAAATCAAACGAGAACTGACGAAGCTACAGAGAAAAAAAATCGTAACTTAATAAAAAAAATTAATTTTGAAACTTTGACTACGATTTTACGATAGTCTTAAGTCAGAAAGGTACCTATCAAAGACAATATTATTAAAGTGAATTTAGTACTGCGTCGATTAAGCTATTTCAATCGAAAATCGGTTGGAAATTGACAGAGTTATTACTATTTAAATTATTTTAGATGATGACCATATTTAAAAATTCATACATTTTGATTATCTTTCAACTTCAAATTTTTATTGTGACTGAAAATAAAAAAAAATTAATCATTAAAATGATAAATAACTTTATAGCTAAAAATGTTTGCTTGATCTTCTGCGTTTATAAGACGAGTCATCTGTTTCACGTTTGAGTGACCAGCAGTAATTAGCTATCATCCTAACTTGGTTCTTTCCTGTAAACCGTTTTTCAATGTTGGAGATTTCTTGGTGAAATCTTTCACCTTGTTCGTCGCTGAATTGACCAAGATTATCCGGGAAAAATTCCAAATGAGAATGCAAAAAGTGAATTTTTATAGACATGTTGCATCCCATTTCTCCATAAGCTTCCAAAAATTCATGGACCACCTCAACGTAATTTGAACTTCTCGTGTTTCCAAGAAAGTTTCGGCACAAAGAAATGAAACTCAGCCATGCTCTCTACTGGGTTCAATTTTCAGTCATAATCTTACGAATCTGCGGTCCAACGAAAACGCCTGATCAAAATGTAAAAATAAATTAGGATGAATTCTTTTAGAAGAATTCTTGTTGGGAAATTTTTATAAGTACCTTCTTTAATCTTGGCGTCACTCAACTTGGGGAATACAAGTTTCAGGTGTAGAAAAGCCTCGCTGTTTTTTCGAGTCGTTTAACAAACTGTTTCATGTACCCCAATTTTAAATGCAATGGCGGCAAAATTATATCATCAGGCTTAACAAATGCAATATTGAGAACATTATTTTTGCCAATTTGAAACTTTCTCGGTGGCCATATGTTACACTTGTAATGATTTTTGGCACGACTGTCCCATTCACAAAAGTAACAAGGATATTTAGTGTAGCCACCTTGCATTCCAAGTAGAATTGTCAGGACTTTAAGGTCCGAGACAATCTGCCAGCGAAATTTATTGTATTTAATCAATCGTAGAATTTTTTCCATCGTTTGATAAGTCTCTTTCATATCAGTAGCGTATGCCACTGGAACTGATGGCAATTAATTTCTGTTGTGCAGCAATACTGCTTTCAGACCTACGATGTTAGTCAATTGAAAATTAATTGATAAATTGTATTCAAATTTAGTTCTCTCACACTCATAACACATTAAATACTTACTTTTGCAAGAACCGTCTAGAAATAATCGCCAATCTTGTGGACAGTGCACGTGATCGAGTGCAGCAAACAATTCATCCACATCAACGCAATAAACTAGTTTGTTATTGGTGTCATCAGCTTTGAAAATGTGTTCGAACGAAGATAGAGCTCTGTCTCGTGCAGACGTTACTTTAAAGTTACTGTCTACTATATTCCAATGCTTTAATCTGGAGGCCAGAATCTCTGTCTGTCTTATAGACAGATCCATATCCCGCACAAGATCACAATAATCGTGATTTGACACGGAATGACGTTCCGTTTCTATTGCTTTGGTTGGAAGGTACGGTTCGTCATTTACCTCATTAGAAGATTTGTGGCTTGAATCAGGAAATGTAGCTGGATTTTTGTCTTCAGTTCGCTGATCTTGTTTTCCTCTTGGAATCGGTTTCGATACAGTCAACACATTGGCATATTCTATGAGGTGGCGAGTTTTATAGTGGTGACCAGTGATTTTTGTTTGGCAAAAGTAGCAATCCTCCGGCTTGTGATATATTTGATAATGCCAAGCCATAGGAGTCACAAACGGCAGACGCTGGTCATCACATTTACCGGTTTTCCATTGTTTTTATGTTGTACAGCACATCGAACAAATATATTCGGGTTCATACCAAGCACTTTCCACGTATGAGCAACTGAAAAAGAGGTTGAACGCTTCAACCACAGCTTTATTTGTTCTTAAATCGAACCGATATTTCTTATCAACAAATAGACCGCAGGCGTAACAAAATTTGTTGCGCCTATCACACATTTTACCACACTTATCACACAATATAATTGCGAAGCGGTCGCAAGGTTGAATTGACGGCGTAAATTTATTAGATGAGCACTCAAAATTTTTGAAAATGAATGTGTTTAAAATAATTCCTCATACTTGCTATGTTTCTAGTAAAATAACGCAATGAAATGCGGTCAAAGTAGAAAAATTAAAAAAAAAAAACTTTTCGCAAGGTAAATTTATTTAATAGCAGAAAAAATTTAATAGCTTCGTCAATTTTTGTCCGATTTCATTGCATGAGCACTCAAACTTTTTGGACATGAATGTACTTTCAAAATAATTCCTCATACTTGATATGTTTTTAGTAAAATACTGCAATAAAATGCGGTCAAAGTAGAAAAATTTGAAGAAAAAACAAATTTTCCAAGTTTACCCGATGAAAACTTACAACACGCTAGCTCAAAAAATTCTATCTCAATTTAAAGGTATAATCCTTACCTTTCCAAAACATATTTCAAATTGAAAATCGGTAAAGAAATGGCCAAGTAATGAAAAGATTAGCGCGTACACTTCCGAAGAACGGGTTTTTAACGGTAAAGCAAGATTTTGAGGGTGTTACAAATTTTTCAAAAACCGTTTTGAGTTATATTCGACCAGGTGAACAATTTCCACTATGTCACTTTAAAAGTTCATTCAATTTTTTCCATTTTGTAACACTGTGTTATGTTTGCTTATCATTATAAACGTGTTTTGCACGAAATCCTGCCATATATGTCATTCAAAGCCCTAATTATTCCAAATCGGCGTCACCAAACGCATAGTCCGGCCTTACCGCTACACCAACTTGCATACATATTACATTATGCCAATATGTAGTCTAAATTTTGGTCGCATGTATGTCAGTGCTTACGTCTGATCACAAATGTAGCACAAGTAGCAGAATAATATATTTAGGAGTCGAAAATCTACTACCTTTTAACAAATTTTTCTACAATTGCCTAATTAAACGCAAACATTGCTATAATTAATCGTATTTTGTGAGACGTTTAATTAGTTATACTACTTTTGCTTCTTCCTGAACCAACAATCTGAGTCAGTGACCTATACAAAAGACTTTCAACCCGAAATTGCAAATAAACCGTACGATTTTTATTCTGAGAGGGTATAAAGTACCAGAATTTTAGTTGTAAATTTAATTCTGTGTCGTATAACGTCATCTTGTGTATGTATCTATATGTAAGTATTTTCTTTCAGATCTTCCTCTATTCGATCTAGTATATCAATATTTGTATTATACTCCACTTTTTTCTCCTACCTACCTCAAATACAAATTTCTTCAAGTAAACCCTGATTAATGATGACGGCTTTGCGACGCAGCTTGTGTGAATTGCGGTCAGAAGCAACTATTTCTGTGAAGTTCTGACAAAATAGCTTATTTGGCTTTCGAGTTTTTATTTTCAAATCAATAAATTTCGATCTTTGACATACAAATTTAATATTTAAATTAAACTTTTACCACGATGGCCTGTTGAACTATAGCTTTGTTTAATTATTTGTATAAATATTTCATTAGAACATTGTTTTTTTTTTTGAAATAGTAAAATTAAAATCCACCTGGAGATAAGATATTTTGTTAAACTTTGCGCACAGACTTAGAGTTCGGTTGAATGTGCGCGCATGTGAACAAACATATGTATGTACATATGAACATAATTATTTCTATTTTATTTACATATCTATTCATATGCTTGTACGCGCCCTTTTGCATGGAAGTAATTCGATTAAATATGCATTGTTAAATAAATGCATGCATGTGCATACATATGATAAACAATAAATGCAATTTCTTTAGTATTTTTGAAAGATTTTGTTTAACTACTTAAAATATTTATTGAAAGTTATACATACATATGTATGTATATGGAAAATATTACAAAAAAAATAAAATAAGGCACTAAAATGGACAGTATAGAAGAATAAATATTTTTACTATTTAAATGTTAGAAATAGAATTGCGAAAATTCCTTATCAAAACAAAAGGAAAATTTTCGAAAAAATATCTGCAACCACACAATGTGGTTTATAACAGAGAACGTACATTAATTTTCTCTAAAATTGTATTTTTCGCTCAACCGATGTTAAATTTTTCCCCGTGTAGGCGAAAATTTATTGAGTGGTGAGCTGGACGAGAAATAGACCTTTTCCCAAAAACGCGGAACAATAGCAGAAATGAAGCGGGATATTGTCGGTGAAAACATATACGCGTACGAATACACTAAGTTGTATATATTTTGTATTGTTTGAGTCTAGATACAGAAAATTTGCATTCTATAAGTAATAATAATGCTAAACTATTTATTTTATTTATTTATTTATTAAATGAGAAACAACAATACAATTGTTATTGCACAGCAAAAGAGGAGCACTGGCTGCCAGGGCCTTCGGCTCTCTGGTATATAAAAAATCATATTATGTATAGGAAAGTGTTAACTTTAAACAATAGTTAAATAGATAATAATAAAATTAAGTGACTTAAGTCTACCGCTACAGGAAACTAAATTACTTTTCGAAGATTTGTTAAATCTAAGTACGTAGCAATTTTCTCAATGTTTTCGGCTGAAGTGGTTTTGAGGAGGTCGAAGGGGTTGTCATCATTAAATATATTTCTTCTGATAGAGGTGAACTGAGTACATTCACTGAGCATGTGTGTGATCGAAAGTGTAGACGCAGGACAATATTGACAGGTTGGCGGGCAAATACCAGTTAGCCTATACGAATGTATGGCTATTGTGTGCCCAATGCGTAGTCGGACGAAGGATTTAATATCGTTGCATCGGCATGATGTTGCATACTTGGGTGTGCTTCTATCACCATTGATTTGCGCGTAGTGGTGTTGGATAGATATCCAATCCTTCATTTGTTTTTCATGCTATTGATAATAAAAGAAATTACGCAGGTCTCTCTTGTCAAGTGATTTTAAAGTGATTAAAGGCTCTTTTCCGGCGGTCTTAGTGCGCTGATCTGCTAGTTCGTTTCCTGCAATTCCTTTATGCCTTGGTACCCACATTATTTTTAATGAGTGGTAGTTTTCGATTAACTTATCGCGGATACACAATATGATGTAGTTTTTGTTGTTGATGTTCAGTAAGGATGATATAGTCGACATACTGTCAGTGCAAATTATGGTTTTAGATGAGGAGAGAAGTGCTCAGTCAACTGCTTTCAGTATTGCAGCGGCTTCAGCTGTGTAATCAGACGAAAATTGTGGTAAGTGCCCCGCTGTTAATGTTTCACCACTAGATGTTACAGCCGCGAATGACGTATAGTCTTCTGATTTCGGTCCGTCAGTGAAAATTGGGCTCCATTCTCGAAGTAGAGGTGCAAAATATTCTCGGAATAATTATTGATAAAATATACGGCTGGTGTTTTCCTTTGCATATTTTCCGAGTTCTAAGATAAAGGACGACTGCTGTAAAAACCACGGTGGGTATTTATCATGCTGTCTGAGTGACGCGTCATTGATTCCAAGTTCTTTAGCAAATTCGATGCACGCTTCGATAACAGATTTCCGACGCTGGGAACGTTTAAGATTAATGGCGGCGATCACCGTTTCGTGAAGTGCCCTGTTATTTGAGAGGAACAACTTTGGTATCAGATTTTTTGTGTTTAGCTCTATTCTATCCTCAATAGTAGGGATGCCGGCTTCCGCGAGTATGAATTTTGTTGGAGATTTGGGAACAGCTCTGATGCTACGACAAACAGCGGTATGATAGGGAGCATAAAGAAGTTTTCTATTACTCTTAGCACAGTTGCCATATACCGGATGACCATAATCTATCTTCGACAATATAAATGATTTCGTTATATTAACTAATGTTGCGATGTTAATTAAGCACTTAGCCTGGCAGCCAATTGCTTTCTAAGATACAAACAGTGTTTAATTAAATCTTAATCTTTTATCAAAGATAATACCCAAAAACGTAAGACTATTTGTGTTTGTAAAGTTAACATTATTTAGCTTCAAAGCTACGTTACGACATTTGTGTTTGCGGCGAATGGGAAGCATTTTACATTTTCCTACATTGATATTAGCGCAAGAGCATTTATACCAATTTGAAATGCCAAAAAGAACATCAAGGAAATCTTTTTTAAAAACGTTTAAATCATTTACTTTACTTAAGAGGAGAACATCATCGGCGTAAAAATTAGGTGAAACATTATAATATTTAGAAATTATGTCGCTTATTTCCTTAAACGCTATGACAAACAAAATTACTGACAATGGAGAACCTTGGGGTATACCGTTGTAGAGATCATAACTGTTTGAAAAGGTTGAATTTACTTTAGTTTTGAACTTGCGATTTAACAAAAAGCTTTTCACAAAGTTATATATTTTGCCACCTATATTCCATTTTTCAATTTGTCGTAGGACCACGTGTACACCGATACGGTCAAAGGCCTTTTCAAAGTCCAGGCTTAAAGTTGAAACGTGGTTTCTGTTTGAAAGTGCGGGCGATACATAATTATCAAAGACAAGCAAAGCATCTATGGTACCTTGTCCTTGTTAAAAAGCGACTTGCTGTGAACTAATTAAATTATGTTTTGAGGCGTACTAAGAGATCCGCTTGGAAACAATTTTCCCCAGCAGTTTCCCTTGGCAACAATACTATTCGGTTTTGGTATAGGCAGGACAATGGCATTTTTCCAAATTTGTGGATATATTCCCTGTGCCAGTATATTATTATATAAGCAAATTATTCTGAGTTTTAAGTTGATTGGTAGTTGTTGTAGCATGGGATAAAAAATGCTGTCAGCACCCAGGGTTTTACCTGACATTGTCGCCAGGGCTGATTCGAATGAGCAAAGTTTAGTTTTCAAACACAGCTGCGGAAGAGGAATGAACGTTCTTTGCCTTCTTAAGCTATATCTTTTGGGTTAAGTATAGGATCATTCGGACCGTTTACTAGAGATATAGTTGTTTGTTTACATGAACCTGAAATCATTTTAACATCCACCCAGACCTTTTTTATACTTGTTTTGTGGTTGATTTTTTCGGAAAATTTGCTCAAACATTCTCTTTTTGCTTGTTTGGATTTTTTCCTAAAAATAGCGTTGGCCTTTTTATACCTTGTTAGGTTATCGTTTTACCTATTTCTTTTAAATTCTGTCAAATGAGTTGCTTTTCATTTCTTAGTTTAAAGAGCTCACCATTTCAGTAGGGTACAGAGTTTCTATGCCTTCTTCTGGACTTTTGAGGAATAGAGTGATGAGCTGCGTTACGAATAATTTCCGTGGTCACTGCTGCCTCACGGTTGAAGGTATCTAATTCACTGCAGAGTTGGGCAGCCCTACACCTAAAGCTCTCCCAGTCCGCTTCGTCTGTCAGGAATTTGGGGTATTTATTTTATTTATTTATTTGAATAATTAGTGTATCAACTTAATTAATACCTAATTAGGAGTGTAGCAGCAATAGCAGCAAAGGCCGTCAGCTGCTTATATAATGGAGGAACTTTGTATGTATGGAATGGGGCTAAATTAGATAATAGAGTTTTGAGTATTTTAAGAATTTTATGATTTGATTAATCTCAGTCGGAGTAGGGTTGGAGAGGATGGATATGGGATCATTGTGAAGGAAAATACGGTGTCGAAGGGAATTGAATCTCGAGCAGTCGCGGAGATAGTGTAGGAGGAGGTTGTTTGTATTGGAGAGTAGGCAGTTACATAAGGGGTTGACTGTGATCCCCATTAGATGACCGTGCGATATTTTAGAGTGACCTAGTCGTAGTCTAATTAATTTAACGGTATCTAGTCTTGTTAGCGTTTCTGGGGTAGCTATTAGAAAATCGTTGATGGAAGAGTGGTTGGGGTTAATTTGTGTATACCAGCTGGAAGTTAGATTCCAATTTTGCTTATTAGTATTAGTGTGATGGGATTTCAAAAAAGATTTTATGTCGGTAAAATTGTAGTTGGGTGTGGATGTCACTGGGGCGAAGCTTGCATATTTGGCGGCTCTGTCTGCAGTTTCATTGTCTTTTATGTTCACGTGGGCTGGAACCCAAATAAGGGTAATTTTTGGGAATTGTTTGGTCAAAATATTTCTTATCTGGATGGCGTAGGCATTATCATTGTGTATATTTGCTACCGCACGCAGAGAAGCAAGGGAATCGGTACATATGACAAAATTACCGCGTTTGTTTTTTGCGAGTTTAGCTGCTTCGTGGATGGCAATTATTTCAGCTGAAAATATTCTATATTCGGGGAGTATTGCTAGTTGAATGGTTCCACCATGCTACGCAATGGGGTTTCCTGTTGTGTTGTGATTGTGGTATTGCTATGTTGGCTGATTGGAGAATAATTTTTTTTATGTTGGCAGCTTCTATGTTAATGTTCAAGCTGGGTTGGAGGGTGGAGTTGTGTTTTATACAGTTTTGTGTGATCAACTCCCAGTTTGCGTTCTTGGTTATAAATCTAGGTGGGAATGTGGGCTTTGAATGGGCATTTCTTGGAAGGATGCCGATGGTTATGGGGAAGTGGTCGCTGCCGGAAAGGTCGTCGGTCACGTTCCATTCTGACCTGAGTGCAAGGCAAGGAGAGCAAAATGTTATGTCTATGTGTGAAAGGGAATGGTGTGTGTGTTGGAGAACCGTTGTTAGGTGTTGCTAAATTACTAAACAATTGTAGTTACAAATAAGTGGAGTGAGAGAGTAGGAGTTAGAAATCATCGAACATTGCTACATCATCTGAGTTCGAATCGCTGTGTTTGTCTGTTGTCTTTTTGGCTTTTTTGTTGTTTTGCTTGCTGTTAAGTGCCTTTAGTTGTGTTCTTATTCTCCTTGACGTGTTAGTTGGCAAAATATTGATTTTGGTTTTGGTTCTTAGATTATTGTTGCTTGTACTGCATGGAGTGTCAGCCATGTCGCTGACTTCGATGTCGCTGTATGTAGGTAGTGGGCGAACGTTGTTGGTAGGTTGAATGCTGGATGTGGGAATGTCTGTTAGTGTTGTAGCTGAAATAGTGCAGCTCTGCTGCGCATTGTTGGTGCTGTTCTCGCTGTGTTTTAGAGTGGAAGAGTATGTTGTGGAATTTAAATGACGGTCATTGTAGATTTTAGTTGCTGTTTTTGCGTCTGTTTTCTGCAGTGTAATTATTGCCTGTATTTCTTTTCTCTTTAAGAACACGGGGCATGCTCTAGAAAATACGAAGTGGTTGGTATTGTCGAGATCACTCTCCTTGCAGTTAATGCATAGTGTTGGGGTCTTGCAACCTTCACCTTCGGTTATATGCTCTTTGTTGGCGCAGTTCACGCATTGTTTTTCAGTTTTGCGCAGATTGGTGGAGTGGTCGAGTCTAAAGCAATTGCGGCATCGGAGGAAGAGTGGAATGTATGGTCTGATACGCACCTTTTCATACCCAATGCTGATTTCGGACGGTAGAGTTGGTATGGCGAAAGTCAAGATGATTAGTCCGGTTTCTATTATGTTGGCGTCGTTTTTCTTCATGATTTTTTTTACTTCTCTTACGTTTTGGTTAAATAGTTCTGCTAGTATTTTACATTCTGGGATACCTCTTAGATCGTTAGAGTAGATTACTCCCTTTGAGAAGTTAAGGGAGGAATGCTCGGTTACTTCAATTTTTATCGTAGGTGTAAGAGAAGTTAATTTGATCAATTTTATGGCTTGAGAAACACTTTTTGTTTTGATTAAAATATTGCCACTGCGGAGCTTCTTGCAGCTCTCGACTTCACCTCCACTGACGTTGTCGATTACTTTTTTAATTAGAAACGGAGAGACGCAGTTGACATTACTAGGTATTTTGGGCCATCGACCACGTTTTTTAAAAATTTGCTATTGTCAATGTTAAAGAAAAGCTGCGACGGGACGGCTTGTTTTCCGCGATCTGGTGGATCTGCCATCGTGGCCCCTGGTATCACGATTTTATTTTATTGCTTTTAACTATTCTTAATTTAGTTTATCGGTAAAGGAGTTTAGTACAAATTAATTGCTTATGTATAATTGGTTGAAGTTTGTGAATGTTTTCAGCACAATTAAGTCGCTTTTGATATCACTGCTTGTCACGATCAGGTGCTCGCTGATTGGGAGATAGCACGAGACTGGGAATTTGGGGTATGTGGTCGTGTTGTCAATAGAGCTCGTTTGTAAAATTGTTGCAGTAGGGTAGTGATCGCTACCGTATAGCTCACCTAAGGTATTAGTGCTAAGTTTGGGGGCTATATTCGTTGAGCATATTGTTAAATCTATGTTGCTGAATGAGGAATGTGTAGAAAAATATGTCGGTTTGTTGTCATTTTGCTCCGTAAGATTTTCGGATAGAATAAATATTTATAAGTGTGAACTTAAAACTTAAAACTGATCGAAATTTCTATACCAAGTACGGCGATACTAGATTGTATAAGCGAATTTCTATGTTTGACAATTAATATCGGCTAGTTGTGACATTTAATCTCAGCCGCCGCCATCTTGAATTTACAAGGCTTCTCCCTTGTATTCATTCACAATGGTAAAACCTTAAACATTGAGAGTAATTCTTAGTTAGTATTGTATTATATTATTGAGAATCGCATTGTATGCATTTTGAATATTTTGAGATTGTGCGAGAATATGGGATAGAGTGGAATCTAATTGGAGTGGAGTATGTGATGAAATTTGAGGTAAAGAGTTGGAGTTGAGTTCATTTGACATAAAAAAGGGAATTGTTTTGCTTACAAGTGGATCGTAATTATTTTCTGAAGTTGAGTCGTGTGAATTAGAGTTAGCTTGGAATGAAGACCGTGGTATTGATTGATTGGCCGCAGAAATAATTTGTCTATGAAATATGTACCGATGTGTCTTTATTTATGTTTTGGGTTGTATGATTATTGGAAAAGCTGTTTAGAGCGATATTATGAAACCGCTCCCAATTCGCTTTATGTGTTTGGAATCGCAACAAGTTTTTGGCTACAGGGGTTCTAGCATGAGATATTTCATTCATTGAGAAAAGGTAAAAGGTTCGCGATCGCGAAGGAGAGATCGACAGATGTTAAAGTGGAGTGTGTTGACAAATGCGTAGGTGAACAGTCGTTGAGGAGGCAAAGGATTTCTTGTAAGAAAAATGTTTCGATCGTTTTACCTCTTCGATTCGTTCTGGCCGAGCCCCAAAGAATGCTATATGCATTAAAATCCCCAAGGAATATGGAGGGGTTAGTGTTATTAATGTGTAGAGTATTTAATTTGGCTAGTGATAAAGTTTCAGATTGGGCAAAGTATATTGAGAATACTGTGAATTTCGTGTTGTGGCGGATTTCCACCATTACAGTTTGTATGTTGTGGGGTGGTGTTAAACATTTGTGCTGAATGGTTTTTTTAATACAAAGTGCCACACCACCTTTGCAGCGTGAGGGGTTGTATTGATTACTAAAATAAGAGTCATAATTATTTAACAAATCATGTTGTGTTTGATTGGGTTTAAGGTGCGTTTCTTGCAAAGCTATTATATCCAGAGAATGCTGTTTTACCAGGAGATTAAGCTCGTGTAAGTTCTTTAGGTAACCGCTCAAATTCCATTGCAGAATTTTTAGGACTATAATAACTGAGAACTTAAATTATCTTCGCGGCGGCATACTTTTTAGTATACTGCTGGAAGAGATTGAGCGCATTTCGTTTTCGTCGTCGGACAAAGGTAACGGGGTGGTGGTGTGTGCTGAGTAGTGCGGTAGTGGGAGTGTACTATTTGAAGAGAGTGAGAAAATATGGTTTTTGCCTTCGGTTGAAGAGAGTGTATTTAAGGAAGAGTGCTGTTGAATGTTAGAAGAGTTACTTGAATTGAAGTTTAATGTTTTTGGTGTAACTGAGTTAGGTATTTGAGAATGGGTATTTGTTGTTATATATTGAGTTGTTTTTTGTGGGACTTGTGGTAATTGATTTTGGTCAGTTTTTGTATTACTACTGTAGGTTTCGTGTATTCTCTTTTGTCTTGTTTTAGTAGCTTCTTCAAGCGGTTTAGTGGGGGAGGGGTAAACTGAATTATTAGTGTCGTTTGCTGTTTTAATAGCTTCGCTGAAAGAGCAATTGTTTGATGTTTTTATTTTTATAATTTCTTGTTTTTTCTTGAATGTAGGACAGTTTTTGTTGGAAGAGCGGTGTTGTTGGTTGCAGTTGATGCACTGCACTTTGTCACATTGTGTAGGGTCGTATACGCTGAGTGAACAAACGTCACATTTCGGTTCGGCAATATATTTTTGTATGTCCTAATCTAAAGCAGTTTTTGCATTGAAGTGATGTCGGGAAATAAGGGTCGACTTTAAAGTTCAAAAAGCCAACTTTCAGTTCTTTTGGTAATTCGAATCGGTTAAATTAAATAATATGAAGTGAAGAGCTAACAACTTTACCGTCTATGAATTTGGTATTTTTTTGCAGGAAACGACTTGTTGATCTTTTAAATCTCCCAATATGTCATTTTCGCTTAACTCTTTTAGAGGAGGTGCAAATATTACACCTTTGGTTGTGTTAAGAGTCGGATGTGGTAAACAATTTATTTCACAGACATTAGAGAGTAAAGTGGCGCGCAAAAACTTGTTTGCTTGAGCTTCGTTGTGTGTCAAAATCAAGAGGTCACCTTCACGAGGGAATGTAATTTTTTTTGTCTGCTCGATGCTAATGCTTTCCAGAGCTTTGGAAACCAGGAAATATTTAGGGTGTTCAAGGGTTTGTCCGCGTTTTTGTTTTTCATCAAAATGAATTTTGTTCATCCTGCTTTATTATTTCTGTCAAATGGAATAAGTTGTGGAAAATCTGCTTTGTTTTGCAAGTTAAACTTGGTTGAATTGTGTTTCTTTGTTTTTGATGCAGAATTAAATCCATTTGGATCTAATAAAGCGTAATAGTTGCCTCCTGAGGAGGAGAACGTGGTGGTGTAACACTTATGTATGTATAAATACCTTTTAATCGATTCGAAATAACAATAAGAAAACTGTGACGTTTTGCTAGCTGCGCCAAATATATATGGTAGAGAAAAGCACGACTCTTCACTGTGAGAGTAAATTGTCAACTTTAAACTGAAAAGAGTTGCGGTTAATATTTGAGTGTACAGGGAAAATTAATTACACGTAATTACACGTTCATTACGAAAAAAAAACAAATCTAAAACTCACAGAAAATAAATAACAAACGATAGAGCTTTGCTTGATCGTTAAAATTTAAATTCAATCTTAATTCTCTTTATATTAAATGTTCTATATTTTTGCCCCGCCTGCGCCGGTTGCCACTTAGCAGTTCCGGCCTTGCGCCCATCGAATTTATTCACATATTTCTATTCTAGGAGCAGAATGGAGTGATTTAACGTAAAAATGAAAGTAATCCAAGGATGGAATTTAAAAAAACTCGATTTCTCGCGCTTCATATATTCAAATATTTTTGGTTTAAAATCCTTTTATTTACACGCAAAAAATAATATTATAATCCTTTCACTGCTCACACCAAGTAATTTCGTTTCTGTTTTCTGTAAAAAATACGCTAAAACCCGTGTTTTTGGTGACGAATTGCTTAACCTTTTCTTTTAAAAGTAGACAAAAGAATAGTAGATGAAAAGCACAATTAATTTCAGACGAAACAGATGTTGAATCAATTTTCAATCATCAAAAGATATGGCTATCGGAACTTAACAAAATAAGACACAAAAATGTATTGAGCGGTAGGCTTTCACTATAACTTGGTAACAACCCAAAAAATTTAAAGTAACGAAACCAGTACATTTTTGAAGAGGACTCAATTTCCAAAAAACGAGTAGTAAATTTGTCTTGATAACTTAAAAGCCATCGAAGATATAGCGACTATAATAAGAATGAGTCTACTTGAAGCTTGGAGCAAGCTTTTTTGTTGCTTTTCGTTTTGAATAATTCTACATACATATATGACGCAAGTATAAAAATCAGATATCTTGTCTCTTAAAATTTTCAATAAAAAGTGTTTTCCAAGCTTCAAGTAGACACATCCATATTTAAGTCGCACATATGCATTCATTTATGAAGAACGACAGCGCTGAACGTATGAAGCACAGTTGTGCTGTTCACAGTTAAATGGTATCTAGCATGTTCAATTTCCCATGTGGCAATTTTCCCAAATTTACCGACGTGGTATCTCTTTTGTAAGTAAAACTGAAACTATTTATTAAAACAATGAGATAATTTAAAATTTTGCAAAATATTTGTTTTATACTAAACCGAGACGTATACGCAAAGCACTATACAGAAAATGGAGCAATAGGGAACAGCAGCAGCTGATAATGTACATGCGCGGCAATCGCCCACCTGAAAAGCTGACTGCGCAGGTGTATTATAAACGTTTTCTGGAAGCACATCAACTGGAGATGGAGTAGTCGCTGGTGAGGCTGAAGGCAAGACACTTGCGCCAATGTTAAGCAAAGGCGCGAAATTGGCAGAATTCGACGGGAGCTGGTGCTATGCAGGACGTCGAAACAATAGAAAGTACTTTCAAAATTAAATGTTTACTATAAAACTCTCAGAACTCGCTTTTTTAGATATAATTTCGAAAATCTGCCCTTTCATCCGTGATTTATAAGACATATTTGGCTACAAGGAGTTTGGTTCGAACACATTGGTTCTGGATACTGAGGAAAATTCAAATCCTTCTGCAGATTTTAATGCCGAATTCGGCTCAACGCTCACCGTCAACTGCAGATATTTTGGAACGAAAGGAGTTCAACAAGCACTGCAAATATAGTGTGACACAATCTGACATTGCAGATTGCCTTCAAGGAATCGGTATGTCACCAGAATCCACATGCAACACCATAAACCGTCACAAAGGGATTTATTCGCGGACCGGCTTTGCAGATGTGTTCAGCTTGCACTCTGTTTTGGTCATGGTAAAACAACAAAAATTAGAAATGAAAAGAAAAGTAAAAGAGAAAGACCAACCTTTGATGGAAAAGGAATAAGAGCTGAAAAAATTTTATTTGACAATGACAAAAGCAAAAGTGAAGAGAGTGAAGAGGAATTAAAAATGGAAAAAATAAAAATATATACACTGTGTATACATATGTACGTTAATTAATTGTTTAATTTTTATTATTCAAAAAATGTCATAATGCTATTATGAGGTCATTGTGTTCATAAATTTCCTGTGGGAAGCTAGTTTCATCTTCATCTTCTGAACTAGAGTCTTCGTCAGAGTTGAATTCCAGTAACATATTGTGAAGTATGCAGCATGCCAAAATCCACCCACAGCAATTTTTATAATTACTTTCGTTCGATAAACGGAAGCGTAATTCTTTTAAACTACAGCATTTCTCTTTAATTTTCCAAAGTAATTTTCTATATTTGGAGAAGTATTGGATAAATTTATTCCTCGTTTCTTTCGATTGCTCAGTATTGTTTTGCCGAAAGGGTGGAATGAGATTTTGGCTCAAAGGATATGCTGAATCACCAGCAATCCATTGCATTGGCAGAAGTACCGTTCAGGATTTTTACCTATTGCAGATTTGGAAAAAATGTTTGTATCATGGACGCTTCCTCGGTATCCTATTGTTGCTTGCCTAATTTTAAGCGAATAGGCACATACCACTTGCATTTTTATGGCATACTGTCTTTTGCGAGAGAAGTATAGTTCGTGATCTTTGGATGGAGACTCAGCTAGTCTGATTTCGGTGCCATCAATATAACCCATGGATCTTGGAAGCTCGTTCGTTGTTTTTGCGGCAATTGTCCGCCTTTCTTCTCTAGATGGCCAAGACAAAAAAGTAGATTTTAAATTTATTAGCGCGGCGATAGCTCAATCTGTTACTTTAATGACTTCCTAACGTCTCTTCACTAGATCCAAGACGAAAAATAAGTATTTTTTAACACGTTGACTGCCAACTACGAGATAACTCGTAGATTGCGATCTTTTCTAGGACGCCAACTACGAGTTATCCCGTCCTGTGTTTACTTGCCAGTTTTGTGTAGCTACGAGTTAACTCGAAATATATCAGTGCTAATATCGATGCTTGGCTTCTGGGAAAGGATACAAAAATCAAGGTTGGATTGCATGAACAGCAAATTTATTAAAAATCGAACAAAAAACAATTTCATAATTTTTTTGAATATTAATCTTAATGTAAGAAATAAAATAATATTTTATTGATTGTGAAACTTCTTGAAACAATCTTCCACACAAAGGGCTGGCATCTCATTACAGGCTGGATAGAAGTAACGAGTTTCTCGGCGTTTTTTTGCTTGGGTACATATACTTCGTCGGACGCTGTTTTTTTCGGTTGGTGGTAGACTCTCTAAATAATGGAGCTCTTGTAATCTAATTTTTTTCCGAACTGATTGGATTTCTTCTCCGATCAACGCGATTACGAATTCTTCTCTGAACTTTATCAGGTTTATTTTAGAAGAAGTTACTCTTTGAAAAATTTTGTGAGCATTATGTATGTATATCTCTATAATATGTAGTGCAATCTTTTTGGACAATCTAATAGTCTTTCTTAGAGAAGAGTAGTACGAAAGTATTTGATCTGATCGGTCAATGCCAGACATTCTATTATTATAATCTCGAATTATATTCGGTTTGATAGAAATTTTTCCATTCCGATTGGTTACCTCTACCATTTCAACAGCATGCATGTTTGAAATGGTAAGGACATCTCGTTTGTGTTTCCATTTGCATACAGTAACAAGACCATTTTGCCGCCAAATGCACTCACATTTTTTTAGTTTACGATTTACCACATCTCTGGGGTTTCCTTTTCTGTTACTTCGTAAGGCTCCACACACATAAGTTTTTCGTGTATTTAGCAGTTTTGTGAGAGCAACAGAATTATAAAAATTATCCATGTAAACCGAGATAGTCCTCAAGTAAACGTAGAACAACGTCAATAGTATGACCTACATTATTTTCAGTTTCCTCAGATTATCCGCTGTAAATCTTTATTTTTATTACGAGACCGTCGGAATCGCATAGTTCATATACTTTGATACCATATTTGTGTTTTTTATTTTTTATATATTGGCGGAAAAACAATCTTCCCCGCCATAGCATCATGGATTCGTCAATACAAATATTTCTATCTGGTACACAGATTTCACGCATAATATCATTGAAATGATTTAGTATTGGTCTCACCTTGTATAATCTGTCGGCAGATGGTATTGAGTTATCAGCCAAATGAAAATAACGAAGTAACAACTGGAATCGATTTCGACTCATATGTGAGCGCCAAAAGTTTACATTATATAGCTTCTTTGTGCTCCAGTAATGTTCAATTGATGGAAAAGTACAAGGTCCCATTTGCAACAAAAGTCCAATAAACACTTTCATTTCTTCAGCACTGACGTCTTCCCACTACGATAACCTAGTAGATTTTTTTATTTCTCTGCGTTTTTCAATTTCTTGCGCAGCATATAAATTAGCTTGTTCCACCAGTAATGCAAGAAACTTATCCGAAAAAAATAAGTCCACAAGCGTTTGTACTGTAAAATTTGATGTATCCAATTTCACACCAACATTTCCTTGGAAAATAAATAATTCAGGATCTTGTTGAATTTCTGTCCTCAAACTATCATTCGCATTTGATGTTGTTGCTTGGAAATCATTGTCATTATCTTCTGGTTCTAGATCAATTTCCGGTTCGAGCGCGACTTCATCTTCACTATCACTTGAATTCTCAGAAGGTTCATAATCGCTACTCTCGTTACTATCCTCGCCAATTTCTGAATCGCTTTGATTTGCGTAGTACTCCATTTTCTCTTGAGTTAGTGGTCTTTTCCTGTCCATATAGGGTTTTTGATAATTTAGTTATAACAATAATTATAAAGCAAAACACAAGAAAGAACAAATATGAGCACTGGACAATTTCTGAAATACTACTGACAAATATGGATGTGTATCGATGATTCAGCTTTAGCGAAGCGACAGGTCGATACATGTCTGCGAGCGAATTAACGCATTACGAATTAACTCGTAGTTGGCTTCCGCGAAGAGATTTCTGTTACAGAAGCCAACTACGAGATAATATTCGTAAGACCTTTATTTTTTTTAAACACATTTTTTTAAATTTTGATGAAAACTATGCACTAGAAATAGAGTTTTTGATAATATAATGTGATTAAATCGAATTGTAATTTTTGGCCAGATTTTTTAAAATTGCCGCGGCAGTCAACGTGTTAACTGAAGGTCGCTGAACAATTGTGGAACAAAATTTTTGTTTTGGAAGACAGAACCCTGCTTAAGTAATGATAAAACATATTTGAATTAAGGGATTTCTATACGCAGCATCTGGTGCATCCGTCCGCCATCAAAGTTGGGAAGGACATTTTCGACCCATTGCGAAGTTTTTGGTATTCCTAAATGGCTACTTCTACGGTTAGCCAAAATAATCGCTGCATCATCGGCGAAATTGGTTAGGATATCTTCATCCTCTTCGTCACTGCCTGCAATTGAAATTGTTCACAGTTTAATTTTCAAATATTGGGCAATGTTACCAGATTTTTGCCAAAGCACATCGTGGTTGAAGGTGGCAGCGACGACGTCGGCGACAACAACAAGTGCAACCTTCATACGACCTTTCAGGCAATAATTGCATAGACCTACCGGCGCAGTTTCTATTACCCAAGGAGTGGAGTAGTGGCGTGATTTTACAGGGATCCAAACCGGTTTTCCAAGCGCATTAACGATACTTAGAAATAAGCTGACGAACGATGCAAACGACATACTGACCAACCACGGCACGGTATTGAATTTTGACGCTATTTTAAGCAGACTTGACTTCGCTTATGCTGACAAAAGGCCACTACACATAATCGAGCAGGAGCTTAGTATAATGCGCCAAGGCTCATTCACCATTATAGATTATTATAATGAAATCAATTAAAAACTGACTGCTCTAATCAATAAAACAATCATGACCCATGGGACAAATTCGGAATTGACTAACGAGTTAAACAAGAAAAATAGGCAATATGCTCTCAGGGTGTTTATAACTGGACTGAATCCACCACTAGCTAACATATTATTTTCAATATCACCTAATGACCTTCCAAATGCCCTGGCTAAGGCTCAGGAGTTAGAGTCGAACAATATACGAGCAAGTTTCGCTCTACAGTTCAACGTACCAAATAATACAATGCCTAACTTCAACAGGTTAAACCATTCAGTTTCAGCAGCTAATAATCATCAAAGGCCCCATAATATTTTACGCTTCCCTCAGCGAAACCAAGGGAATTTTCGAAATAATTCGCATTTCACGCAACCAAAACCCGAACCGATGGAGGAGGTAGTTCAGCCAGAGTAATAACTAAACCCCAACAATTTTTTATGATAACCAAGGGAGTTTCCCTCGACCAAATTTTAGTGATAATGGGAATAACTATCAACAGGCTAATAATAGCAACCATTTTCAAACATAGCGAAATAGACCAACGGCTTTTAACAACTACCAACAAGGCGTTAAAAGGCAACCTTTGAGTACACAAGTCAGCCAACAGCCGCAACATAAGGCTCACAAGATTAATAATTTAAATGAGGAATCTTTTTTAGACGCAGGGCAGATTTGCCCTACATCATTAAAACAGCATCCACAGGCAGAAAGTGCAGAATTTTAATAGATAGTGGTGCAACCAGCTGCTATTGTAGTCCTGGCGTCCTTACAAATAAGAAACAATTATCAATTAGGAAAAGAGTGAAGACCATCAATGGTTATACCATTATTAAACAATACCATGAAGCATTTATTTTTGGACATAGAGAACGTTTTTACGAAATTTAAAATCTCGAAGCGGACCTTCTGTTAGAGTATAATTTTATGAAAAAAACTAATATAAAATTGGATTTTGAAAAGGGGACATTAACAAGCGGCAAATATGTTGAACAATTGGTAAATTTTAAACCGAAAATTCCGATGCATAATATATGTAAATGAATTTCACGATTCTGAGGAAAGCTAAAATATTTCAATTAAATAAGTTAAATTAAAATTTCAACGCTAAAGAGAATTTTTCAAATAGGAAGTTTATTGACCTTAAAAATGAAAGCGAAAACAACTTAAAAAAGTTGAGAGAAATTGTTATAAAGAATGTGGAGCAACTGCATTCGAACATAAATTTAAACTTACCATTTAGAACAGACGCTAGAGCGGAAATCAGAACAATTGCTGAAGCGCCTATATGGAGCAAGCAATATCCCTACCCACTTTCTGCCAACGCTTTTGTTAACAAAGAAATAAATAGGCCACTAAACGACGGTATTATTCGTCCTAGCAAGAGTCCGTATAATTCCCCAATATGGATTGTAGGAAAAAAGGGAGTTAATGACGATGGCACGCAGAAACTGCGCATACTATAGAAAATGTATGGAAAATTACGCACAAACTGCAAAACCCTTAACAAAATATTTGTCGGGAGAAAACGGAAAAATTTCCCAACATATGTCAAAGAAAATAAAAATAGAATTAGATGAAGAAGGAGTTTCTGCTTTCCAGAAACTTAAACGTTCATTATCGAATCAAGTAGAACTGACACAGCCAGATTATAATAAGAAATTTGTACTTACTACCGACGCGTCCAATGTAGCAGTAGGAGCTGTGCTTAGCCAAGAAGGCAAGCCAATAACCTTTATATCAAAAACCTTGAACTCTACAGAACAAAATTACGCAACCAACGAGAAGGAGTTATATGCAATCGTTTGGGCCTTAAAAACTTTGAATCGATATTTATACGGTACATCAAACTTGGAAATTTACACAGACCATCAGCCCCTAACATTTGCAATTTCAACGAGGAATCCTAATGCTAAAATTAAAAGATGGGGCTATTTTATTGAAGAGTTTTCTCCTAAAATAATTTACAAACCTGGTGCTACCAATTTTGTGGGCGACGCTCTGTCACGTCAATATTTAAACAACCTTACTGATAACGATTCGCCACATAGCACATAACATTCAATACAGCGATGAACTCAATATTCCTGAGACCCCTTAAATGAATTTCAACAACAAATACTTTTCAGCAGAGCTAACTATACATTTCACGAAATGACAGTGAACTTTGGGAAAAATAGACATATCATAGAATTTGACAGTAAGGAAAACCTTAAAACAATGCTTCTAGAATATATTCGACCAAATTCAGTCACCGCTGTAAATTGTACACCAGAAGATCTCTACGAATTAAAGCAGACAATTAGAGGTGTATTTACCAACAAATTCGTTTACACCAGAGTTTTAGCGGTAGACATAACAAACAAGTATGACCAAGAAGCAATAATTCATCAAACTCACTCTCGAGCTCATCAAAATGCCAGAGAAAATCATAAACAAATTGGCAAACAATATTATTGGCCAAAAATGTTGAGCCACCTTAAATAATATATTAAACACTGCGCAATCTGTAATAGTAACAAATATAATAGACATCCAAAAAAGGAAGGGGAATACTTAAATCCAGACATTTTTGCGCAGAAGGTTTAAAATTTTTAACCTGCATTGATGCCTATTCTAAATTTCTCGTAATAAAATCCATAGAAGACAAAACTAACTTAGGAAATAAAGTTTTAGACCTTTTGCAAACCTTTCCAAATGCAAAAAAAAATTACACTTGATAATGAACCAGGCTTCTCAACAGCACATTTCAAGGCCTTAATGCAACGATTAGGAATATAGTTATATTATTGTACGCCACGTCATAGTACCACAAATGGTCAAGTTGAAAGGGTCCATTCTACGATAATAGAAATCGCTAGATGCCTGAAAAATGAATTTCACCTATTAGACGATACAGAGACTTTTTATAGAGCAGCACAACAATATAATGGTACTTTCCATTCAGTTATTCACAATAAACCATCAGATATTTTCTTTAATAAATTACCGTATAACTTAACAGACATTCTGGGAAATGCTCAACTAAAAATGCTACAAAGGAATAAATTAAGCCATATTAAAAAGAATTATACATAAGGATAATATTAAAACCTAATTACCCATAATACTATTTTTACAGAAATTATTCATACGCAAGGAAATATCGATTACTATAATTATTCTTTCTGTAAAGATAATTTTCAAGCCGTTGAAAATTAAGTACCTTGTTCCAATTTTTTGCTGTTTTAATTGGAAATAAGTGTCAATTGTGTCATTAAATAAGTATATAAAGTTTTGATTTGTTTGGAATATTCAAAGCTTCTCAGTAAACTAGTTACCTAAAAGAGGAGTCCATACTTCCATATAAAACATAGAACAAGTAATAAGATGGGCAGCGATAGGAAAAGCAACTAATGAGTCGGCAATTTTATATATGTATATATAACAGATTTTTGTGTAAATATCCTTAATAAACAAAAAAAAATTTAAACAATTGTGAAAATCGATCTCAAAAGAATTATACAATGTAAGAATAACATTTACCTATTAAGAATAAATTTAAGTACTACACTTAAGCAATTAAATATTTGTAAAAACTAAGAATTAATATATTAATAAATCGAGGACGATAGAATCATGAGAGGGGGAGTTAACACGTAGCTAGCTGCATAAACAACAATATCCACGTAAAAAGAAACAACAGTAACAAAAGCAACATCAACAGGATAACAATACTAACAATACCAATAACAACAATAGCATCAACGGTACCCTCAACTGGCCATGAACAGCAACTTCACCAACAAGCAACTGCAGCCGCTGCATTACCTCTATGATATTTTTCAATAAAGACTTGCAATCCAGCACTCGATGGGAAAGGTTGTTTTAATTCGATCTACGAGTATTTATTTAGCAAGAATATTAATTTACATACATACATATGTACATACATGCGGTTATCATTTGTTCAGGTTTCATAAGTGCAAATAAATGTATAAAGCCCATATTGGGAGATGGCATATTTACAGTGAAAAAACTCAGACTACAACTGTCACTACTAAACAAGATAGAGTCAGAAGGTAGATTCAGATAAAAGGCAATTGAAAGATAAATATCTTCAAATAAGGTTTTTATTTGTTTAAAAAATGTTTTCGTTTACATCAAACATTATGTAAACAGTCTCAAACATGCGTAACTTGTTTTATTCCAGTCCCTAATTTTTCTATAGTTAGAAGATGGAGGAAGACCGAAGGAATAAAGTTGTTGCCTATCAAAAGTGGCAAAGTCGGCATTCATAAGGAATCTATTCTTTGCTTGTATTTATTAAAATATTTGGTCAACTGACTAATTGTTTCTAATTTAGTAAATAAATGCTTTATTTTCATATGATCTACAACCAAAGCAATCAAAGTTTAGTAGAGAAACACATCACTCAGTTGAACAAAACTTTCAATCAGTATTAGTTGAATACAATCCTTCTGAATCGACTTCGTAAAGCGTTCTAATAAATTGTTCTTACTTAATTATTGCTTCACAAGAGAAATCCATTTAAATATAACAATTCATTGTTCAAAAGTCTGTAATTTATCAGCTAAAATTCCTCTGGCCGTTGTGAAGCTAATGCAAAAATATCATATCTTAGCGGAAGTTCAAATAAAATAATTTACATATGTGTATTTACATAGAAAAGCCGATACTGTTAATAAGTTTAAGTGGTACATATTTACGCAAAGAGCGGCTTATACATTTTGCAAATGTGTTTGATTTAATTGATTTGATTATTGGTTCTCGCTAGGATTTCGAAGAATTAGTTTGGATCTGGTCGACGCCATACGAAAATTAATTCGAATTTTTCATGAATAAAAATGGAAGTCTAATTTTTCTGATATGATTAGGAATTCGCGTTTTAATAATTTTTCGTAATATTTTTAGTAAATGTTCGTTTAAATAAATTATAATTGAGGAGCTTAATTAGTTATTAAATTGGTATGAAAGATATCGGGAGTATTGCATAAAAACCGAAATAAAGCTCCGCTTTAGAATTTCGAGTTTATGTTGGTATGAACGAAATGTTTGAACTCAAACTCTTATGCTCATTGTATCAAATTCAGCTAAGTCATGAGTTGAAGCTTTGAACAAAAGTGTAAGTGATTTTAAAATCAAACTCATTACAGTGGCGGAGAAACGTATTTTTTTTGTGTATTATTCAAAATATTTTTTATGCTGAAACCTTTTATTTTTTTTAGAAAAATATTATTCTAAAGTTAAATGGGGTAGAAATCTGTATACTAGAAAATTTGTAGAAGTGCTGATTAATAGCATAGAAACATTGATTTTTAATTTAATTTGGTGATGGGATGACCTATATTTTAAGAGCTCTTGCAGAAAATCTACTAACCGGCCATTCGAAACTTTTCACATGGTTTATAGCCGAATAGCGAGTATTTGATGAACCGTCCACCTTCGACTAAACGCTCAACTTCGAGTAGTCTGAAAATCGATTAACCGAAACTTTAGAATAGTGACAGTTACTTACAATAAATGCATTATATAAGTAGTGGACAGTGAGTTCTGTTAATATGCATAACTATTAAAACACGTATCAAAAACAAATATTTATTGAAATATAAATATCAGAAAAGTATTCTGCTGGCACTTTACATACCTTTACATACCTACATAACTATGAGATTTGGAACTATTCGGGGATGTCACTTAATCCATCATAGTCCGAATATCTATGAAAAAACTGTCCTTCAGAATTCGAACGTAGAATATACTTTGAATATATACCATTGTAGCAAATTGAATACAGTGATCGCATTTCCGCATTTTCACCAAAAATTAGGACTACGATGGATTCAGTGATATACCTGATGGGCTCAATTTATAACACACCGTCTTTTGAACTCAGTTGACCTTGAAATTGCTAAATGTAGACAGGTAGAATTAAATATTTAAATAAATCAAATAACTATTAGTCGTAATTCATAATAAAAAAGCCCCTTTCATATTTATACCTATTACACTAGTTTACAAATATTTGATAAATGAGTGGGTCGTTAAACACGAAAAAGAATTCCATTTATTTTTTCAAAGACGCGTTTTCGAGATACAGACAAACCACCTATTTTCGAGGTTCTTTTGCAGTTATTGCCAAAAAAAACCGCAGAATAGCAAATAAACCTAACCTTTCATAGATATCGTTTTCAAGGTACATTCTTACTCTTTACGCCGATATACTTACCTTTGTGTAAACCGAAATAGTGAGAACATTTTCGAGCTTAATCGAAAATTTTTAATTTTTATTCATCTTTTTTTAGTGAATAAACTTTGTAAAGAAAATACTTAAAAATGTATTAATCAAAGAGAACTTCTTTACGAAAATGTAGAGCATAAAAAAGCCGATTCGTTTCAAATTTTTTCCTTTATTTAAAGAGAAAATGTTTGACAAATTTAGTGTTTCTTTATTTATGTATGACATAATGTCGCAAACTTAAAAATTTAACCCTGAAAAATTGCTAGGCTAAATATTTAAGTTTTTAACTCTGAGTTGATGCATAATATTCTGCTGCGCAAGCATATTTATCAATTTAACCGGTAAACTCTGAGTTAAATAGATAACCTGCTTTCTCGAAAGTGGTCCTGATGTAGGTATGAACACTACCTTTATTTCTGTATAAATCAAGGAAATGTAGTAAACCCTTAAGCAGCCAGCGAATATGGTTGTAGCTGTGCTGGACATATTCACATTATTTGCGGAGCTTAATAGTTCAAAGGGACACCATGGTGTTTTACACACCTCTTTTGTTTTTTATTGAGTAATGCTTTGATTAACACTAACCAAGTTATCATGCTCCCCCCTTGTTTTCGGTATGTTGGATGATTCAGAAGATACATATTTGTGGACAAGTTTCTTGTAATACCCCCAGTGGGTCCTTCTGACATTTTGTATCATTTTAAGGAAAAAGAGTGCTCTTTCAGGACCTTCCCGGACGAGACTCGATTACTAAAAATACCCTTACTAGGGCATTGTCGAGAACTTCTTTGCAGTTGATTGTAACAAACGTGGGCTAATTTCTCTCGCTCTAGGACGTGTCGGGATATCTCGGGCTTCAATAATCGTAAGGCGTACTCTCGGACAAACCCCGCCGACTCTATCGAAGGTCATCCGGTCAAAGGATCTGGTTCAAGCACCTTGTGTTTTTGCCCTTCTCGGCGGCAAAGGCCGGATCTTCCTCAACTGATCTCTGGCGTTTTGTAGCCTACATTGTGTCATACTGCTTCACGTCGAAGCCGGAAATGATTTCCCTTGCCCACGTCCAGTATCTTCTTGAAGTCCTTTTTCAAGACCTAACCCTCCCTGATCGGTGAGGTGGACTGGCAACGGATGGTTCGCGACGGTACGAAGATCTTGTCCGAAGTCCTTGGCTCTATTGTAGGTCCTCCACTAGTCGCTGTTCGCTGGCCTACTGGAAGATGGCACAGGTTGTCCAAACAAGCCTATTTTCGTGAGTAGCATTGGCCTTTGGACTACTCAGACCAGGGGTTGCCTTGGTTCCATTACTGGTTGGTGCGGGTGCACCTTTGCGTAGGACTGTGTTTGTGTGAGCTCGATGGTGCCGTGGCTTTGATGGTTGCGCAGTGTGTTGCTCCTTTCGGACATTGTTTGGGAGTACCGGACTCCCGCGTTGGTGTAAATGTTTTTATAATACTTTTATTCTTCATTGATTCCAAGAGTGTTGGAAAAAGAGAAACTTCCCTCCGGGCAGAGATCCCCTGTACCCGGTTAAGGCTAGTTAGCTCCGACGGTCGCCCAGTATCCGGAGGACTCCGATCGCGGCTGGGCTTGTTGTACGTCCCACAGGAGGATCCTCGGCACGGAAGAGAAGGGTGGGGAAAACCATTAGGGATTTAGATCAGAAAAGTTGCATCTATTGTAGTTTCAGATTTTTTCAGACCGAAGTTTTCGTAAAAAAATTTGTTAGGGGTAAAGAATCATCTTAAACAAAATTTACTTTAATGTAAAGTGCTAAAAACAGCTGTAACTAACTTCCAAGTCAATTTTATCTCAGCTATGGCAAAGGGGTATTGTTTTTAACTTTACAAAGCTTTAGATTTCAACCAAGTCGAACCATAAATATGGATTTTCTGGGAATCTCGACCACAGAGCCATATTAGCGATTTTTATATGTACATATCTTCAACGTTTTCTTGCAAATAGAATATACGTACACAGTATACTTATAGATATAAATGTATATTTTTAACGTAATTTAAATGGGACTATGAAACGATTTCTAATCGCACCCACACCATACTTTTCTAATAGTATCATCAATATCCGACCATAAATACAGATTTTCTATTCGTCGCACTCCCATTATACGTTTCTAATTTCGTCAAAATCAGATCAAAACAAAGAGATTTTCTGAATAACTTGCCTATAGCGCATCCATTTTTCCACAAAATTATGTTTTATTGCACCAGCACCATAACTTCCTAATAATCAATATTGCACCATAAACACGGATTTTATGAATAACTCAATTCTAGCCCCAACTACTGAATTAATTTTTCGTAAAAATATTTGCCGTCACAATCCAAACATACATACGTTTCATATCATAAATACAGGTTTTCTGAATAACTCGCCTCTAGTGCCATCTAACGGATTTAAATATAGCCTATGCCAATGTCACGGGCCATGGAATATACTCTCCGTATTTTGTGGATAGATGAAATCCTTTCAGTTTTTGAGCCAAGTTGTAGCAAAGAAAATGGCTACATTTATATATACATGTATGTTTATAGATTATAATTTTTGAAAACCGTGGTGTGGAAACTAGCGAATGCAAACCGAGGCAAAGCAACGTAGCTTTTTATTTTTGTATCTAGTACGTCATATGCTGCATCACTGCGTATGAAAACGAACGTTGCGATTCTTTGCTCAGTATGGAAACCAACAAAAACAGAGAGCAAGTGGTTCTTTCTCTAATGTCCATCTCCCGGCTGATGCGCTGCCCAAAGAACGTAAAATACGTAGATTACGTCTTTTATCCGCTGCAAATATTTCGTAAGTCGTGTAAGTAGTTCTAAATCAGAAAAGTTAAAAAAATATTTATTTTATCAAAACAATAAGAACAACATTAGTTGCGCGTTTCAATTTCCAATCCGTTCTTTTATCAAAAAAAAAAAAAAAAACCAATGAGAAAACTAAACTATTTCTTGTAAAATTGCAGTACCACAACAAACGAGGCAATGATAAAAAGCTCTTATGATAAATATACATATGAACATATGAATGTCCATCTGTGGAGGCAGCTAGTGGGAAATTCGCGGATTTGGGAAAAATTTCAGTTAACCATTTTTAATAATATAAGAAGTCTTAGTTATGCTTCAACGTGATCTTACCTATTAATCCAAAATTATGCCTAATAATAAGTTTCACACATGTATTCGAAACTACGCCTTGTTAAAGTCAGATAAAAACCATGTTCATCTTCTTATAACGACAATTGTCAAAAATCTAAAAATTCAATATTTTATTAACTACCTATTAAAAACAACTTGCCCGACGCATGCGCAAATAGATACATACTATATCTCCGAAACTACGTTATCAAATCTTACGATTCGTATTCGTCTTGCGTTTCAAGTCAGTAAGCACAATCTTGAAATTTGTACAAACGCTCATCTCTCATATAACGGTAAAATAAAGAAAATAAAAAATCCGATATTCGTTAACCAAGCAAGGTTATTTGCTGATAATTGATAGACAAAATTGGGTTTGAGAAAGAAATACATGGAATCGTAAATGTTGGGAATCGCCATGGTGTTTTACACCTTAGAGCAAATCGGTGTATCTCCGAAACTTCTTTGTTAAATTCTACCAACTCCGTAAACACTTTGCATTTGTTGGCAGAAAGTACAATTTCGAAAATTATAGAAATCAGACTAAAATATCCATATGGCGAGTAAAAGTTCCGCCAAAAATGGGAGAAGTTCGCATCGCCGCCAGTAATAC
Organism: Anomoia purmunda; assembly: GCA_951828415.1. Lineage (NCBI taxonomy): Eukaryota > Metazoa > Arthropoda > Insecta > Diptera > Tephritidae > Anomoia > Anomoia purmunda. The sequence continues at coordinate 75,031,563 of OX639998.1, read as the reverse complement.
ATACATATATATATAGCCAGTTATATAGGCTCTAAATGCCAACTACACGTACTGTTCGCCTGCGTCAAATGGTTGCGGCGTCATAAGGAATGAGACATTTTTATTTTTTAGCTCAAATAAGTATAAAACTTTGTGATTGCGATAATTTTCCGTTGCTTTGTTGTTTTTTGTTTTTAATCAAAATCATTTCAGACATACCAAAAACCATAAAACAATTTCTCCCAATGCCACGTAATTTTTTATATCACATATAGAACAAAAATATTACCTTTAAGGGTTACGTAGATCGAGTTGTTAATATGAAAACTACGAAATAATTTCTGCATGTTCAACATAATTTCTTTAGCGTATAGTTAGAGGATGTGCAAAACCAGTGTGATTATGATCCTCCAGAGGGTTGAGTGGAAAGACGTGGGGAATACGATAAATAAAAGATTATTTTGAATTATAGCACTTGTTACAGTGCTTAGTATACAGTAGCAGTATAGTTGTATGACGATGTTATGAATATTTCAAAACTACTTTTATACGTATTCATATTCACAATTACAATTTTTAGTATATCCTTCAATTATCCGTAAAGAAATTACATAGAAAAATTATTGCATGGATTTGCTCTAACCACTTTTCAATAAACCAAAACTTGTTTTAAATAAATTTTCAAACCGATTTCAATCTGTTTCTTTTTATTTTCTGTTTCCGACCAAACTTGACAGGGATGATTTCAATCTCTTTGATCAGATTAAGCCTATTAATATCTCGAACCCTCTATCCACGAGGGCTGACAAGTGATTTTTTTGGGAATCTCTTTACATTGATGTATTTAGTATATCGTTACCTTAATACCAAATGACTGTTCCTAGCATTTGATCAAAATGGAGGTTGTTATATAATCGATTTATGTAATACACCTAGCAGTAAAATCTGATGAGCCGTCTCATATTATGGTAATGTTATATACTTATATATTCTTTATATTAGCCAAATCGAGCGATAAATACGATCTTTCGAAATATATGCTACGCTCTAGTTTTTCTGAATTTCATCTAAAAGTACATAAGTCGAATCATATGTACAGGTTTTCAAAATATCTCTCTCTTAATTTTCAAATATACCTTTGTTCTGAAACGACGTCAGTCGTAATGGGGCCAACAGTTTTTACTTACATACATTAACTTTTTAGAAAACATCTTTATGGAAACCAATGGGAGTAAATATTGAAGTGATGAAGTGATATGTTAATTGAAAAAAGTAAGGATATTTCCGTTGGTACGGAAATAAAATGAATGTTTTTTAAATGCCGAATTCATTTCCTTGTAAAATTTATGAACAAAATTTTAAAACAAGAGACATACAAGAAAGAACTAGCAATAAATAAAAAAAAACTATATAAAATAACAAAGTAAAATAGTGAGATTTATGAAGAAACTAAATTAGGATTCAGTCTTCCCTCAAAAATCATAAAAATAAGATATCTAAAACGTTTCTTACATAATAAAATTCTAAAAATATATTACCTTATGAAGCATTTTATTATTATTAAATTTGAAGTTCAAATTTACATTTCAAATATATCACCAAAAATGTATGGGTACTTTTGCAATAGTCATTATCAATGGGCTAATTACAACAAATTCCTATACATACACATTGCTTCATTTATTAATTTCCAAATAGGCATATTGTCTGTGTCTAGTTTACTGTATACTGTGGTTTGTTAAAATAAATTATAACCATATTTTATACATTCGATCTTAATTTGTTATGTAAATAAAGAAATCGACGGACATAGTCGTAGTAAAATTTCGAATATGAAAACTTAAATGACAAACATAAGTAAAGTTCAATGTAAATTTTTAAAAAACACTGTGATACGACATGATTGTTATTAATCCTGCTTTCATTCTCATAACACTCGTCAAATAGACTTAAATTTATAAAATACATAATGAAACCATGCAAATATTATAGGGTTTATCTTGTACTGTGTTTTTTTTTATTTGTTGAATCGCAATATGAAATACAAGCGCTCAAAGCCAAAAGCCACTTTTAGCATTTTTATCTACATATGTATATGAACTTATGGGATTTTTTAAATTTTTTGTTGATAATACTCGTGGTGCTTGATAATAAACTTTTATTCCAAAATAAAATAATCAACATAAATATTTGTTAAGCAGTTAAACTAATTTTGTAGTTCTAAATTTCATGCCGTTTACCTAACAGCAACAAAAACCACAGTGTCATCGCCAGTAACGACAAATGAGGTGGAAAAAAAGATAACGACAGCATCAAAATCATCAGCAGCGGTGACAAAATCAGTAACAACACCACTGACCACAACATCATCGTTAAAAGGAGCCTCAAACAGCCGAGCTGGTGAGCATAAGGTCACACCAGAAAGCACCAACTTATTAAAAACCACCACGAGCCCCCGCATACATTCATTTCGAATAGTGAGTGCTCAGGATGCTACAGCCGCCGCCACCATTAAAAGTAGCACTGTCAAGCAATCGGAATCCAGAACATATGTTGAAGAACAACAGTCTCAGCAAGAACAACAGCCACAGCAAGAACAACAGTCGCAGCAGCGATGCCAACGCAACAACAGCAACGATATCGATAATGATAATGATAGTGAGAGGATCAACGGTAAAAATATTGAGCAGCGCTTTTCCAAAATACAAAAACCGATTTTAATGTGCTTTATATGCAAGTTGTCGTTTGGGAATACAAAATCTTTTAGCTCACATGCTAGTTCAGAGCATCAACTAACCCTGCAACCAAAAGAACAGCATTTACTAAATCGCGAATATTCAAGTGCTATTATTCAGCCGCCAAATATGGATGAGAGGCCACAAATATCTTTCCTTGAGCCAATTGATATGCTCAACGTTATGAAAAGTGATGATTTAAATACTGAGTCTGATGTTCAATTCGACGAGGGGATACCGCCGCCAACGACTAGCGAATTGGACTCTGGAGAGACGTCGGAGAAATCGGCTATTAAACGAATTTGCGGAAAAGTCGATGATGAAATAACAACAACGGGAACGAATTTGTCAATGAAAACGTCAACTACAAGTTCGACATCGCCGCCGAGATCAGCCCCAATGTCACCGGACCTATCACTGTCATCGCTAGCGTCACCGAAACCTTTGCGGACAGCGTCTACGACCGCGACGTCATTACTGATATCACCTTCACAAATAACATCCTTGCTTGAGTCACCCAGCGCTATTGATTGTAGCACCAATAGTCATTTACTGATAACAACCTCCTTCTCTGAATGTATACGCCAACAACAACGATATGAAGCAGCTGCTTTTGTTAGCAACGTAGCGGCAATAACAACAAACGCGGACCATCCATCAGAAGGTAACAAATTCGATACCATTATGCTGCAAGAGAACCAACAACACCAACAGGGGACAACAATCTTTACGAATAGGTCACAAACAAATTCCACCATAGAAAAACAACAAACGGACGACTCAAAGGCGAAACCAGCGGCATTTTCAGCGGCATTGACCTTATCATCAGATGTGAAATTATTATCACCCTCATCCTCATCTTCGTCACCACTAGCAAAATCTGAATTAGAGCAGTCATCTAAAATTGAAAAAACATATGGAGTAGATTCGAAACCTACATCTCAAGTTCTGTTCGCTTCAAATCTACATTCTACATTGAAGCCAAATGTAGCTGTTTGCGTAAGACAAACAACGACGTCCGCCACCAACAATACTTCCGATATGTCGAGCAACATAGACAGCAGAAGGCTTTACGGCACTGACCCTGGGAACTGCGAGGACCAGACATTTGGTGCAGCTCCAAAAGTCGAAACTGTTACACCTACCAATGTTTCCGGTTTTTTACACACGCAGTTGCAAAGTAACTCGGACCAAAGTAAACCAGACAGTGGTGATGCTTTGTCACGGATTCCAGCCGACGCAGTCAGCTTCCTTCAGCAACAGCAGTATTCGGCAATGAGTAGCAGCAGTTTTGCCACACCTACTACCTCCTTAGCGTTCATGGCACCCACACATAACAATCTCAGCTGCTTGCATGCCTCCTTAGTGGCTTTAACAGATAGCTCTGCCGTCACCTGTAGTTCTACAGAGGGACAACAATCCAGTGTAAAGTTAATCAGTGACTTTTTACAACAACATCTCAGTTTACGGCAGCAGTACGCTGCGGTGAGCAGCGGTTGTTCAGAACATGCAGACTATAAGGATAACGACTGTAAAAGTTGCGAATTGAAATCGTCTCCGTTTCACAATCCCAGCCACCAGCATGTGATTACTAGTACTAATACAACACCACAACGTTCGCCAACGCGCAGCAATAGCAGCTGTACCAGTACCATCATGCAATCTCCTGCGAATCTAACCACATCGCCAAACACTACAACTGTTAATGTTTCCGCAGCGGCCATGGCGACAGCTTCGCAACAACAGAATGCTGCTGCTGCCGTAGCTGTAGCGGCTGCTGCAGTAGCAGCAGCGGCTACCTCTGTAGCCAGCAACACATCCAGTTTTACCATAGGCGCCTGCTCGGATCACGTCAACGGACGGCCATTGGGCGTGGAATGCACACGGTAAGAATACTGTCATAAGTTTTAATTCCAATGTTCCAATTACAAGTAAAGAAATAAAATGTAAACTTGTTTCTTATTTTGACAACATTAATGCCAAATACTCAATATCATGTAAAACTTCAAAATATAACAAAAAATTGTATCGGTCTAAATTCTTTCAGCACTATATTCAAATAATTTTTTTAATACAATATTATTACGATAATAATTTAACAAAGAATTCTTTATTAATTGCTGTTATTTGTAATTCTTAAGTATTTTGAATTTTACAACTTTTTAAACATAACAATAATTGAAATTAAGTTTGTTCGAAGCTTTGAAGAAGTATGAAGGATTTTTTTTAACTTCAAAATTTGTTTTCTCGCAAATAACACCTCTTTGAAAATTTCACTATATTTTAAACAGAATTCAGTGTTAAAACAGAATCTAAAAAGAGTTTTACATTTAACCTAAAATTTTACTTTAATGACTTTTTGGTAGGACTCATAGTTTTCGAGATACAAATGTTTAAAAGAAGTCATTTTTTCTAATTCAAAAGATTTAATCGCGAATATCTTGGAAAATCAAAAAAAAAAAATGTTGGGAAAGAAATTACCACAATCATTTATCATCTCAAGTACTACAAAACTACAAAGTTTATGAAATCTATGATCCACCATTTCCCTTTCCTATGGAACTGCTCATAGACGAACTTCATGACACATGGTTATTTTTTTCAATTAGAAATTTCGGTCTACATACTTGATTATTGTTAGACGCCAAAAATTCAAGTGTCCCATATGCTCAAAACCTCGAAACCCAACAGAAAATATTCCCACCGCCCCTCTCTGGACGGGTCTGATTGTCATACATATTCGTTCCTTTCTCCACATAGATACATATGTACATACATATGTAGCACTCAAAGGAAACATGCCAATTTATATGTGCATATGTACAAGTATTAAATTCAATTGACAAATCAAACGCCAAAGCAAAGCAAAGTTTGGTGAATATTTTCAGGGTAGCTCACAAATTTGGAATAAAATCATATGTGTATGTAACAACGCATTTACATATAAATGTGTGTATGTATAAAAGTAAATGCATACCCTGTGGGAAATAAAATTAATTTTAAAGCAATTTAAAACAACTTTCTTTTCAATAACTACTAATTGCCATTCCCTACAACAAACTGATTTATTTATCATGGCGATGTCATAGGAAGCAATAAATTACCCTATCTTGCATATGGTTTTAATTATTTTATTTGTAATTAAAACCTTTATTTTTAACTTAAAAATATATTCATAATTTAGAACGACAAATGAGAATATAGAAACGAATTTGGCTGACGTAGCTTTGTATTAAATTAGGTTAAAAGTAGTTCACAAAAAATTAGTTTATAAATATGTTGTTCATGCAACGTCCTTATAGTTTCCGACAGGGTATTTGTTCACATAAATATGTATGTATCTCTTTCGCTACGTTTCAGTTACTCACATATAATACATAAAAATTTGTAGCAAGATTTCATTCGTATTTATTTCATTGCCTGTTGGTGGCAGAAATTTTACTATGCCCAACTTGTCCCAACACACGCCTGTAATAAAAGGAATAACTAATAATAATACCACTAATATGTATTCATTTTATGCTTTTGGGAGCATACTATGGCACTGTGCACATACATACATATGTACTTACATATGTACTTCATAGGTTAGAAATCTGTAAGCTAATGAGATGCCTGCACCAGTAGAAATTCTAATTGATCTCTGCTGAATCTGACAATGCAATATACTCATATTTACATATTATTATTCGGTGGTTTCATGCAATTGTTCTTTTATTTCTGCTATGGAAGTGGTAGCGTATTTGATTTAATTCATCGGTTTTATGTTGGGTTAGCGTGTTGGGATCGCCGCATTTCCCTCGAGATGCAATAGAAGCATAACTTACTTTTACTGCAAGAAGGAGGGATGGAGTTCCACGTTGCGCGATGGATAGTAGTGCTTTGATGAAATCATTTAGGCAATGAGGTAGACTGAGTTCCTTCTAATTGACCATTGTGTAAGTTCATTGAAAAAGGGTCTGTTCTTATCCTAGGGGCAAATTATGCTTTATATACGAGTATACACAAAATGTGCGAGTACAATTATGAATTTATGAGCAAATGTGTGTCTGCACGAAAAAATTTGTTCGAAATTGTGTGCGAGTATGAATGTGGTTATATTTATGTACATATGTATGTATGCTAAAGCAATAGCGCAAGAGACCGATATGATAATATAGGTACATACATATGTATACACATACATATGTACTATGTAGCATACACTATTCGAACTAACATAACCGCACAACGGGGAGGAGTTTTCGCATGTTAAGTGATCGTAAAGTAGGAAATGAAAATCGATTCAAAAGCACATTGACACTCTACACCTACATATTATACGTGTATGAGTAGATATGTAAGTTTGTATAGTTCAAGGCGTACACTATCCTAATCATATGTTTTTATATTCGACAGTTGCGAAATAATACTGAATTCTACACGGCTCAATACTGGTGTTCAAATGTCGACACGGAATTCTTGTAAAACTTTGAAATGTCCACAATGTAATTGGCACTACAAATATCAAGAGACTCTCGAGATTCACATGCGGGAAAAGCATCCGGATGGAGAAAGTGCTTGCGGCTATTGTTTGTCTGGTAGGTAAAATTAAACAACTAAATAAAATGGAAATATATTATTATGATATCAATTTTTTTGCATTTATCTGTTTATAAAATAATTTGTCAAAAACAAAACATTTTTAACATCGTAGTTTCTACAATTCCATACCTATGATAGTAATTACTTTCTAACTTTTACCCAAAAAGAATATAGCTACATATGTACATATATACATATGTATGTACATGTATATGTATGTACATATATTTCTATGTTCGTTTCAAAAACTCATTCTTTGATCAAATTACAAAATAATTACTAAGCTTATTACAATTTCGTTATGTTTTTAGTATTTTGAAATGGACTTACGCCCAGGGGTGCCTAAATTTTGCGAATGCAAAACGCTAGTTTCAAGTCATTTAATATAGCAATACAAAGAATAATAAAATACGAGATTGCGCCAGAGACTGGTAGTTTTCTCTCTGCCGACCTAACAAAACTTTCAATCACTATGTCGTTCGCCCTCTCACTCAGCATTGTCGCTTTAAGCATCGTTATGTAAGATAACAATAAAGCAATGGTGAAGAAAGGCAATGAAAAACAGATCAATTCAACCAAGTACAATGTCTCAAAAGTAGATCCTTTAGTTTCTGTGTTTTTGCTATTTTAAAAAGAAAATAAATTTGTTCAAGTTATTTTTTAAATGAGTATACTTCTCTCTTATTATATCGAAAGGCTAATATAGATACATACATGTGTACATATTCGCAACCTTTTCACCTAGTTTACAAATTTTAATAGGGTTGTAACTTTTCACAAATTATAATATAAAAACCACATAAATATTCCATGATAAGTGCTTTATCGCTAAAAGATGTATGATAATTTCGAAAAATTTGAAGAAAATATATTTGTTTTCCACATACGAAATACATACCTACATATACAGTAACTTAACTAAGACTTAAATATTTTGTTGGACCATCTTTTTTAGAAATGACGGCTTACATGGACTCCAACAGTTTACATTTATATGTGCATCCAAATAAACCTAAAAATTCCGCCGCTTCTTACGGTTTTTTTGGTTAATAAATGATTGTTTCGAGCAATTCGCCCATTACAACCGTGCTTCCTGAAGACTCTTCTTACTATGTTAGAGTTTGCATACATACTTAGATATTTAATGGGTTTTCAAATTTGTTTCAATTATTTCTTCACTAGCAAAGCAATGAACTATGTGCTGCACAGTTCCTCGATCTATATTGGCATATTGTGCTATATCCTTTCAATATTTGCCATCTTGGTAATCCACTCGCTGTCTAATTTCCACACTTGTTTGCCGATCCATCTTCACAATTTTTTTTTTTAAACACAGCTTATGCACCACCAAGAAAATGTGCGCAAAAATGTATTTTCATATTGAAAAAATAGCGCTATTACTACAACCACAAAATTGCGATGCGTAATAACGCACTTGTTATTTTTCGAAGCTTTTCGTACTGTTAATGAAATCAACAACAACAATTCACAGTTAGATAGTATAAATAAGCTCAATTTTTAAAATAAGGAAAAAAGAGACTGGTGCAAAGGTTTCTAGTTAGTAATTTGAACATGTATTTTTAAGTAAGAGGTGGCTCACTTTCCACTTATTCTTTCCACGTTGCTGTATGCTGAATGTTCCAAAATCTGTGGAGTGGAGAAGTTCTGTCCTCAACGAGCTGAGTGATAACCGTTTTAGAAATTAGACACCAGTTATCGTAATGATCCAGAATTCATAAGCCTCAAGCGCCGAAGCAATTTTATTTGGATGCTCAATTCGTTATAGTGTGAGGTGGGTCAAGTGAAGGTCCCACTTCTGCCACAAAATACAAACGCTATAATTCGCTGTATTCAAGGCGAACACACCCACACACACATGCAAACAGACACACACATACAAACACACACACACATGCAGCCAGATACGGCTTTGTGTACTCGTAGGCCAGCAGCTTTTCGTACCGAATGAGATCTTCTGGGTAGAGAGAAAAAAAAGCAGAGAACAGCGAGCTATCGTCAATAAACGGTATGTGCACTAACAGCACGGCTGGTGACTCTAAGCAGAGGCGGTGAAGGTGGTAGGCAAAGATATGTTCACTCGTCAGCACGGCAGATAACTCAGCAGTGCAGTAGAATAACAGGCAGCGGGGCAAGTAACATCAGAATGACAAACCTCGGAGTGTATTTCTGCCATGACAAAAAACTTCTCACAAAAAACATTTCGCCGTTCGGAATCGGCGTAAAACAGTAGGTCCCTCAATTTGTGTTACAACATCAAGACGCACACCACAAATTGTAGGAGAAGTTCGGCCAAAATCGCTTAAGTGGTTATAGAGCCAATTAAATAAAAAAAAATTCTTTATATTCAAAGATATGTATATGTACAATCGAGCCCTAACCGCGAAAAAAACGCAAGCGACAAAACTATCGATTTTCGTTTTTCGACGAAAATCGATTAAGAATCATAATTGTCATCCACTGTAAAAATTTCACAGCTGACAAATGTACCGTTACGAACGTAAAGTGAAAACAAAAATAACTTAACCGACATTTACTTTTTGTTTACAAATTTCCTGATTGCGTGGTGTCGTTTAAGTTTAATTTTCATTCTTAATTTTTTTTGTGCCCGCAGTTCCGTCACATTATTGCCGAAATAAAAGTAATAAGATAATATTAATTTGTGAGCTCAAGGCCAGTGTATAAGGAAAAGTACATATGTACATATATTGGAAAAAAGACAACAACAGTCACGAGTGGTAGAAATTATAGCTATTTCGGAGATCACCACATCTCCTCATCAGATTTCTTTCATGACTCCACCGGCATTCGAATTCACAACCTACGACTTGCTGGGCAAGTGCGTAAGCCAATGGACATGCCGACTTTGGTCGTAGGTTGTGAATTCGAATGCCGGTGGAGTCATGAAAGAAATCTGATGAGGAGATGTGGTGATCTCCGAAATATTTTCCACTCCTGACTGTTGTTGTCTTTTTTCCAATATACTTTTCCTTATACACTGGCCTTGAGCGGACAAATCAATATTATCGTTTAATAAAAAACAGGCCGAAAAATCATATACATATGAATAAAAGTAATAAGTTGTATATTTCAAGTGAATTTCGAAACATTTCATGTTTATATAAGGCCTATACCCAACATTTAATAAGCATTCATAAGGAATCATCTCAGTTGTCCCTAAGAGTTTTTCGTTCAGTTTTTAAAAATAACTTCAATATTGGTCTCCACTTGCCTAAAAACGACAAATGCGTTACATGTGAAAGCTACAAAAATTTGGAAGAGGAAGGAAAAAAAACTATGGAGCTGTCTGAAAAATACAAAAATCATATAAAAGACAAGGTGGAGTGTAAAAAAATATTTTCGGCGGAACAGACACAAAGCAAAACAAATTCATCGTTTTTATGCGCTAGCTTCGATCTACAAAAAGTTTTAAATACACCCCATTCAAAAAGTGTTACATTATTTTATTCAAGAAAATACTCATACTATAACGAAAATGGTACAAGAAATGGTTATTGCTTTTTGTAGGGAGAGACTGGCGGAAAAGGAATATGCAATGAAATTTCCTCAGTATTGTTCCAATATTTGACACGTGTTGACCAGAGCGGAACCTGTTCTTCGATAAGCCTTTACTGCGACAGCTGTGCGGGTCAAAACCGAAATAGAACAATGCTTTCAGCTTTGAAATTTTTTCTTGAAACTGCTGTTTTTATAAAGAAAATAAAAATTACATATTTATTACCTGGACATACAATGATGCGTGTGGACTCCATTCACAGCACTATAGAATGGTTTATCCATGACAGAAGTCTTTGGGCTCCAAGTGAATGGTATACTGTGATCTCAAATGCAAGAACTCGACCAGCTGGTTATGAATGTGTTTTAATGAATAATGGAGATTTTAAAGACTGCAAAGCTTTTTCCAATGTACTGTTTCCTAGTTCAACAAAAATTTCATTTCGACCTCTACGCTCTGCAATATTTGAAAAAGGCAGTTCTATTATCATACTTAAGTATGGTTATTTTCAAAATTCCGAAACAACAAAAATCGATATCAGTACGATATCACGCTCAAAACGAAATTCACCCATAACAAAAAATGGACCAATTCCTGCATATAATAATTTCTTAAAAATTTCATCTCTTAAATATAATGATTTAAAAACGCTTTGTGATAAAAATACAATTCATAAAAAATTCCACAGTGAATATTTAAGCCTAAAACACGCAAATACTATTAAAGATAGATTACCAGAAACAGATGAAGAGGATACTAAAGAATAAACCTTATATTACCATGAATTTAATTTTTTATTATATTAAATGTAATGTTGTGCTATGTGAATTTCCTTTCTTTTAAGTTATCCACATTTAGAAAATAAATAAAAAAAAAAGCTGGGGCATATTTCTATGCAATAGTGTTTTTATCTTAACCGACACAAATACATCGTTTTAGCTTGCTACAATGACAGCGAAAAAAAAACTTAAGTCGCAGAAATCCTACTTCTTTGTCAAAAATTACGAATGCAACGATTGAAATTAGTTAGTTACTCAAAGAAATGTATAAATTGAAAGTTTCATGTTAATACCTGCACCGAGTACTGACAAAAACTAAAAAAAACCCTCCGCTGAAGAATTCAGTTTTTGTCGCTCGAGTTTTTTTCGCCGTTAGGGCTCGACATATACAAACACACACGTACAAGTAAACACCTACTTATATACGTCCATATGTATGTAAGTAAATGTTTGGCAAATTAAGAGTGATAAAATAAGAATAAATGTAAAGGAAGGCCGACTTCCAAAATGTCATTTGCAATGAATACGGCAGAAACATTATGTTCCATATTGTAAGACCCTTTTTATACCCAAGCGCACTGATGGCCAGGGTGATAACTCTGTTCAAATAACGGTCGTTTGTAACAACAAAACAAAGTAACCGAGATAGATATAGACCTATATATATATATATATACCAAAATTATCGGAATTGATAGCGAATTTGACTAAGCCATATATGTCTGTCTGTCTGTCCGTCCGTCTAACAGATAACTCGAGTAGTTTGACATTGCAAATGGGCGAAATCGAATAATAACCAAGCCCACATAACGGTGTTTTGTAAAAATCAAAAGAATGCGATATTTCAGTAACCAGTAAAGATAATTTGCCGAAATTTGATACATAGGATTAGATTGAGGAAAGGAATACGTGTGTAAATGTCTTCTTTTTTTTGGAAATGGGAATAGCACCGCCTACTTTAGAAGAAAATGGCGTATCTACAAAACTTCCGAACCAAACTCTACCAGCTGTAGCTTTCCAGAATTATAAATCAACAAGCTGGAATATTTGAAGACAATTTACTTAAAGGTAAAGCAAAATGAGATTGCATAAGCAAATACAGGAAATGAAAACAATTTTGAAATTAGGCGTAGCCCGTAGGTATGTATCAAAAGCTATGCCACCAAATTCCACCAAATTTGGTACGCACAATTCGTTTCAACAACGTTCACCTCTCATATAACGGTATTTTACAAAAATCAAAAAAAGTTATATTTAAATAGCAATTAATGTAAATTTGCTAAATAAATACAAGTTTAGCACAATAAGTTTTTACTGCTGTAAACTCATCTTAATTATTATATTTTTTAAATTAAAAAATTTTTCCAAATAAGCATTGTGTAATAATTAAGATGGTTAAATCATAATAATCACATAAGAGCATAATTGTATTCACTAGAATTCATCAACAATGGACCACTTGATCCAACAATTTCATACACAGATGTTTATGTAAACATGTACATGTGAATGTACACTTTTATTATCTATGTTTTTCGCATATTTCGCAATGCGTTTCTTCATTTCCAGCTTTTATATTTGGAATTAAACTGTTTTTCACGGAAATAATTATAATTTTCTGCTCCCTTTTCCTCTTTTTTTGTTCTTTTCTATATCAACTGTCTTCTTCTTAACTTTTAATTTTTCACTTTTAAACTTAATTCTCTCCCTTTGGATTGTATCTACATAATTGTCCTATAGCAGACAGCTCTAGTTTTTGCTGTTGCTTTGGAGTGAATGAGCTTGGGGTTATTGCTTTCTCCACTGGCAACGACGACGAACACGGTGTACTATATAAGAGTTGCTGACGGTGTGGGGAAAACCGGATAACATTGTCGCTAAAGGTGGTGGTTCTGTTGATTACAATTCTATCTATGGCAGCTCTGTCTTTGTCATTAGCAGTTACACCCGTACTTTTGGCGACGCCTATAGTGTGGACATATTTTAAGTATTTTGTCAGCGGAGTTTATTAAAAACAAGTATACCAATTTAAATGCAAATACCTTAATTATCAGCGGTGCTTATATTTCCAAATCTCAATTCTATGTGATCTTAAATATTTTTTGCGAAAGTGAATAAGTGTGCTCCCAATTTCATAAATTCCCATATTGGTTATCGTTATGGCAATTACTAACAGTTGCTGTTAAAATTCAATTCAATTCAAAAAATATAGAATAGTCCAAGTAATTACTAAACAACTTATTAGAAGAAAATAATTTAAAAAATAATTATCAAAACTGTAATAAAACTGTAGAAAATTCGTGTCTGTACATTGAAAATTTCTAAAAAAAAAAAAAAAATTACCAAATGTGATGCAGTGAATGTAACATCAGGCTAATTTTTATAATTTTGGTCTGTCTTTTTGCATAATTGAACGTAGTAATTTCAAAAATTACTGAACGGATTTTCATGGAACTTTAACTGCAAGAATAGTTGTAAATTTTCAACTAAAATAAAAATTCTCAGCTGTCTGTTTTGGATAAATCCGTAATTCAAAAGAATACCAGTAGGAATAAATTGATATACATATTAAATTTTTTGGTTTTTGTATGACGATGGTATTCGATACATAAAAAGAAATTTGGCATTACGAAAATGTTATATTCTATTAGTTAAACCCATATGCTTTTACGAGCTTCAAACCAACGTTTCAACGTTCTTACGCAACTGGTACATCATAACTTTTGCAGCCAATTTTCGTTAGCAAATCCGAAATAAAGCTGCTAAGCTTTTTTGATCAGATCTATTTTTATGTTTCATTGTGTCTTCAAAGGAATTTCCCCGCAGATGCGGCAAGAATAGACTGCAGATTCCTTACAAGTTCGCAGCGGTCTATAATAACAATTTTAAAATTTCCATCATTTATTTATTGACTCTATTCTTAGAAAAATACCTTAACTACATATAAAACTCTGCAATTATATACAGCTGTGAGCTTTTTAATAGCAATGCGCTCTCTATATTCCGTTAGGTGTTGATACACATGTTTGTTTACAAAATCAAAACATATATACTCATACGTTTTTTAAAAGATCCTGAAACGAAATTTCTGCACTCAAATTAATGTGGTTAAGTTGATATTTTATCGTTGAAAAATTTTTTTATTAACCAGGTATATAAAATGATGGAGCAAAAAATAGCAGTATTTCAGTTTACTCCAGTTAAGAGATAATTACAGCAAAAATAAAAGTTAATTCGTATTTAATTTTATTAACTATATTAATATTTAGTTGCATTGCCTTTATTTTTTATGCCTGCAACACATCTGCCCCTCATGGAGTCGACAAGGCGGCGACATCTTTCCAATGGAATGTTATACCACGCTTTTTGTACTGCTTTCCACAAATTTTTATTATTTGTTGGTTTTTCTTCCCATATGGCTTTTTTAAGATCAGTCCACAAGTTCTCAATAAGATTGGGGTCTGGTGATTGCGCTCGCCACTCCATAACTTCAATACCATTTCCTCGAAGCCAATCCTTTGCCACTTTACTAGTATGTTTTGGATCGGTGTCTTGTTGCATGATCCATTTCAGTGGCATTTCGTCTTCGGCATAAGGTAGCATGTTGGTTTGCTAATTATTCACATACAGATATTGATACATAACCTTTTCTATTAGCTGCATCGGACCAACTCCTTGATAGGAAAAGCATGCCCACTCCATAATAGAGCACCCCCATGCCTAAGTGTTTTTCTTGTATACCTTGGATCATATTCCGTGTTCGGTGCGCGTCTAACATATTCCCTTGAGCCTTTCCACCACATAGAACAATTTTGCTCTCGTCAGTCCATAACACATATCTCAACTTGTGGAGTGGTTATAACATGTGGCCGTTTGCAACTTGAGTCTTTTGTCAGCATTATTTACGAGGACTCAGAGCAAACAATTTATTGTCTCGTAAACATCTTCTGACTGTATGTACTCCACATGGCAAGTTTAACTCATCTTTAATTTGCGTAGCTGCCGCTGATGGATTTACTCGACTAGTCCCTAATATGCGTTTCACAAGGGACGCCGAAAATTTTTTTTTACGGCCACGAGTTTTTGGACTTTAATGCATTGGATATAATTTTTGCACAGCAACTTAGAAATTTTTGTACTTCTTTATACGTTTTACCTTCATTTATCAGATTTTTTTTATCAAATTACGCTTCTCTGTTGTGCAATGTTTTCCACGACCCACTTCAAATAAATTAATTATGCGAACACATGATATTATTTGTTATTATGCTTTAGTTAATAAAATATCAAGTCAAAATATAAAGCTAACTTACCGTTATTCGCGCGTTGTAGTTTGCGAATATTAGTGTCGGCAAACGCTTTGGCAAAAAGAAAAAATTCAAAAACTTATAATTATCAAAACTACAGTGGTAGACAGTATGTTCCACAGGGTACTCTATTATTTTGCTCGCAACTGTACATAGAATATTGACTTTGTGCAAAACTTACCACAATATTTAATATAGAATGTAAACAATTAAAATAGAAGTTCTAACTAACATTTGGTATGTCCTATGTACATATGTATGTATGTATATACACTATTTATAATGTTTAAGAAACAAATTTAAAAAACCATAATTTCATATACATATTTGCAAAACAAAATCGGGAACAAATGTAGAGCATTCGAATCTTCATATTTATTGCCCAATTTTTTGAAGAGGGCTTTTTTCGCAGGCCAGTGTAAAGAAAAGCTGTAGATACTGTTGATAGAGCTTTAAAAGCTATTCGGGAAAATTAAAAACATATGGGGGCTACTTTCTTTTTTTGAGGGGATTTCCGGTAGATACTACCGGTTATACCGCGGAACGCAAGAGCGGATGAGATAAGAGCATGCTTGAAGATTTTCAATTTGTGGAGACACTAGAGGTGTTCTTCGTTGTATGGAGATTTTTGAAATAGTGTTCTAAGTTTACAGAATGGGCTTATTTTTTTCCTTTCCTCTCAAAAATAAATAAAAACCAAGTTTTATTGAAATCGGTTAACGAAAAGTCGGCGCGGAAACGACTTGAAAATTTCGCATGTATTTTATATTTTGTAGAAAATTCTAAAAACGGTTCCCAGTAAGATTTCTGATTCTGAGAAAAAAGATGTAGAAGACTTTTCTGAAGAGTTTGACAATTTGTTTGACATTGCTCATAGAAATGCCTTACAAACCATTCGAATAAGCGAAGATAAGGAATTTCTGATTCTACAAAGGCAAAAAGGGCGCCCTGGTTGTATGGCCGGTGTTGGCATGGTTTTATATCAACGACAAAGCAGAGCAGTTCACCGAATTGAAAAAGAGCTATCACGGAAAAGAAAACATGATCAAGTGTCGGACGTGAATCGTAAGTATATCAATACCAAATCAATTTTAATTATTGTTGTTATGTGGAACTTAAAATGTTATTGTGCAGCAGAATTCATAGAAAATTTTGGAATGGAAAATGAAGTGGAGATTGGTGACAGGGGATCAAAAGAAGAAGAAACCTATATAAATTATAATGAAATGAAAAGTACTTCAACTTGTGCTAAAAGAAGAACAGAACATTTTGTAACACCGCGATTGCTTTCAGCACTTTATAGCGCCTAAGTAACCGATGGAAAGGCGATGCACATTCTCATGGCGACTGTAGAAGCATTGGGCCATTGCCCCAGGGAATTGGTAATCAATCGTTCTACTCTCCATCGGCTGCGAGTAGAGCATCGACGAAACGAAACACGGAAGATTCAAGCCAGTTTTATTGACCAAGTATATTTAAAAAAAAAAAAATATACATACTATGTTATATATAACTATTTATTATATTTTATTCTGGGATGGGGAAGTACTGCCAGATCTTATTGGAAAAATAAATGTTGAGAGAATTGCAGTGCTTGTTAGCTACAATGGCGACTCAAAATTTCTTGGTGCTCCTAAACTTTTATCTGCCACTGGAGAAAATATAGCTACAGCAGTCTTTGACACACTGAGCAAATGGAATATTTTAGACCGAGTAGAAGGAATGTCTTTTGGCACCACGTCCACTAATACTGGGCCAATGAATGGAGCATGCACCCACTTACAACGCATGCTAGGAAGAAATTTGTTAGTATTACCATGCCGTCACCACATTCTTGAAATATACTTGCGTAGTGTATTTGATTTACATTTCAAAGTGACGCAGGCACCAGAAGTCTCAATTTTTGAAAGATTTGCCAAGGCCTGGCCAAATATTGACACTTCGTCATTTAAAAGTGGGCTCGACGATGAGGGTATAAAATCCCAAATAAGCGACGATATCTGCAATGACATCAAACTATTTTGTCGCTCGCAATTACAAAAAACTTTTATTCGTGCGGACTACGAAGAATTTGTGCGACTAGTGCTTACATTCCTTGGTGACAATGGTGGTCAATTTAAAACATCTGTCGTTACAAGTCATGCACGCTGGATGTCAAAGGGAATATATTCCTTAAAAATATTTGTATTTCGTGAACCATTTCAATTGAGCAAATCTGAGTCAATGCGAATATTTCTTCTGAGTTAATCAGAAAAATGCAACAACACATGTGGTATTTGTCAGAGGAAAATGTCGCAATGGCTTTTTTTGATTTCAATGTGTCTCTAGAGGTAAAGAAAAAAATGGTAAAAAATCTAAAATCCGAAGAGCCAAATGTTAAGTTACAAGATAATCGCAAAATAAAAAATTTAAGTGCGTTGTTAAATTCTGATTTAAGCGAATTTGTTTCTAAAACACTTTTGCAGTATTTAATAAGCATAAGTTGTCAATCGAGTTTTTGAAGTTGGATCCTGAATATTGGGAAACAAACGAGCAATTTCAAAATGGTCGTACAACAATACGGAAATTACTAGTAACTAATGATACAGCAGAAAGGGGTATAAAGTTCATAAAAGATTTCAACACTATTCTTACAAATAAAGAAGAAGAGAAACAGTTTCTGCTTCAAGTTGTTGAAGAATACAAAAAAAAATATACATCCTACAAAAAATCTGAATTAATTTAAATCAAATGTTCCTAAATGTATAAAGCGTATTATTATAAAAATTACTTTTAAGAAGCAGGTTTATGTTATAGAGCAATATTATAGGTTGAACGAAAGCATTGCCTTTGAATACATGAAACTTGATTGTTTTCTATTGGAAAGCGATTTTTTATTTTCAAAACGTTTCCGCGCCGACTTTTCGTTAACCGATTTCAATAAAACCTGGTTTTTCTTTATTTTTGAGAGGAAAGGAAAAAAATAAGCCCGTTCTGTAAATTTAAAACACATTTTGAATTTTAAGAACACGTCTAGGAGACACATTACGAGAATGCACCTAACAGTGAGCATGCGAGCACGAATTGGAAGTAACAGAGATGCTGAAATTTTTTCCGATATGTTGTTAAAATATGGAAATGGTACATAACCCGAAGAAGAGGGTAAGATTATTATGCCTGATAATGTGTGTCGTACAGTTCATTCATTACGAGAAGTTATTTCTTCCGTACATGATGATGAAAGCCAAACAACATCTCAAGTTGGACGATCAAGGATCAAGCAGGAATCAACTTGGATATTACTTACTTAGTTAATTGGCGCTATAACTGCTTAAGCGAATTTGGCCGAACTTCTCCTACAATTTGTCGTGTGCGTCTTGATGTTGTAAAACAAATTGAGGGACCTACAGTTTTACGCCGACTCCGAACGGCGAATTGTGTTTTTTTGTGAGAAGCTTTTCGTGGC
Organism: Anomoia purmunda; assembly: GCA_951828415.1. Classification (NCBI taxonomy): domain Eukaryota; kingdom Metazoa; phylum Arthropoda; class Insecta; order Diptera; family Tephritidae; genus Anomoia; species Anomoia purmunda. The sequence goes on along the minus strand of OX639998.1, from coordinate 75,012,199 downwards.
AGAAATACAGCCGGAGGTTTGCCATTGCCTGCCGAGGGGCGACCGCTGTTAGAAAAAACTTTTCTATAGTTTTTGATGTTACCTACCACGGCTAGGATTTGAACCCGGGACCCACCGAAAGAAGCGAGCGAGTTACATCTCGAATACCGCTTATTTCAAACAAGTCTATTTCGCTTTAAATGCATATAATTTCCGTGGAGCTATGCCCATACATGCTTGTTCCAAGCGTGGGCCTTAATGTGAATTGTTTCTCTCAGCTTTACGCGACAGTCTCACCTGTGAGAGATAACTTATTTGATTATATTTCCAATACTTCCACATCAAACTTTATAACCTAATTCTTTTACTGAAATAAAGTTGTATTATGATGTTTTGTGTACATCTATACAAGTATTTACGTTTATTCTATCGTATATCATCTGCCTATATAACTATTATATTTCTCATTTCTATCCGTTTAACTCTCTAATATCCGAAACTACTGAATGGATTTTCTTAGAGCTGACAAAGGGTATACATATTGTGTCGACACACTGCATTTATAAAAAACAACTACTTTTAATACAATGGTTAAGAATTGTTTTATTTAATTTTTTTATTAATCTTTGACACCAAAGTACAACAAAAGGCATATTTTGTCAAAAATACTTAATTAAAAAAACAACTTTTAGTATACATAAATGGTTCAGAATTATTTTATTTATTTATCCATCATGAAAAAATCACAAAAATCTGTGGGAATGTGAATATGATAGCATCAACTCTATGATTTCAAACCGCATTCATAGGGAAATTGGTGAATGTGAAAATGGGAGCACGGCTGTACTTATATGTATAAGTAGAGATAAGTATGCATGCATAACCTTCTATGGATTCTTCTTCTACTAAGCCATCCCCAGTGTAATTCAACCAATTGTTGTCCTTTGCGAATTGCTATTGGAGATGGTGCACCTTCCCCGCGCTAAATCCCATGTACCCTCCATGGGGTGTTTTCTATTAAATTCGTTAGTTGGTTGCAATAAAATAAAATAATATGGTGCCAATTTTTTTTTATTTGAAAGATATTTTCATGACATTTAATATTTAAAAACGATTTCTAAAACGATTTAGAATTTTAAATTTAAATAAATCAAAAAAAAATTAAGTATAATGCCAAACTTTTTTTATTTGAAAGATATTTTCATGACGTTTAATATTTAAAAACGATTTCTGGCATATGTTCGCAACGACTAGCTTTGGTGAATCGGATGTGATCAGTCCAATTTTGAATTTCCATGTTGTGGATGGACAAAGTCCAACTTGTTAAGCACGGCAGCGAGTAGATACGTTCGGATCTTCTCCAACACTATCACTTACAGCACCAATATTTTCTTCTGTACGTAGGGTAGAAGGGGGAGCATTCGCCACTGGGGCACATTCGCCACCCACGGTTATCTCTAAACTCAGTATAGCAATCGAACTTGAATTATCGATAATGTTTGTTTCATCTGACCACCTCTTGTTTAACTTACTTTGGAAGTTGAAGTTTGCCAGTGATCGTAAACAGTCGCGTTTATTCCGTTTTTTGTGTTGCAGTGGAAAGTTTTTAAAGTTCGTATATTTTGTAATAACTTTGTCAATTAAGGTGTTCAGTAAAAGATTTTCATAAGTGTGATACCGACTATATTGCTTTTAGTAAAAATACAAAAAAGGTTTTGATAAAGTGCTGGAGAGTGTAAAAACAAAGTGAGTTTTGAAGCATGCCTGCACCTAGGGCACATCCGCCACACTACAGGTGGGGTTGTTTCGCCGGCATATGTGCCCCATGGGGTAAATCCACCACCGGCATATGTACCCCATGGGGTAAATGCACCACAGGCATATGTACCATGATGGGATAAATTTACCATACCCCATCTGGAAAATGAGCACATGAGTAGACATATTAAAACGTGGGAAATATTTTATAAACTGATAAGCGCATTTTGGTACTTGTATCTACATTTTCCACATAGGTTGTTATTAGCACCATGGTTCGAAACTATAAAAAAAGACAGACCGAAGTGATTTGGATGAGAAAAAAGTTAAACTTGCAATCAAGGATGTTCTTTCAAAGAAATTCAATATAAGTGAATCTGCGCGAACCTATGGCTTGAAACGCACTACGTTACGAGACCGACTAGCGAAGATAAATAAAGAAAGAGCTAAAGCACTTGATGATTCCGGGCAATCCTCGGACGATGAGACATTTTTGTTCTCTTCGAAATATAGCTCAAAGCAGATATTTTCAAAAAAAATGGAAAATGAAATAGCAGAATACTTCAAAGTATGTTCAAACCTCCAACATGGATTCACGTACAGCGCTGCACGGAAGTTCGTTTTTGATTATGCTGAAATGAATGAAACTAAAATCCCTTTATCCTGGACAAATAATAAAATAGCAGGAGTTGATTGGATGCAAGGCTTCATGAAACGACACAGTGATTTATGTTTGACAAAACCTGAAAACACCAGCCTTGCGCGTTCTATGTCTTTTACCAAAGCAGCTGTTATGGCATTTTTTGACGATGTGCGCATACTGTATAGTAAAATTTCGTTTGCTCCTGTCGACATTTATAATCTTGATGAAACAGGAATAACAACTGTTATGCCTCCTCCAAAGGTATTTTAGCACGTTTTCTTTACCTTTTTGCATTTGTACATATCGGGTGTTTTTTTTAGGGGTATAGAACTTCGAATTGAAATAAAACACAAGAAAATCGTTTTTAGGTCCATCAATTTGGCTTTATTGGAAGGATAATTTTATGCCATTAATGTTTAAATATGATTTCGGGCATGTGGCCGCCGCGGCTGGCTCGAATAAAGCCAATTCTACAGGTCCAATTTTCAACCACTTTTTCGAGCATATGGGGCCGTATGTCGGCAATAACGCCACGAATGTTGGCTTCCAATTCCCCTAACGTTTCTGGTGTGTTGGCGTAGACGAGCGACTTCACATATCCCCAAAGAAAATAATCCAATGGGGTCAAATCACACGATCTTGGTGGCCAATTTACAGGTCCATTCCGCGAAATTATGCGCTCATCGAATGTTTCCTTCAATAAATCGATTGTGACGTGCGCTGTGTGGCATGTAGCGCCGTCTTGTTGGAACCACAACTCATCCACATTCATGCCATCCAATTCGGGAACAAAATAGTCGGTTATCATGGCTCTATACCGGTCTCCATTAACGGTAACTGCCTCTCCAGCATTATTGCGGAAGAAGTATGGCCCAATGACTCCACCAGCCCATAGAGCACACCAAACAGTCAGTTTTTGTGGATGTAATGGCGTTTCAAGGGTCTCATGTGGATTCTCTTCACTCCAAATGCGGCAATTTTGCTTGTTGACGTAGCCATTCAACCAAAAATGAGCCTCATCACTGAACAAAATTTTGCGATGAAAATCAGCATCGAGATCAATCTCATTTTCGGCCCATACACCAAAATCACGACGCATTGTATGGTCTCGCGGCTTTAATTCTTGCACAAGCTGGATCTTGTAAGGTCGCAAGCCAAGATCTTTGCGCAAAATCTTCCATAAAGTTGATGGACAAAGCTCCAATTTCTGTGCACGGTGGCGAATCGATTAATTCGGGTCCTCTTCAACACTTTGCTCTACAGCGGCAATTGTTTCTTCGGTGCGCACTGTTCGACGTCTCTGCGGATGCGTATTATCACATAGAGTAAACGTAGTGCGAAAACGATCCATGGTTAACCGAATTAATTGCTCTGATGGACGATTATGTCGACCATAAAATTGACGGAGCTCGCGGTAAACTTCGCGAACTGAACCATTATTTTCGAAATAAATTTGCACGATTTGCAAGCGTTGTTCTTTTGTCAACCTGTTCATGATGAAATGGCAAACCAAACTGAACAAAAATGACATTAGAGTTGCCAGATTTGACCACAAAATGCCAGTTTTATCTCTATTCGAAAAACAAACCTGTAAAAAAACACCCTATTCATCTTTAACCTAACCTAATGGTTTTTTGCTAGGTGATTTCGACGAAAGGAAAGCGTACTGTGTCTCAGGTGGCGTCCGCGGAAAGAGGTTCTTTAGTTACCATGGTGGGCATAATAAATGCTACTGGAAATGCACTTCCACCAGTATACGTTTTTCCGCGAGTTAAGTACAAAGATCACTTTGTTAATGGTGGTCCCAACGGCTGCGTAGGTATTGCTGCTAAAAGTGGGTGGATGTCAACGGACGGCTTCTGTGAAGTTCTGAAACATGTTCAAAAAAACACCCGATGTTCCTTAGAAAGACCGATTTTGCTTTTTTTGGACAATCATGTTTCGCACTGCAGCTTGGCTGCTATAATGTTTTGCAGGGAGAATGGCATCCACATGATAAGCTTCCCACCGCATTCGTCGCACAAGTTACAGCCCTTGTACATATCGGTATTTGGACCATTTAAAAAATATTTGGCCACGTCATATAGTGATTTCCTTTTATCCAATCCTGGACGAGCTATTACGATTTACGATATACCTCAACTTTCGAAAATTCCTTTTCAAAAGTCATTCGTCTCTGAAAACATATGCAAAGGTTTTTCCACAGCTGGAATAAGTCCATTTAACAGACAAGCAATTCCTGAGGCAGACTTCATTAGCGTAGATGTCGAACATCAAACTGCTGATATTGACTTTGCATTAGAATTAGTTACAAACCAAAACAATGTTTCAATTGAGCCTGCTACTCCTTGCGAATCTTCACCCATACCATCTGTTGGCAAAACTCCAGAGCAAGTTCGCCCTCTTCCTAGAATAATCAAACCTTTTAACTCTTCGAAGTCAAGGAAAGGTTCATCTAAAATTCTTACATCTACACCTTCCAAGGAAGAAAAGGAGAAAATTAAATCAGGGAAGGTGCTGCCACGAAAAACTACCAAAAGGTCCTTGACTTTTAAAAAACGAGTATCCTCGGATGAATCATCAGATGATGGTTCCTTAGTTACAAGTTTTGCAGATACCGATAAATCTATTGGATCGTTCTTTGACTCCGAGAGCTTGGATTTGAATAATTACGTTCTTGTGCGGTTTGAAGGTCCATAAGATCAGTTTTACGTTGGCCGCATAGTACACAAGTTCGAAAGTTCTCTTGAAATCGATTTTTTAAGAAAAACAACGCAATTGTGGGTGTTTTTCCAACCTATTGTTAAAGACGTAACGTTTGTACCGAGAGCAGATATTGTATTGAAGCTTCCTGAGCCCATCCATCCACCTGGAACTTCTCGAGCGTCGGCTACATATATATTTGAATCAGATTTAACAGAATATAATGTTAAGTAAAGTTGACAAGAGCTATAATTTATAATTTTTCAATAAGAGCTGTTGTTAATCTCTGTGAAAATAAATCAATAACATTCAAAGAAACAATAAAGAAGCAGTTATTAAATGTTTTTTACACCGTGGCGTTTGTACCCCATCCCCTTGGCGCATCTGCCTCATGGGTGGGGCGGTTTCACCAATTTGGGAAGTTTGAAAATGTGTTGAAAAAAATGTAGAACAATTAAAAACAACCGGTAAGGGAAGATAAGGAAAAGAAGCCCAAAAATGTAGGTTTACAGCCAAGCAAAAATTTTTTTGGTTTGACTTCCACAGCAATTCAAAAAAAAAAAGGCGACTGTGCCCCCTTCTACCCTACAGTTCTTTGTCTTGTTGTTGGTTTTTCATCGAGTAGAGTAAATGATGTTCGAAATATACTATCAACATTTCGACGTATAAGCTGCTCTGACGCTCGATTATGTGGACCATAAAATTCACGAAGTGCTCTATAAGTTTGGGGAATAGAGCACTGATTTAAAGTAAATTTCCACAATTTGTAAACGTTGTTGCGGCGTCATTCTTTCCATGATGATTTGTCAATGCTTACTGAACAGAAATGCCAAACGAAATGTCATTTACCAGCTGTCAAGTGACAGTTATACCTATCGAAAGTTCTATCAGTCTAAAAAAACACCCGTTACAATAGCAATTTTAAATGCGTAGTTTTCTACTCTGGGCAGTTGCCTTTCTGCAGGTAAAATTTACACTCTAATTCTTCAGCTACACACAAGCGTTACCGACTGTATAGCGTGCCCGTGCTTCTCTCTGTGTGTCCCAAATTCGAATCTTGGATGGGACAAGTAACATCAAAAATTATTGCAGTTGCCCCTCGACAGGCAATTTTGTAGGACAAGTTTAGCAAAACATGGAGCTACATATATGATGTTAGGGCCAAATTATTGTTATTATATATTACTACTAAATATGTAACCCCCGATAATCAGCTGCACTTTACAATTTTCTTAAAATTACATACATATTTAACATCTTTCGACGAATATTTGCATATGAAGAAAATAAACCAAGCGATAATATTTTTGTATTTGTTCCTGTTTTATTAATAAATTATGCATTCAGTTCAATAACACATCAACTCTTTACTTCGCTGAGACTTCATTAACACATAAACAATTATTGTACATACATAGGAACAAACTGTAAACAATTCAGAATTTGTAACTCGCAAAAGTATTTTGCTTCATTAGACAACTCACATATTTTGCTTACTTTTTAAATTCGTGTTTTGGTGCAGATTTGTTTACTTGTTGGAAATTTCAGTTGAATTTATGATTGGTGCATATTTCTATTGAAATTGTCACAATTTGAATCATTTCGTTTATAATTCTGTTAGTGCGCGAAATAAGAAATTAGGTTTAATGAAACTCAAAAAAAATCAACCGTTAAGGTTGAACACCAATTTATTTCTAAAGCTTAATAACTAATTTACAATGTTTTATATTATCAAAATGCAGTTTAAGCTTAAATGTAATTATTTGGAAAAATACATGAAATGCAACCTAAGCTTAATTATTGAAAAATGTTATTTTCAGTTTCAGTTTCAGTTTATTGAACTTTCACACAAGACAAAACATTAATTTAACAAAAAATGCAAATGGAACAATTATTAAGAATTGAAACTGGTAATTCCCTGTATGTCTAGTGCATTGGCTTTAGTACCCTTGGTAGTGCGTATGCAACTCCTCCCTGCCTTGTTTGAAGCGTAGGGATAGAAGGGACTGCATCTTCATTTTGGATTGATTGCTTAATTTTTAACGTATATGTATATTCTTTTGAGGATATAAATTGTAACTCCAATTATAAGTACCCATATAAAAGATTCAATAAATATAGAATTAGATTAGATTCTGGTTGCCAAATTTATTGTGTTTCGCCGACATTGTTGATAACACACTTTGCATCTTGGTTTTCAAAGAGGTGGCCAATACAACTAGAGTTCACAGTTGTTTCTTCATTTTTAAATTTTGAACAAAAAATGGTATTTTCTATTTTTGAACATTTTTCTGATATGTATATAATCTTAAATTCATTAAACATTATGTAAGGTTCTGTTACAATAATCTTAGTTTCATTAATAGTTAAAGGAATTAAATGGTAAAATTTGTAGGGTTTGGGATCAAGGTTGGGAATCTGGACGTTAAAAATAATATTAGAGTCGTTGTAATAAGCCTGAAGTCCAAGTAATTCATATATGTTTTCTATAGATTTAGTATTAATGGATTCGTTTCCTAATTGTCTTCTAATCTGTTCAATTTCCTCTGGATGTAGAATTAATTTAGGAATTATGTTAAGTTTCGCTAAAATAATTGCCTCTGAGATGTAATTGATATGGCTTGTTAGTATATCAATATGTATTGTAATTAATTTGATTCAGATATTGGATCTCTCTAATTGAAGTTTCTGTGCTTCTTACGATGTAGTTAGTCTGATTTCCTTGTTTATTAAGGAAATGCTCTATGGTTTCTTGTACCTGATTTATGTATGTGTTTGGTTATATTCGAAAATCTTACAACCATATTCAAATTAAATCTATGGTCTTTTGTTATATTGTCTTGGAGTTTTACTTGGTTAGATTTAAGTTGTTCAATTTGACTATTTATTTCTTGGGCGTCATGAGCGTCGATGTTTCCTGTATTAAATTTTATTACATGACCAACGCCATCAATTAGTCCTCGTTTACTCCGTTTGGTCATTAAACTATTTAACTTGAGTTTTAGTTCCCTGAGTTTAATTTTTGTGGTGTCAGGGTAAATTCTTGTTGAGCTATTTTTTTCAAATATCAGAATGTACTGAATTATTATATGTTAAAACAACTTCTGTCATCAACTCCTGATGGTCGGACTCTATCCTGCGGGTCTTTTTTTCTTCTAGAATGAGTCTATAAATTTCGGTAGACGTAGAATGGAGTCTTTCGACTGGTGAGTTGCTACTCGTTTGTTGAAATGAAGTATGGTTTAGTTCAATACCATATTGTCTGCAGAATTCTTTGAAAATATTGTTTGTAAGCTCTGACCCTTGGTCACATATAATTTTCTTAGGAATTCCGTATGAGCTCAAGAATGATTTAAGTGATTTAAGTACTGTTATACTATTCCTGTTTTCAAGAACGTATGCTGCTGCGAATTTTGAAAATTTATCTATAATTGTTAAATTTTGATGATTATTTATAGTGTATATGTCGATGTGCAATATATCTAATGGTTTAGAAGGGGTTTCGGGCAATCTGAATTTTATTTTGAGTGGTTGCCTATCGTACTTTAGAGTTTGGCATCTATCGCAATTGTTAATCGTTTTAGTAATTAATTCTTTCATATATGGAAAATAATATTTTCCTTTTAGGTGCTCGTAACACTCATTGATTCCTCGGTGGTTACTATTTTCATGGTATTCGTTTACCAAATTTTTCTGGTCATCCGTTTGTCTAATGTCTTCTAAAAATTCTGTACATCTTATTAATTTGAAAAGTTTATTGTGTGAGACACATTTTGAATAGGTATCCTGTACAGTTTTAAAAATGTCGTCATCAGTATATATTACTGTTAGCCTGTTAGGTGGAAAATATTTTTTAAATCTATCTATCATTACTTGTTCGCTAAAATTGGGTCGTCTAATTATTCGCCTTTGTCTGTTTCTGAAAATTGTATATATTGTCATTAGGCTTCCCAATGCTATTTTCTCTAGGACCACTTGTAAATTAAATTCATTAAGTGGCCTTTCAGATATGAAGATGCCATCGTCAAAGTTCTCGTCGGAGGAATGGATTGTGGTACCCTGTGTACCTTGATTTGAAGCAGTGTCATTAATCTTGATATCCATATGATTTACGCCAATTTTTACACGACTAAGGGCATCGGCGTTTGTGTTCATTGCACCTTTTTTGAAATGGATCTCGTTGTCGTACTCCTTCAGCTTTAAACTCTATCTCACTAGTTTGGAGTTAGGGTCCTTTAGATTAATTATCCTAGTTAGTGGACGATGATCGGTAACGATTTTAAACTTTCGGCCGTATAGATAGGGTCGGAAATATGCAGTGGCCCATTCTATTGCTAGCAGTTCCTTTTCAATTGTAGAATAGTTTATTTCGGATTCGCACAATGTACGACTAGCGTAGCATATGGGTCTGTCACTGCCAATTGGGTCTTGTGATAATATGGCGCCTATGGCCAAGCCGCTGGCATCTGGTGAGTACAAATGGCTTAGAAAAATCGGGGTACTGAAGAAATGGATCGTTAGATAATATATTTTTACATGTTTCAAAGGCATGTATATAATTTTGGTTGAAGTCTATTTTACTGTCTTTCTTAAGGCACATTGTCAGAGGTTTAACGATTTTCACAAAGTCCTTAATGAATTTTCGATAGTAGCCTACCAACCCCAAAAAGGATTTAATTTCTTTTGGTGTAATGGGAATTGGGAAATTTCTTATTGCTTCCAGCTTTGCATTGTTTTGTTTTAATACCCTCTGTTGAAACAGTGTGTCCTAAAAATGCGATTTCTTTCCCTAAAAATTCCGATTTGTCCAATTGTATTTTGAAATTAGCAATTTCCCATCTTTCAAAAACCTGTCTCAAATTGTTAATATGCTCATCTAGCGACGTAGAAAATATGATTATGTCATCGAGATAAACGAGACAGATTTTACCTACAAGATTTCTCACGACATTGTCTATGACTCTCTGGAAGGTGCAAGGCGCATTTTTTAGCCCAAATGGCATCCTTATGTACTCGTAGTGCCCTCCTTCAACAGTAAATGCAGTCTTTTGGACGTCTTTCGGGTCCATTTCGACCTGATGGAAACCGCTGGCGAGATTCAGGGTCGAAAAATACATGCATTTTCCCAATTTATTCAGAATATCTGAAATATTCGGTAAAGGGTATCTGTCTGAGATTGTTTTTTCGTTCAGTTTCCTATAGTCAATCACAAGGCGCCATTTTATTTTCCGCTGGCGTCTTGCTGTTTTGGGACTACCCAAACGGGTGAACTGCATGGAGAGTATGATGGCTTAATTATGCTTTGTTCTAACATGTTCGCCGTTTGTTTTCTAACTTCTTCCTTATGAATATAAGGATAGCGATATGATTTAGTATAGATTGGAATTTCATCTACCGTCTTTATAGTGTGCTTAATTTGATTTGTGAATGTAAGATTCTGATTATCTTTATAAAATACAGAGTTAAACTGTTGGCAAAGTTTAAGGACAAGCTTCTTTTCTTCTGCATTTAAATGATCTATCCGTAAGGAAAGTTTTGTATTTTCCTCTTTATAATTTGCTACATACTCAGGGTTAATACAATTGAGTTGCACATAGTTTGAGGAATTATAAGGCTCTGCTTTCAAAGGTTTTGAATAGTTGGTTACTTCCATACTACTTAGCCAATTATTTGCATTGTAAATGCCTTCAGAATTTTCTAGTTGTGTTGAGATATTTGTTTGTGTAACAAAGATTTCGCCTTTTTCTACGTCAACAAGAAGTTGTAAAATCGTTTTAAAGTTGGCAGGTATTAGATACTTATGCGAGGTTATGGTAGGTTTCATTTGTAAAGGGATAGTGCTTTTTGGAGTAATCAAGATATTATTCTGCAAGTCGATATTTGCTTTAAGTTCCTGTAATGCATCAATTCCTAGAAGCCCGTCAAAATAGTTGTGAAACTTAAAAATTAGAAATTCTAAATGACCTTTTTCTCTAAATTCTATGTAGGGCTGCGACATCGACCTCAAAACATCGATGTTTTTCAACATCGATGTTTCAAATGAGAAACATCGATGTCGATAAAACATCGGTTAAAAACATCGATGTTTCCAAACATCGATGTTTCTGCGCACGTATTCTTTTCCCTCTGACATTGACTAAAAAAAAAAAGGTCGTCAAGTGAGAAACATCGATGTTGATCCAACATCGGTTACAAATGTTTCTGCGTGTTTTGTTTTCCCTGAAGTGCAGTTTTATGTACATATGTCATGTCGACGATATTAAGCAAAAACATACAAAAGTTGATTAGTACTGCTTTTTTATTTTTATTGCTAAAAAACTTTAATAAAAAACATCGATGTTTTCAAAATAAAAAATTTATAGAAAAAACATCGATGTTTTCGAATTGCTAACAAAATTATATAAAAAAAACATTAATTTACAAAATTGATATATCAATTGTTTGGAGCGACACGAGACGAGGTTGACGGCACTTTTACCACACTATCGTGCACTTTCGTTTAGCTACCCGGTTTGCTGAAATTGCCGCATAGTTCTCCGATTGTAGGTCGATTATGCTAACCAAAAAAAAGATGATGTGCACGAAAAGTATTTTGATTTTAACTCTCATTTTTGTAAGTCTTTGTACGATGCTCAATTTTGTACCCCTCCATGGTTGAATTTGTCAAACACTGAAAAAAGCAAATGTCAAATTAGGTTAGGCAAAAAACTGTACGTTAAGGCGGGACTTACAATTAACATCGTGCATTATGCCTTTTATTCCACATCCCAAAACTTGGAATGGACGGTCTGCAAAAATAGAATTTTTTGAAGCTTCTCCCCTGAGATACAGCTTCTTCTGCTTGACGCAATGTTCCCAGCAGCGGAGAACACTCTCTCAGAGGGGACGGAAGTGGCCATAATAGATAAATATGTAATGGCCGTTTTCATCAAGACCGAGTTTTTTGGCACATATCCCTGTTGCCATGTTTCCAAGGGATTTTCGTTTAGTCTTGATACAGGACTTTTTAAATAGACTGACAATTCTGCCGGCATTTGAGCAGTGTCCATTTGGTCAATCGCCCGGGATCTCTTTTTTGCTTTCCAATTCTCCTGCACCAGTTTATGGTGCTCGTCCCAAAAGTTGTCGCCTGAAATAAAACATACAATCTTAAAAATTCTTTTTTATATACATATGTTCAAGTTTATACCTGAAGGAGCTGGTTTTCCTGGGCTATTGGTGTAGGATGAATGGCCATCCGACTCCGAAGAAGATTCTTCGTGTTGTTTAATCTCCCTGCTTAATTTTCTTATTGCTGTTGCTAGGGCAACACTATCTTCAAAGTGTATGTTTATAAATCTAGGGTCTAGTAGAGTAGCAATTGAAAAAAATGGATTATTTTCAATGGCATCAAAACGTTTTTGGAATTGCTGCTTTAATGTTTCTTTAGTTTTGATGCCAAAGCTGGTGGTCACTATTGCCTCGAATATTTTTTTCTTCATTAGCCTTAAAACCGGTATGACGACACTAGCAGTAACAAACTTCTCGCCGCTTATTTCTTTTGTTGCGCGTTCAATGGGATGAAACAGGGTTGTTATATCTTTAAGGTTCGATTATGGTGCTAACAGTTTCCCGTAGCATCATAAATCGCTCCACCATATAAAATGTGGAATTCCATCTGGTTTCAACCGATTGAATAAGGACCCTTCCCTCCATACCCTCCGTTATTTTCCGCAGTTCGTCACTGCCAACAACACTTCGCTTGAACCAAGTTACTATTGACTTTACCTTGTCAATAGCTTCTTTGCCTTCTGTAAAGGAGTCTATGGTTTTTTGTGCCAGGAGATTTAGCAGGTGCGCAAAGCAGTAGGTATGCTTTTTTCCGAAGGCGATATCAACTGCTTTAACCATATTGCCCCCACCATCCGTCACAACAGTTATTACCTCGTCTTGTTCAATATTCCACTGAGTGCATTTGCTACTTAGCACAGTAGCTAGGTGTTCCCCAGTGTGACGTTCGGTGAGCTCAAATGCTCCTATTGTAACGTTTTGCAGCTGCAAATCCGTCGTTGGCTCTATAAAGCTGTCGGAAATAAAATGAGCTGTTATGCCGAGAAAGCTCTTAGTTCGGTGGGTTTCGGTCCATATGTCTGTTGTAAGGCATACAAAAGATACTTTGGCCAATTGCGACTTCACTAATCCTGATACGTAGTCATATTTTGAGTCGAGCAGGGTGTCGATGGTACGCCTTGAGGGTACTTTATACAAAGGAGCCGTGACCTTTAAAAGATATTTAAAACCCTCGTCATCAACTATGGAGATTGGCTGGCTATCTCGACAAATCATGAACAGGATAGCACTGGTTATCCTATTATATTTATCGCCACCATCTTTAAAAGCGGAAATTCTTCTAAAGCACCTGTCCAAGGATTGCTGCTGTGCAATGGCTGAAAATTTTAAATGTACATATACATTAGTGTGCTTCTTATTTTTGAAATTCTGATTTTGTTACGGGGGCCTGCCATTTTATTCTGTTATGTGTAAAAAAAAATGCAGTAAAATTTTTATGCAAATCGGATAATATTTAGGGGTCGCAATTTACATGAGTACATAATTTTCATGTCGAAATAGACATGTATTTTAAAAAGTTTTCTTACCTGTAGACTCTGATGCTTGTTGCATACTTGTACTCGGGCATGCACGGCTTGTACTCGGCATTTCTTCCGTCAGGTCCGTGATTTCAGTCACGCCAGATGTTGCTGCCGGTGTACTTTGAGTTGATTTTGAGGGCGTCGAGGTCATAAAATGTTTCGAATAAATAGCTTTATGTTTGGCCTTTATATGACCAATCAAATTGGTAGTATTACCGCTGGATTTTATGTTATTTTTGCACACATTACATGAAGCGGAATTATGTGCAGTTTTAGAAAAATGTTTCCACACATCACTTTTTGGCGGCATTTTCAATCCTGTACTAATTTAAAAAAAACAAATACAATCAACCCAACACACTGAAAAAATGAAAAGGTCTTACAATTTGCTACTATAGGCTGGTATTGTTTTCAGTTGGCTCTGTTAACAAGTGCTTTCTTAGCTATGGATGCGCCGGAGATGCTGCTGGTGTTATGGCCGAGTTGCTGCTGTGGAACTGATTGGTTTTTTGTTTGAACAATTTCCTAGAAAATGTAAACACTTTAAATAAAATTTAACACTTTATTTTTGCGCGCAAAACAAAACCTTTTCGCGTTTACTTAGTTTGTCTTTTCAGCTTTTTTTATTACCTCTCTCGTTCACTTTTATTGGTTTTGTGTTGTCTTTATTATTTACTTTATTATCACTTTACTCACTCTATTCAATTTATACTCTATTTTCACTTATTCACTTTTTGATGTGCACAGAACACATTCGCTTTGAATAAAATTTTGCATAGAATTTTATAAACAACGAAGGCATCAGAAAACGGTGTTGTATTTTACGGCGTCAATACAACATCGATATAAAAGGCAGCACTATTAAAGTTTTGTATATACTATTTGCCTTTATATCGACGAATAGGGTAATTTGTATATTGACAACACATATCTACAAGAGAATTTCAGCAAAAACAAAACAACGATGTTTTTATTTAGTTTGTTAACAATTCGAAAACATCGATGTTTCTCATTTCATTTCTGCAAAATTAAGACACCCCCAAAAACATCGATGTTTTTGAATATTTTAAGCATAAAATAACTCCAGTATACATAAAATAACTCCAGTATAAATAAAGTTTTGTATATCGTTTTGTAAACATCGATGTCGGTAAAAACTTCTACGCAGATCGTTTGTTACTTCAGCCGCGCCATTGAATCGATGTAACATCGGTCAAAAACATCGATGTTTTCGCTCACGCCGCCGATGAGTTTGTGACTAAAAAAAATAAAAAATAGGTTCTCAAATGAAACACATGCGAAGCCGACAATTTAATTTTGCCTCGGCTCACAACCAGTCCGAAAGCAAAAACATCGATGCAAACATCGATACAAAACATCGATGTTGGAAAAACATCGGCACTAAGACATCGATGTTAAAAGTACTCGATGTTTTAGAAAAACATCGATGTTTTTAAAACATCGATGTCGATGTCGCAGCCCTAATTCTATGAATATTGGTAACTTAGTTTTTGTGTTCAGGGTGTATTTGTTGGATATAGTCGTTATAGTCACGGGTTGACAGTTTGTTTGGTTTTCTAATGGTACGAATTCGGGGTTGATAAAAGATGAGGATGCTCCTGAATCTATTAAGAATCTTAATGGCCGACCAAATGGAGATGATATTAATATAAATGGCAATTTAGTTCCATGTTTGCTTATATCTATATATCCCGTGGGATTTTTGACATTGCTTGATTTGGGTAATTATCCGCAGATTGCACGATGTTTCGGAAATTTGAATTTATTTAAGGTTGAAAGTTTTGTCTGATCGTACCTGCCCTATTGTATGAATATATATTTGGAACTTCGTGGTTTGCGTCTAAAGTTTGATCAAAGTTGTGAAAATTTGAGTTGAAATTCATTCGGGGTTGGTCATACCTGTCCTGTTGTATGAATAGGGAACAGTTTGCTTAAAATTTGATCGCATTGTGTTATTGTCGGTCGGTTCTGCCTTTAAAGGCACTATAGCATTACTAATGCTATGATTATTGTTTCCAAAATTATTGTTATTGAAATAGCGATTTGTATTATATTGAGGACTTTGGAAATGCCTTTGTCCTAACTGAATTTGTCCGTAATATGGTCTCTGAATTTTATTTTGCAGAATTTGGTAATCCCTTCTATAAAACGATTGTGCTTCTCGGGGGTAAGGTTTCGATGGGGGTGGTTTGCAAGGTTTCAGGTCTTGTTTAGCCGAAGTAATATTCTGTTCTTTTATGCAGTAAGAGAGTGCTACTGGAAGTGTTTCAGGATGCATAGCGCGAATTGTTGCGCCCAAAGGATCTTTAAGTCCGCTTAAGAATGCATTTAAGCACATCTCTGAAAATAATTCTTCTTTTGAATTAATGACTTTTTGGTATTTTTAATTGATAAGAATATTATTCAATAATGCAGCTTGGGTCTCTATAATTTCGGCATGAAACTGCTCTAGTGTTCGATCAGTTTGGCGGATGTTATGGAGGTCTCTGATCAACGTCGTTTCTGTCCTTTTATCTGCGAAAGCAGATATCAAGTTGTTCTTAATTTCATTCCAGCCCAATTGCGTCAAGTATGTATTTAAAAGTTCGTTCGCTGATCCTACAATTTTGTTCCTAATTGCCCTAAGTTTCCGTAGGTTGTCTTTTCCTTACCTTTAAGAAATAATAGAATTTCTTCTACGTTAGTTATAAAATCATGCAAAAGGCGAGGATTGCCGTCAAAACTAGGGAGGTCTTTAATAACATCTGGAATTCTTAATGAGTTAAAAATTTCTTGCATGTTATTCATATTTTGATAGGAATTTTGTGTTTGAGAAGAAGATTGGTTTTTGATCGAATTTTGATTCTGCATTTCAGGTATACTTGGTAAACTTGAATGGTGTTTTTTTGTTACGTTATCAAGGCTTTTTGACTTTTTTGTTAATTTAAATAAGGCTTCAGTATTTGCCTTCCTTTTGAACATTAGAGACAGAGATAAATGTATATATGTATGTATTTTATTCTAAATGGAAAATTTATTATTACTTTAAATATCTTATTTCTAAGTGCTTACAAATGTACCAAGTGTGGAGCCGTAGTCAGCATGGAGAAGTAGATTGGTGTAGGTTCTCAGTTGTAAATGGATTGAAATCCAACGGCGTCAATTTTCGGTGGACTTTGACTGTTGATTGTGATGATTTTTCTAACGGAGATATCCCCTCCCCGTTTTAGGTGTGTTAAAGTCTTGTTTAATGTTCTTATTATTATGCTCTCCCTGTTTTATTACTGTGCTTTTTTTTTAGTAACGGAGATATTCCCTCCCCGTTTTTTTTTATTTTAACGTTTTTTAACAGAGATATTCCCTCCCTGTTCTATAACGTTTTTGTTGATTCTTTCACCATTTGGAACAAAAGTTTCCTTTCTATAGTTTTTTTTTTGCCACTTTTAAAGCAATTACTTTATATTTCTAATATCGTCATTTAGAAAGTTTTGTTTTATATTTATAAAATTTTAACGTCACTTAATACAAATTTTAGTGTATATTTTATATAGTTTCTTTTTATATTTCTATTTTTTAACGTCACTTTATAAGAATGTTAGTGTTTATTTTATATAGTTTCTTTTTATATTTCTAATTTTTTACGTCACTTTATAAAAATGTTAGTGTTCATTTTATGTAGTTTCTTTTTATATTTCTAATCACTTTATCTTAGCGTTACTTTAAGAAAAAAAATATTTTTATGTTACTTTATTATATATATGTACATAGTTCCTTCTACATAATATCATTACTTGTATTCATGAAAGTTTAACACTTAAAATTGATACCGCAACTGCCCGAGAAGACTGCGCCAAATAAGAAATTAGTTTTAATGAAACTCAAAAAAAATCAACCGTTAATGTTGAACACCAATTTATTTCTCAAAGCTTAATAACTAATTTACGATGTTTTATATTATCAAAATGCAGTTTAAGCTTAAAAGTAATTATTAGGAAAAATACATGTAGGAAATTCCTACTAGGAATAGACAACAAGATGACAAGGACAGGACGCAACTACTAGTCTTAACTACTGGTAAACTTGATACTAGTAATTGCAACACTGTGTAGAGACATGAACAAACGAATGAACATTGAAAGATGGACGGTAACTAAACGAATAACGGTCAGAAAAAGGGCAATTGTTGAACGGAATCGGTCGAGGGCAGTTGTATCAAGCGAACGGTCATAGTGCGTGGTGTAACTGAGCGGCACATAATTCTGTTTAAACTTAAACATTAATTAATTTGAAAATATTAACTGAATAAACTTGAAATGTAATAGAAGTGCGGTCGTTTAATTTGTACTGCACACTGTGGGATTATACCACAAGGCAGGTATATATACCCTACATACATGAAATGCAACTTAAGCTTAACTATTGAAAAATGTTATTTTCAGGTTGTCTTGTGCGGAAGTTCAGTTTATTGAACTTGCACACAAGACAAAACATTAATTTAACAAAAAATGAAAATGGAACAATTGTTAAGAATTGAAACTGGTAATTTCCTGTATGTCTAGTGCATTGGCTTTTGTACCGTTGGTAGTGTGTATGTAACTGACGCATCAAAAATGCCAAAAGGTAAAGAAATTACAATATCGGAAAAAAATAATTTTGCGCCTTCACAATGAAGGAAAATCTTCAAAATACATTTGCGATATGTTAAGCCGATGTCGTCAACCGATAGAAAATGTAGTAAAACGGTGTAAGGTATAGAAAATTTAACTCGTTGTGGTCGACGAATAATATTCAGGGTCGCGTGGCTCGAAGAAAACCACTTATTTAAAATATTAATAAAAGCGACACCTACAAAAGTAAAAGTTTCGAGTTTAGGAAAACTGTAATATTTAGCGACGAAAGCAAATATAATATTTTTGGATTGCTTGGCCGTCGTTTGGTTTGGCGGAAATTTTGTTTTTATAGTACATATTTGTGCACCGTAAAGACAATTTGCACTCTAGTGCAGAAAAAATAGGTTTGGTAAGAAACGGGTTTTTTTTCAGCATGACAACGACCCAAAACATACGGCTCACGACCTTAAAATGTGGTTACTTTTCCAACATCCCCTCCAAGTTATGACATTATTCCTATAGAAAACCTTTGGGCATACCTTGCATATAGAGTGCGTGAACACAAAATTTCATCAAAAAATAATCTCAAGGAGGGTTCGCAAAGGGAATGGGAAAAAATACCAACATCAATTTCGTCGAAAGTTGGTAGAATCGATGCCAAAACGCTTAGAAGTTATGAGGTGATATGTTATTGAATTCAATATATAATTTATCAATTGACCTGAAAAAATCCAAACAAAATCGTTTGTTTTATTTTCTTGATATGCAAAATACTTTTGTGAGCCACTGTACATATTTCAGGAACGAAAGAAGTGGAACGTATATATGTAGATGAAGGGTATTGTTGGGTACATTGCCAAATTAGTTATCACCATTCAAATTAATAAGAAAATCTTTATAAAGGGCATTACACAAGTTGAAAAAATCGTTCTTTAACGCGATACTAATATGTGTAATCTATGTAGCCTCAAAGTTGCTGTTATTCTGGTCAAAGGTAATAAGATATGAAACTCGGTCGACCAATCAGAGCGTCCCATAATCTTGTGGTTTAGGCTAGCAACAAAACCGAATCATGGGCAGATCAGCAGCTGACAAGATAGAAGGCTGCCAGAATTAGTGGGTTCTCCAATTGTATGGAAATAGATAGTGCAAGTTTGTTCGCTAAGACATTGTGAGATTTGTTCAAAAATTATAATAAAAAAACGTTTTATTTAATTTTGAGCGATAAAAAAGAATATAGTGCTCAATTTCACATACAATTATTGTGTCAACTTACAGAATGCCATTAACAATGCGGATTAAAAGTTCTGTTTTGAGACAACTGGATATATATGAACTTTTAAATGCCTTTAAAATTTATATATATACTTATATATAAGTATAAAAAATAAAAAATAAAAATTTTATACCTACATACGTAAAATTGTAATATTGGCATCATAAGTTATAAAAAACACATTAATTCATTTGATATTTAATGTTTTTATACTGATCTCACATTTTGTGATGTTTTTACGAGATTTTGTCTTCTTACTGGGTTCTTTATTAAATTGCACTTATATTCCTTCACTTTCAACGGTGCGAAGACTGCAAAATTTCCTAAAAAAATGTGAACTTTGATAGCGCTATCACGAAGAAAAAAGTTTCGTATCTATTTGCATATGATTCTGGTCTTAGACCCACTAACTTCTAGTGATAAGTGGTATTTTACCATCGGCGATTTTCACTGTGAATCAAAAATCACTTATAGCCAGGAATGATAGAATGTATATGATTGTGCTGATTGATTTGAAATTCGGGAGAGTAACCTGGATGTGACGCCACACCAGCTTTATCTTTACAATCACTTGACACACTATTGATAACTACTATAATCTTAATTATGTTTGAATTTTATTTCATTGTTAGTGATACCTGTAGTATCTTCTTCTTCGGATATGCATCCTTGGGTTTATAATTTTGAATTTAATAAATTTCCCGTTGGGACTTCGGTCAAAAAAATTGCCTTCAATTATATACTTTGTGATTTTGCGAGACTGAATAGTTTACGAAGCTTAATTGGGTGGATATGCTATCGTGTACTGATGGTGCCGAATGCTTTAATGCTTTGATGCCGGGTAAATTAATATTACTTCCATTATAAGAAACCCTATAAACTTCCGTGATAAACTAATTGTTTAAAATTTTAGAACCTTTAGTAATTAATACTATAAAAAGGTTAAAGCTACCGATAAACAGTTTAAAAAGAAAATACCGCCATTATTTGAAAGAATTCAATCATTGTCTTCAGGGAAATTCAGTGGTGCAAGGAAACTAACTCCTGTATTCAAGAACGGCAAGAAGCATATTATTAAATATATATCTTTGAATGCGACATTAAAGATAAAATATATTTCTCAGTTAAATCATCACGGAATTGCAACTGATTGTTGCATAGTTCCAAATCTGATTGAATAGTACATCTCGGAATTTTGTTTTGGGTGCCAAGTTGACGGCATTTGCACCGATTTTTTTTAAAGCCTTTGACAAAACCTCACATACAGTGTTGATTGACAAATACCATCCGTTAGTTTTCATTCTACTTTTCTGCAATGGGCTGAATAAGGTCACTGATGATGCTCAATCAGAACCTTTTTTCGCTACTTCCGCTGGTCCACAAGGTACCATTATAGGTATATTGACGTTTATGTTTTTTATATCTGACAAGCCAATTTTCTGTTAAGTGTCGACTATATGAAGATTTATTCAGTCGTTACAAAACCTGCAAGAAACTCCAGTCTGAGCACGATACACAAAGGTGCGTGAAACCATATGCTTCTTTAAATATTTAAAAAAGAAATCTCAGTTATAACTGATCTTCTTGCTTCTTTACCTTTATACCGGTCATGTGAATTTAACAAGTTAGTGTAAACTTAATTGTTAAATTATCGTAGAGTAAATAAACTATCACTGTTGTTGCCGATAGTTGGCAAGTTAAAATGGCAATCCATTCTTTATTCTATTTTTTAAAATTTTTTAACTGCACACCAGCTTTGGTCTATCCTTTTCTACATATTAAATCTTGTTTATGGTAAAAATGTACACGGGTGATAAGCTAAATGCATGAAAAATATCTATGATTTTTATTATTCTTACCGGATATACGACTCGTTTTCACGAATTCCGAACTACACATACATAAATATGTACATATGTACATATTGTTGTATGTATGCATGCATACACTTTAATATATGACAGCCGCCTGCTACCAACATTTCGAAATATTTAATTTTGACACGTGATATTGAAGCGTGAAAAGCGCCAATACAGCCCCAGACCATTTTATCTTATCTCATGTAAGTAGGATTGTTTTGTTAGAGATACAAAACAACCCTGATTTATTTACAATTTCGAGGCAGCAAGTACTCCGGCAATGAATGGGGTGATGGGTTAAAAAAATTGTTAATTACATATGAAAAGATTTACGCAATCAAATATTGCATAAGTATAAAAGTGGAATAATTAAGAAACGGGGTTAGAGGAAGAAGACAAAAAAGGAAGCGCTGATTGCACCTCATTTTTAGAACGGTAAGCGATTATCATATAAACATGCTTAATTTGCATATGATGCACGCATGTCCTACGTGTCATATTGCAAATTATGACACGTTACTAACGTACTGACAATTATTGTAATGAGCTAGTGTAATGGAGCAAAAATCAACTGAGGAAGGACAAACGAACAACACGTGGGGTTAATTTACAGCAGTGACGGAAGTAAAACGCTGGGACCGCTCATAAATCTGCATACAAATGAAAAATAATTATGCCTTTTGTTCATCGACCAATTGAATCGTTTCTCAAGTCTAAAAAATGGAAATTATATTTGAAATATAACCAAACATATGAATGACGTGGTGTGCGTATGCACATTTTAATATATAATGTCTACTCCTCCACTTACACTCGTGGGTCCATAATTAAGTCACACATATACTATATACTTATATTCTATAGTACTATGTATACATATATAAAAGAGATAATTTATTTTTAAACAATTGAATGAACTTAAAGGTTTATAAGCTTGTTTATGGCCATATAATTAGGTTGTCTTAGGCCCACTTGCGAGAAAGCAGAATGTTAGGCATCAACTTAGAGTTAAAAAAAAATATTTAACCTAGCAGTTATTCAGGGTTAAATTTTTAAGTGTCATAAATAAATAAAAAATAAATTTGTCAAACAAATTTTCCTGAAATAAGCGAGAAAATGTGAAACTAATCGCGTTTTTCGACAATAATGAGGATGCCATCGAATATGTTGGTCTTTAATAGAGTGTTGGCAAAGTGAAGCGATCACTTCCAGATTAGAAACCAAGCAGACCAAGCATTTCTTTGTTGTACTAGAGCCTCCAAAATTTATTTTAATTTTAAATTTCAATAAATTCGTAGAATTCAAAGAAAATGTATTTACATTTCCATCTCGTATACGAATTATAGTATGTACATATCCTTAGTAATGAAGGTCCATGAGTATTCACACCTAACGCACTATCTAATACAAATGGCTTTACTATAATTTACACAAGAGCATATACAATTAGGAATGAAACAATAACGTGCAGGTATCGATACTTTTACTTGTAAATAGTATTGCAAGAGGGTATCAATACCTGAAAAATATCGGATCTAAAGTAGCAATACCTACTCGTATAAGCACTTCTGGTTATGAAGGTATTCCGTACTTAAATTTTCAACGCAAAAATACTTTCCCTATAATTTATAAGTAATTAGTGCTAGTTCAAAATGATATTAGTTCAAGAAACAATACGTTTGATATTTATTGTATTCATTTAAACATTTTTCCATCAGTAATTTTCACAATTAATACATACTACGAGTATTATGGGTAAACAAAGTTTTTGCAAAATTACGGCTATTTAATTTAAACCAAACGGTGCAGGGGAGAAGGATAAGAAAACGAATTTTTGTTGAAATTCTGCATTTGAAAGTAATATTTAATATTAGTATTATATCTTTACTAATTGTATAAATACAATTTTATTGTATATCTGCTTTATTTCTCTCATTTCGATATTGGAATTTCACAAAGTAGTTAAATGCTTATTAAAATACAATCAAATCAATTACCTTCTGTTTTTATAATCTAATAATAATATAATAATATTTTGGCGCTCACACCAAAGGTTGATGTTTGTCCCAACTTCTCCTACAATTTGTGGTGTGCGTATTGATGTTGTAACACAAATTGAGGGATTTACAGTTTTACGCCGACTCCGAACGACAGATGATTTTTGTGAGAAGTTTTTTACAGCAGAAATTCTCTCAGAGCTTTTAACGAGGGCTTTTCATACATGCATTGGCTGCAAAATCGACCCGTATTATCAGCGCTACAAACTTAATCGCCTACATTTGGTTGGTGAACAAGTACTTAAAAGTGTGTAATTATAATTTATTTCGCTTGGCACAAAAAAATTGCCTGCCGAGGGACGACGTTAGCCACGATTTGAACCTGGGACCTACTGAATGAAGCGTGCACACTCTACGCACTCGGCTTCTTTATTTTTAAAAAGTTTCAATAAACATCTACGTAAATTCACAAAGCTTTTAACCAGGGCTTTTCATACATGCATTGGCTGCAAAATCGATGCGCAATATTATCGCCACAAGCTTAATTGCCCACATTTGGTTGGTGAGCAAGTACTTAAAAGTGTGTGATTAAAATTTATTTCGCTTGGCACAAAAAAGTACTTTGTATAAAGACCGAGCATAGGTCTAATTATTTCTACAATACTTTTATTAATTTCTTTGCTATAGATTCTATAATGACTTTTATATGTTAAAAGGAAAATAAAAAACCCAACTAAAATGTATAGATAAGATATTTTTAATATCCTTGTATAGTATATAACGAATACACAAAGAAAACAGTCATTAAAACGATACAAGATATTACACACTCATCAATTTGAAACTTATGGGTACCACTAGGTATTTCATTAATAGCTGGACAGCTTCAAAATTATTGACGGTATAACCACTAGCAGTTTCTTTAGTTTTCAATAGAATTGAAATAAATTTTCCCACAATCTTTTTATATGCCATTTATGGCAAATTCAATACAGCCAGCAAAGATTATGGAAGCATTACAGTTTTTAAATAATACTCCTTTGAGTATAATGAAATATTAATAAAAACTGGATTGAATGTTTTAACACCCAAGTATGAAGTATGAAGATCAAGGTATTTCTATAATGCCTCTTCAACTACACAATCATCTTTAGAAAAAGATGTTGATGAACTAGAGTGGGTGGTACAGAAACTCTTCTTGATAACATTACTGTATAAAACATGGATATTAACCGTATAATAATTGATATGATTTTTGGCAATGATTCAGAAGAATAATCTTTTGCCACAATTTATGCCGGAATAAGGCACTTGTACAGATACATACAATAAAATTATACGATCTAAAATCCGCAGGTTCGACAGAAGAGCATGTACTATTAGATATTCTTCAACTACAAAAGGTTAGAACTGTTACAAATTAAGAATATCACATCAATTTGCCTTCGAAAATTTGCCGGTTGTCTTTAGTAATTTTATCGAAAACGGTAGATTTTAAAGATATTTCTGCGGTTGATGCAAATAATTCATCAACTCAGGAACGTTATCGTCTCATCCGTTCAGATGCTGTGACTGTGTTAGGTATTTTGATTATCATTATCTGCAAATGGTTAAGATTTTCAAAGCAAACGGAGGCATCTTTGATGAACATTTTATCAAAAACTTCTATTGAAGTGTTGAATTCCAACAAAGAGGTGCACCGCACGTACAAGGGATGTTTATGCTTAATAATGCTCCTAGAATAGATCTTCAGGATCCTCTATCCTTTCCCGGTGCTATCGAATTTATAGACACATACATTTCTACAGATTGGTCAGTAAGCCATTGTTTGGCATATCAGAAACATAATCATAGTAGTGGTGGGTAATGACACGTTTTTTGGTGTGTTCACACAATAGCACAGGGACACTATGAGATGTTAATACACTGTGCTAACAGAATTGTGTTATTGCTGTTTAACGAAAATTTGCCATTCTCTTTTGTTTTTGGGTGTCATTTTGAACAAATTAAATGTGACACTAAAAAATATAACAAAAATGATTGATAACACTGCGGGACAAAATTTTGCGGTCGGAGATTTTTAAGTCGATTTAGGGTAATTTGGGGGCGCTGATTACGAAAATAATATCAGTTTTGTCGAATTGGCTCTAGTTTTTCAGATAAAGACTTTTAAATATTTCACGAAGAAACCTTTTAAAAATACCAATATGGATTTAAATTATATTTTTATTGCGCGCCTGTATAAAAATAATAAAAAAAAAAAAATTTATTCTTTTCATTAATTAATTTTAAAAAAATTACAAAAAACTTTTTCTGTAGGACCTCCTATGATGTCGTTGCTCAGGACAATCCCGTATTAAGTTCCAGCAGTAGTCTGCCATTATGTGGTCGCCCCATCGACCTTGGTATCTTTCTTCCATTATTTTTATGTCCTGGTGGAACCGTTCACCTTATTCCTCACTGTAATCGCCTAGGTTGTCCGGGGATTTGTCCAAATCACTATGTAAATAATGTAATTTAATGCTCATTTTAGCTCCTAGTTTGCGAAAATTGAGAATCATATCAGCAACAAGTTTTGTATAGTCTGGTGATTTATGATTTCCCAAAAAATTTGTGACTTCATTAAGAAAGCTTAGCCAGGCTTCAGATTCAATTTGTGACATATGGTTTAAGAATTCAGTGTCTTTTAGAAGGGTACGAATTTGAGGACCATCGAAGACTCCTGCTTCTAATTTTTTCATACTAAGACTGGAAATTTTTTGCACACATATTCGAAACAGTCACCTTTATCAAGGGCTTTGATGAACTGTTTCATTAGCCCAAGCTTGATGTGAAGTGGTGGAAGAATGATTTTTTCTCAGCTTATCAGTTGGTCATGAATCACATTTGCTGTTCCTACCTCCATATTTTCTCTCACCGGCCAGTCCTATCTAATCCAATGTTCATTTCTTGCACGACTGTCCCATAAACATATAAAACAGGGGTATTTAGTATACCCACTTTGTTGGGCCAAAAAAAAATTCACCATCTTCAAATCCACGCATACTGACCACTTATGTTGTGCATACAAAATCTTTGCTAAAACAATTTTTACATTTTCGTATTCTTCTTTTAGTTTGGTACTATGACCGATTGGATAATTGGATAAAATATTTAAACCAACTAACTACTTGCTTTAATAATTTATATAACAAAACTTATTGAGGAATAATTAAATTAATACAGCTGGAACTGGGACATATAATTTTTGATGTGTAAACATCTATAGCCGCGGTAGGGCAAATCTCTTACGCTAATACTACCATAAAAACTCCATATAAAAAAAAGTAAGACGTTTTTGATTGGTCAAGAACGACTCTGTGTGAAAATGCGTGTGCCGTCTGACGTATGTGTTAGTATTATATTGACCCAGAAAGCAAAATCAATTATCTTTGTGTTGCATGCAATTAGGCGCATAATTTTTATAAACTATGCGGCTTAAAGCATAGGGTGTTCTCTAAATTTAGATTGACACAGTTTAATCGGTTTGCTGGTGCACGGGAATTAGGAAACAATTTTCAGTGGCATTCACTTATCTTGGGTGGAGATTTTAATTTTAATTTCGCGGAAACAGAAGCGGTACCACTCAATAAATTTTTGTTTGATGCATTCTTTCTATTATTCATAGTTTTATACTTAAGCACCAAAAAAATTCATTTCTCCTTGAAAAATTGCAAATTGCTCATGATTCTCTTCCCACTATTCTCCCCCTATTCTTTGTTTATTATTACTCAAGATATTTCATCCGCAACGGGATTGCGCAATCTTGTATTATATCATTCTTGGTTTGATGGAACAAAAAACCTGTTTGATTTGTCCGAACATACACCTGTCCACTTGACAGCTTTGCCAGATAGAAATGCAGTGAAGAGAATAATGCACGAGTTAATGCCAACAAAGGCTGTTAATGCAGATAAGCTCCCATGTATTATCTACGTTCTTTGGTATTGACACAAAAAGCAAAATTAATTATATTTAATCGGGAGCACCCTGTACCTTTGAGTTGCATGCAATTAGGCGCAAATTTTTACAAACTGTGTGCAAAGAACGTACATTATCTACGTTCTTTGCTGAGTGAATTAGAGCACAGCGTGTTCTCTAAATTTTGATTGAAATGCCCTTATTCGCTTTGCGTTGGTACTACTTTTGAACAGCTGATCGCTTTGTGTTTCTACAACTCAGCTGATTGGTGTTCTTTAAAACAATAAATAAAACGTTTAAACTGGAGGTATATAACCGAAATGCAGGTAATATTCATGTTTCTAAATAAATTACAGGTCAAATACTAATATTAATTATTATTGAATGCCCATGATACCTTTAAAGATACAACCATTATTAACGAGATTGTAAAGTATTATATAGGCGTTAATATTTCTAAATACTGCAAATTTAACAGTTTACACATCTACCTTGAGTTCAAACACTCACATGTTTTTTTTCATTAATTTCTTAAGTTTCGTTTATCTCAAGAACTAGAGCCAATCCAAAAAAAGTAAAAACACAGTTCGTAAGCCTGCTACTAATGTTAATAAAAATTATTAACAAAATCATGGCCGCAGGTTTTTTTTTAATTTTTGTTACGCAGTGTAATTTGTTGAATTTTCAAAAAACTTACATGAAATTTAAATATGTAAGCCATAAGTATTGAATGTTTAGCATTCACGCGCGACTTATCAATATTTTAAAATCCATCAATATCGACCACGATTCGAAAATCGCAATAAATACTGAACGAATAGCAGTCGCAAAAGCGCAAAGCGCAACTTCAAAGTCTTCCTTCTACTGAAATATTTGTATTTGATTTTGCCTTACTATATAACATATCTTAAATCAATTAGGAGACCAGAAATAATGATGATAACTGATCCTTTCTTTAGAGACGGAAATGACATTCCACTGAGGGACGGTAGTGGTTTCGTTGAGGGAAATGGTAATGATTTACCATCCATAGCGGGACGAAATTCGTGATATCGTTGAAAATGATAACGAAAAACATGTGTTGCCACCATATTCCAATGGAGGAAAATCGAAAAAATATGATTTATTTGAACAACGGGAGCTTGAAAATATCGTATCAGACTTCGCGTTGATGTCGACCTTGAGGCAAATTGGCAAAATGTCTTATCTATTGCAGACAATGAATTCAGGGGTTTAGCGCTTCCCGAATAAATTCTGACAAACAATGATAGTGACTCTGATGATAATATCATCAAAAATAGTAATCGTTTCGATTATTGTTTTTGGTGATTTAAGGCAATTGTCTCCAGTTAGAGGCAGCTAGATTTTTTCTTCCAATCCCAGCAATGTTTATAATCCTCTGTGGGATTTATTAAAATATTTTCAGCTTTAATCGAAAGCCGGATAGTTAGTTCAAATCAAGTACCCGAAGAAGTAATTCTTTTATTCTGGTCCAACGAAGAGGCTTATAAATTTAATAATCTAAACTTTTTTAAAATTCCAACTCCAAGCAGATTCTCAAAAATCTCTAAATATCGTAGATCGAAGGATCTCACTTTTTATTAAAAAAACTGTTTCACAAATGCACACTAAACTTCTGGCTCTTCAAAAATTAATTTTAAATTTTGAGGGTCTTGCAATATCATAGTTAATCTGTCAGATTGGCATTGTTATTAATTTTCTTTTTTCGATACGAAGTAAGATAG
This sequence comes from Anomoia purmunda, assembly GCA_951828415.1. Classification (NCBI taxonomy): domain Eukaryota; kingdom Metazoa; phylum Arthropoda; class Insecta; order Diptera; family Tephritidae; genus Anomoia; species Anomoia purmunda. The sequence goes on along the minus strand of OX639998.1, from coordinate 74,983,039 downwards.
GTAATTAACGGTTTAAATCAGATTATTTACGATTTACACGTTAATGGGGCATGTGGTGAGACTTTTTTCAATTGAACTGAAAGAAATAAACGAGTCATATTTTTGATGCATTTTGGTTATTGGAAACCAAACAAAAATACCATCACGAAACCAGTAGAGCAATTCACTAACTTATTTTAACGATATTCGCATCGTTAACTCATCTTAACGAAAACTTTAACGATGTTGCTATGCAGCAGTCATTTTTTAATGAGTTTCGCATTCGTCGAATCAACTGTTGTCGTTAGCTAGTCGATTAACGAAAACTAAACGACAACAAATTTGATGTTGTTAACTCAATCGAGAAAAGAAAAAATTCGTGATTTCAAGGTAAATAAAAGAAAAAATTTTAAATTTGGTGATTTGTTTCCTTGAAATTAAAAAAGGAACATTAAATTATATGTTTTGAATATTTGGCTGTAATTTACCACGAGGTGACGAAGAAGTAAGCGCTTCAACAGTGGATCGAAGTTTGCTTCGGGATGTGGACAATCCCTTTCATTTGATTGCAACAGAAAGTGAGGTGATGACCCAAGCTGCTAAAGAAATGCTTGTTTCAGCGTGGTCACACTGTGTGGGAGGCACTATTGGTGTCACGAGAACATACTCCTCAAAGTTTATAATGCTATAGTGTACATACATTATACATTACTCTTCACTCTACATATGTATAACTCAATAAAGTCAGAATTTAACGTGCACTCAGAGTAAGCGCATCTCTTATTTGTTAACGCATCCGAGTCTTCTTGTTACATGGTGCCGAAACCCGTTTGCTCGAAATAATGTGGGACAAATAAGAAACAAAATAATTAATTAATCAAAGTGCAGAAAGAAAATAATTAATTAATTAAAGTGCAGAAAGACTCCCTGTGAAAGGCTCTTCGCCTAACGCATCGAAAAGATAATAATCAGAAATTGAAGTAACGGAATCCTTCGACGTAAAGAAGAGAAAGGCAAAATATACTAAATCATAATGGTAAAACCACCAAAACCATTGCTGATAGACAACGATGTGGGCATGGCACGCGAGTGGAGTGAGTGGTTGGGATCGTACGAATGCTATGCCCTTGCAGCGAAGGTCAACGACGAAGAAACGCCAATTCAATTTGCAAATTTCAAAACTCTTGAATTGAAAAAAGCGTCAAACAGGAATTACAAAACGTGATAAAATTGGGCGTGACTAAGAGCGTCAGCGGGCCTACACCAGCAGTTAGTCCAATGCTAGTTGTTAATAAAGGTAAGATACGTGTGTGTATGGGCCCAACAGCATTGAACAAAAACATTAAACGCCGAATGTACCCGCTGAAAACGATCAAACAAGTAGCAGCAAAAATACATGGTAGCAGGTTCTTCACTAAACTCGATTGTCAGAAAGGATTTCGGCAAATCATGGTCACAGAGCGAACCTCAAAATACTTAACCTTTTCCACGCCGCACATAGGTTTCTGCTAGTGCATACTGCGGCTAAAAATATAAGGAGTTGTCGCAGGACAATGACATTTGGTACATCATTGTTTTGGATTCCAATCAAGAAAAAAATGAAAAAATCAAAATCACGCCCCCTATTTTACGCCCACCTCCCATATAAGGTGAAACTTAATTTTTGACCTACAGCACTGATTTTTGGTACATAGCATTTTTATGACATTATATATGTTGGTGTTAAATTTCAATAATATCCGCCCACTTTTACGACCACCTCCCATACAACTAAATTCTCTTTTATCAAGTCTCTTTTAGCAACTTTTTTACATCTTCGTGACATTCTAATTTTTTTAATTTTATTTTAGTACGAAAAATGTTTATGTACGGATCCGAAGACATTAATAAGTGATGCATCACATCTTCGTTAGTGGATAAGCGTCCAATTCTTCTGGAATGATACATCCTATAGTTCCTGTAATCCTTGTTGCGTGCTTCTTGTGCTTCCTCAGATAACATTCCTATAAAAAAACATTACAACTTGCATAAATTAAGATATCAAATTAAAAAAGGTTAACCAAAACTCACCTATTGGTAAAATAGCCTCTGAAATAATTTTGCTGCCATGAATTAAAACTTTGTGAACAGTTATGGGCATATAATACCAGCCATAAGGTCAACATACAGTTTGGCGGTATCCAAACAATATCTATAGAATTTGTCTGTATCAATCGACTTCCTGCAATTGATTGTGGCCAATATAATTTTAAAGCGATGATCCAGTTCTTCGTTTACTCCAGTTGCATCAGATGTTAGAGCAGGATTTTCAAAAAATCGTCTAGATATATTCCCGTCATTTGTTGTGCCCATTCCTTGTTTCACTACGTCTACATTGATACCCAGTATTTGTTTCAGATTGTCTTGAATAGCTGCTTTATTTGCTTGCAACATCCACTTGAGTCATGTTTCTGTCGTAATAATTTCAACAACTATGTCAATATCACTATTGGTATCCATTAAAAGATCACATATTCTTAAATAAGAAATTTTAAAACTTTCCATTGCAGCACTTGATATCACTTGACCTCTAATCACTTCACACAACAAAATGTTAAGAAATCAGTGCCAAAAACAATTGCATTCAAAGGCAAACGTTTATAAAGTACGCTATATATTCCATACTTTTGGGCGGTAACTTGCCATTTTAGAGTATCTCATTGTTTTTTTCAAGGGGGGCAATTTGGGGCAGCTGAATTTTTTTGTATCGTTTAGCTGAGACTTCAGGCTTTAATTCGGTATATGTATGTCGACAGCGGTAGACAGCGCTAAAAAGATGCACCACTTTGAATTTGAAGAACATTGAAATTTTGACGTCCAAATTATGTTGTTCCACAAAATTTTTTATGCATAATTTTTTTCCATGGATTTTGATGCAAATTTTGTCTTTGCTACATATTATAAATGAAAAATAATAATAAAGTTGAAATCAATGATTTGACTTTTGAATAAATTTTTTGCTAATTTTGATGTTCTCCACATTTACCAACTTTGGGCAGTTCTGGACAAAAAACTAATGCAGATAGAATCCTAATACTTTGGGAAAATAATGTATAGATAGTTGGTAACAAACTGTGAAATTTTCATTCAAATCAGACAACATGCCATTTTTGAATTTAAGCCACGGAAATCCCTATGTGCGCCGTGGGGTCGATTTAGCTATCTTCGTATGCCATTCGGAATTTCGTCAGCGCCAGAAGTGTTCTGCGAGGTTAGGAATCGAACTTTAGAAGGCATAGAGCGATGTGAGGTAGCTATGGACGATATTTTCCTACATGCACCAACACTAAGTGAATTAAGAGAAACGACACGTCAAGTGATTAAAAGGTTAACAAACGCTGGCTTTACATTGAATAAAGATAAATGTGAGTACGAAAAAAGTCGTTAAAGTTTTCAGGCCATATTTTTACCGAAGATGGCTACAAAGCAGATAAAGACATGGTTAAAGCAATATGTCTGCTCAAAACACCTACCTGTGTCAAAGAGTTGCAGCGACTATTGGGCATGGTAACATAAGTATCTTGGAAAATTTATCAACATCTTATCACAACTAACAGAACCATTACGCCCACTGCTCTGCAAACAAAATGCATGGAGGTGGGAGCTGGAGCATACAAAAGCTTTTGAAATGATAAAAAGTACATTGACAAACACTCATGTTTTGGCGTACTATGACGTAACAAAACCAGTGAAACTGTCCGTGGATGGCAGCAGCAAATCAATGGGGGCATGTCTTTTACAACGAGGTAAACCAGTGGGGTACGCTACACGTGCATTTACAAAATCACAACAAAAACAACCTCAAATTAGCAAAGAAGCTTTGGCAATCCTTTTTGGTTGCCAAAAGTTTCATGACTACATTTACGGAAAAGAATTAGAAGTCGAAACGGACCTCACACCCCTTGAAACGATTTTCAACAATCCAATTCAGAACGCACCAATTCGATTACAAGGTGTGTTGTATGACATTTTACAATATTCGCCAAAAATCAAATACACAAAAGGAACAATGATACCAATCGCGGATGCTTTGAGCCGTGATTGTGAAGCGAACGAAGTCGATCAAGATGAACCAGTATATTTTATTCATGCAATTGGCAACAGCATGCGCGAAATGTTATTACGAGAAACCGCTGCAGACATTGAATTGCAAACACTCAAGGCGGCTATCATGAAAAAATGGGCGAAAGATGAAACTAAAATACCAAAAGTTATAAAGAAGTATGCGCCGTTTAATCATGAAATTACCTATGAGGATGGGTTGTTATTGAAGGGTAACAAAATTATCGTACCAAATAATTTAATACAATCTATCATTGCAGAAGCTCACATTGGTCACTCTGGTATATCCACAACCATTCATCGTGTTCGTCAGTCTTTCTTCTGGAATGGTTTGACGATTGATGTAAAAGACTTCGTTGACAGGTGTGCGGTATGCCAGCAAAACTCAACGGGCAAACCAAAAAGAACCTTTAATTCTGCGTGACATACCAGAATATCCATTCCAATTAGGGTCCTCAGATATTTTCAAATTTAAAGGCGACGACTTCCTTCTGATCGCTGATCACTACTCCGGATTTAGGGACTTCAGAAAATTAAAATCAGCATCGTCAGCAGAGGTTATTTTGTTATTACGTCAGTGGTTTTCCGTTCACGGAATTCCTGAAATCCTTGAATCAGATGGTGGGCCACAATACACTAGCAAAACGTTTAGAGATTTCGCAACTAATTGGAATTTCAAACACAAAATTTCATCACCACACTATCTCCGATCCAATGGTTTCGCAGAGCGCAATGTTCAAACAGCTAAGGGTATCCTCAAAAGGTGTTTGCACGATGGAAGTGATCCATATTTGGCGATGTTGCTACTACGAAATACTCCGCGAAATGATGTTTTAAAATCCCCTTGTCAACGATTATTTAGCCGTCAAACGCGAACAATCCTGCCGAATGAGAAGCTAAATTTGATGCCAAAAATCGTTACGCGTGTTAGTGACAAATTGCAGGAGCTGCGTGAGAACCAGAAACACTATGCTGATCGAGTTGCGACCCCGCGCCCATCATTTAAAATGGGAGAAAACGTCAGAATGCAAACTAACCATCGCGAATGGAAACCAGCCAGAGTCGTTGAATTGACAAAAAATTCTCGTTCAGTCATAGTGCAAACTCCCGATGGAAAAAAGTATCGCATAAATAGCATTCATCTTCATACAACAAAAGCGAATATGCCCTCACCAATTTCTCCAACAGTGGGATTCGAAGCACATAGTGAGCACGGATCCCCGCAGCAAAACAAACAAAATACCAGTTTAGAAGAGAAAGAGGCGCGTCTTCAAAGCCACGATTCTCAAAATCTACCTTCCAGCCCGAACGCAGACGAACAAAGCAAAGTAACCCGATACGGACGAAAAATTAAGCCTGTTGATAAATAGGATTCTTCAAAATATTAAAAATATTACACTTAAAGACATACAAATATATTATATAATTTTAGTTACGGAATATGAATTACAAAAATAAATTTTTTATCTACATGTACATACATATAATATGAATGAATTCAAACCATAGAAAACAAAAATTGTAATTTTTCTCTTAAAAGAGAGAGGATGTCACAAGAACATATTCCTCAAAGTAAATACATACTCGTAATACATATGTTATGTTTATAATGCATGCTATATTGTACATACATTATACATTACTCTTCACTCTACATATAACTCAATAAAGTCAGTATTTAACGTGCACTCAGAGTAACCGCATCTCTTATTTGTTAACGCATCCGAGTCTTCTTGTTACAATTGGGATTGTCGATTGTACTCATATGTAAATATATCAATTTTTCTTATGCCAACCACTATATCCACCATTCAGTTAATGTGCAAATGATAAAAGCAAACTTTTATCAAGGATCCAAGTATAAAAACTGAAGCATAGTTTAGTTTTTATAATGGGGAGGCATGGTGAAACAATGAATCATAGATTGCATCCGTTACCCGATAAATGCCGGCTCATGGATATTCCCCATTGCTCACTTACGGGTCGTTGATAGCAACCAGTTACGAAGAATCTTAAAGCCGCTAGAACCTATCATTTTAAAAGATAAATGATTCTATTTAAAAAAAATGTAAAAATACAATATAAATCATAAATACGTTGGAGCACAACGCGAATTTTGAAAACGGAAACCATGGCATATTTGCAGGTGATTCCGGATATTAATTGGAGTCGAGTTGATGTCTATTCTACCAAACCACTCAGCGGAGAGTCCGGAGCTCTGCTACAATGGAACATTGCAATATATAAAAAGAATTATAAGTGTTTGTAGTTTGAAACAAACTAGTATCTTATTTCACTTTAATGAAATATAGTAAAAACGTTAAAATTTATATTTGGCAGCACGCATACGTTTGTTTTTTCTCTATTCCTCTTTGGGTTTTTTCCTTATTTTGACATTTAGTTTGACAGACGTTCCACTCTTTATCACTTTGAATAAATACAACGAGACAGCTGTTAGGTGTCGTTAAGAATAAGTTAGTGAATCGCATAATCGTTAGTGCAATCGACAAATATTGTCGTCACCATTTAAAGTTAGTGAATCGCACTACATATAAACCGTTGAGTTGGAAGGCATGAAAACCCTACAATATTCAAACTGAGTTTACTATTTAATATTCTATATATAGTGAATGAAAGCTTTCACAGATTTGGTATACTAAGTATTTAAAGTTTAAGCAAAAAAGGGCTATAGTGAAGGAAATGGGTGTAGGTGCGCAAAGTTCAAATATTTTGGAGAGAGTTAGACTCTTTAAAAATTCTGAGACACAGATTACTTCATTTAGTTTAACATTAAAAACCACTGCTAAATATAAGATCACTGTTGATATAAACACAGGTAAAGAGTTAGTGAATGGTGCAACTGCCCAACTTATGCTGCTTTATTTCGAATCTTCTATGCCAGCAATCCTTTGGCTAAAGTTTTTGGAACCATCTGTTGATTTGATGGCTGGGTCAAAAAATGCTCATTACGACGGCACCAATTAAAAAAGACAGTGAAAGCTTTTCAATATAAAAAAATGAGCAAATAACAAAAAAAGAACACAATTTCCGGTTGTTCCCGTAGAATGAATAACAATCCATAAAAGCCAGAGTGCTACGTATGTATAACAAAGTATTTGTATTTACATCCGAGCTAGGATGTATAAAGAACTGATTGATTTACCTCTAAAGCCCTAACAACAACGTTTAACTCCATGCTTTCTCGAACATCAAAACTTCACATTTTATTTCATAATGTCCAGAGACTTCACGCTCATATTGATGGTGTTGGAAACAATTATCTGACGCTTTCTTCAGATATTCTATGTTATGTTGAGACGTGGAGTTTTCCCTTTGAAAGTTTTGAAATTCCAGGTGTTAATCTATTAAGTGAGTTAAGGATAGCTAGCACCGAAACTCGAAATAGGAATAAACGAGGTATTTCTATAAGTATAGACGCAAAGGCTGAAATTTCTTCTTCATTTGAACTTTGTAGAATGAAAAACATATATTCTGGGCGAAAAACTTTAGCAGCTGTTCTATTTACAAATAATAATATGTTTGTGCTTGGTGCTCTACAGAAATTCAGTTTTCTCAATCGGAGACCTGGAAGCAGAGCTCCGCGATATTCCTAGCAATGACATTTGTAATCAGAATGTCATTATTTTTGGGGAATTTAATCTATGCCTAAAGTCTGCAGAGAATAGAATAGAAATGTTCCTTAAGCAAAGCAGTGTTGGATCGCTCTTAGGTTTAGAATGTTCTTCCTTACCTGCAGGGTAATATTGTTAACGTGATAACATATGAATCGGTTCACAGTGACCATGATAGTATTTGCATTTATGTCTCTGACTAAATTTCCCTATTTTAATTTCATGGGTAACATTAATAAATTTATATATTATAATTATTATTTACATATATTTTATAAGAAAAATATTATAAGTACTTTACAAATATAATTTTAAAATGGTTTAATATAATAAAGAATAAATATGTACAAAATATAAAAAAACATTTTAAAGATTATATTTTGATATAGCGTGTGAAACAATACTTTCTTAATCATATAACAATACGCAAACACCAGAGTTGAAAGCATGCAAATTTCTTTTTGTTTTTATTTTAAATAAAAGTCGTTCAAGTTTTCAAATTGAAGATTATTGCATTCACTGGTTTTGTTGGTATTTAAAGTTCGATTGCACCCGAACTTAGACTCTTCCTTACCTATTTGAGTAGAAATTTAGACAATAATGGTTATTTGCAGTCCCTGATACATTTATTTTACTTACTTTTTCTTTTCAATTTTGATGTTTTGGACTATGAAATCAATTAGCTGAACTTAAATAAGATAAATTTAATGTTAAAATTGCTTTCTTGAGCTACTTATACGCCAAATATTAGTAGACTATTTTTACTACAAATTTATTGCTGTTTGTTATTATGATACTTTTTTATTTTGCAGTATGATTGATATTATGACCGGTGGAATGTTACCTAAGGATTTAGGGCGAAATTTCTGTCGTTACCCGAGCACGTCTTTCGGGGCAGAAAAGTCCGAAAGTTTACCAATTTCGTTAGTCGGCCTGAATGTGGTGTACTTCAGACACGTCCACCCCTTTATAGGAACGATTCCAGAAAGTAAAAGGATTACAACATATTTTCTAATATAGTTATAATTTCTTTGATTTCAATTTTCCATACCGCTAGCAACCTTCAACAAAAATATTTTTTTTTTATTAATTGAATTGAATATTCGTGTTTAAGCCAGTGGGAAGCCTTTACAAAATATATATGTATGGTAATCCAGGTTATTAGCTATTTATGTGTAAAATTATATCAAAATCTGGCCAGCATTATCAGCGTTAAGGCATTATAAACCCGAGACTTTAAAAAGGAAAATTAATTAAATTTATAATAAAAATTATGAATTAGAAAGCTCTGTCCCACTCTATAATATTCTCATACAGCACAAATCCAAATATTTCAGAAAATTATACCAATATCCTCTTAAGATTCTAAATAACTTATCTTTCTCCCTTGTTATGAACAGGTCAGCAACATCCGCGTCTAGCGCGCGGAGAGTCATATTCATGTGGCTACAAACCGTATCGGTGTGAAATTTGTAACTATTCGACAACGACCAAAGGTAATCTCTCTATTCATATGCAATCTGACAAGCATTTGAACAATATGCAAGAGTTGAATAGCTCACAAAATATGTTGGCGGCTGCTGTTGCTGTTGCTAGCAGTGGGAAAACGGATGTCGGTTCCAAAATGCTGCTATCGAATAACATGGCAGTTGCTCAGCAACAACAACAGCAGCAACAGGTGCAGGTACAACAATCGATGTCACAGTCCCAGTCGCAATCGTTGGTTGGGGGCAGCTCGTCAATTGGCGTAAGCGGAGGATCCTCTGGCAACGATAGTGGCCGTACTAGTGTTGATGCTACTGGAAATCCCAGTGTGATTCTCAATAAAAGTAAACCGTCCTTTCGTTGTGACATTTGCAGTTACGAAACATCAGTGGCTCGAAATCTACGCATCCATATGACCAGCGAGAAGCATACTCACAATATGGCTTCATTGCAAAACAATATCAAGCACATTCAAGCATATAGCTTATTGCAACAGCATCAGCAAGTTGTCGCTGCTGCAGCTCAACAGCAACAACAACAACACCAGCAACAATTAACGACTGCGACACAGGCCGTATCACAATTACCAACGCTGGGTAGCGGCTTAGCTAGTAGTTTCGTTCCAGAAATCGCTTTGGCCGACTTGGCTTATAATCAGGCCCTTATGATACAATTGCTACAACACAATGCTGTAGCTGTTAACCAGCAACAGCCTCAACAACAAGAACAGCACGAGCCTGTCTCCAAACTTCAATTGAAGGCATCGCCGAGCTCCTCACCACGTTCTATGCAACTTGAACAGCCAGCGACATTGCAACAACAACAGCATCTACAACAACAACAGCAAATTCCACAGTTGCGACACCAATTGCAGCACTCGTATTCACCGAACAGCGGTTCACCTACATTGCTGCTGTTGACTGATCCTTTTGGTACCAGCGATATAAATTTGTCTTCCAGCGTTAGTGGCGGCTGCAGTGGCGATGAAACGCTTGAGGCCCCTGTTCGCGCCGATCCCTGTCCAACTAGCCTATACAGCTGTTTGGTGTGCGATGTTTTCACCTCGAATAGTTTGGATGAGCTCAATCAACATTTACTAATCGATCGCTCACGAAATAATACCGTGGCAACAGTAGCAAGTGTTGCCGCCAGCGGAAACAATAACAGTGCCATTAGTGCAGTCAATATGGAAGTAATGGTCGTATTAAACAACAACTACATTTGTCGTTTATGTAACTATAAAACAAATCTAAAGGCAAACTTTCAGCTACATAGTAAAACCGACAAACATCTCCAAAAACTAAATTATATTAATCATATACGTGAAGGTGGATCACATAACGAGTATAAGCTCAAGTATTTGCAATTAACTGCAAATTCAGTGCAGCTAAAGTGCAACTGCTGCGACTTTTATACAAATTCCATCCAAAAGCTATCTTTGCACTCGCAGCATATGCGACATGAAACGATGCGTATAATCTTTCAACATTTATTGCATATCATGCAACAGAATAACTTTGAAAATACACAAATACAACAGCACACAAAGCTAGCGACTGAAATCGGTGGCAGCATTCGTGGACCACACGGCGGTAATATAGGTCGCGAGAGTAGTGCTGTGGGTGAAACCTCTAACAGCGCTATTACAGCTAAGGACATGTCAAAATCATCTGAAAAATCTCTAGCATGCCAATTGTGCAATTACAGCACATTTACACTACTAAATATGATCCAACATGTTAAGAGTTTGCGCCATATGCAAGTAGAGCAGTTTGTGAGTCTTCAACGGCGCAGCGAACAGCTTGATGTGCCTAGCCTAGATGACGTATTCAAGATAGTTGAACACCCCATATTGCAATCGTTGCAACTTTCTGCGGCTGCTTCTCAAGAGGGTAAGTTCAACTTAAATTGGAATATGTATAGCTATCATTTATATAATATTGCAGACGTTTCCAAAGTGCGTTAACTCAAAATATTTAATTTCTCGCAAACACAATTCTCAGTTTCTTATTAATTGCATTATGAAAGTAGACACTAGGGGCTCGTCTGTCAAAAATTATTAATAAAAATTGTTTTAAATTTTTTTTTTAAGTTGCGGCGCAGTTTTAACAAAAGTCCACGACAATCATATATGTACATATGTATGTACATATGTATGTATGTGGCGGTTGTTCAATCAAGAGTATGTTGTTTCTTTTGATGTCGAATTAAGACTAAAGATTTATTGTTTTAGCTTAAATCGTGCTGACAAGTGCGAATCGCTATTTGATACAATTATGATGCTACACTATTACTAATTTATAATATAATGCCTTGTGCAGAAACGCATAGTCTGGTTGATTGCAAAAGCAAAGCTCATGGTTGTCAGTGTTGAGACATCTTTCCCCTTTTTAGGTGAACTGCTCGGTATAAAACCTTTAAATCTTTTAAAGGTTTCATCTGCGGACTATGTTTAGGGCGGTCCGAGCACACCCCCAAGACTTAGGATTTTATCAAACTCAAGATTATCAACTCGTTTTGAGCCCATTCACCGAACGTGCTACGCGCTTGATGGTCATTGGGCTTCAATTCTTGCACGAGTTGGATTTTGTAAACCCGCTAACCAAGATCCTTCCGCAAAATCTTCCATAAAGTGGATGTTGTTGCGCGCAATGGCTGATTAACTCATTCGGGTTTTCTTCGATATTCTGCTCCACAGCGCACTTTACGGCGTCTCTGAGGATGCGCATAATCTACTAGAGTAAACGTGGTATAAAACCAATTCATGGTTGCTCGAATTAACAACTCTGCAGGGCGATTAAGTCGGCCGAATATTGGACGCAGCGCGATGTGTCGCACTAGCAGAACCATTATTTTGGTAATAAATTTGCACGATTTGCAAACGTTGTTTCCGAGTAAGTTTGTTCATTATATATATGTATATTAATATATGTATATTAATATATTTTTGTCCTATTTGTTTAGTATCAAACAATAATTTTATGAGCTCAAGGCCAGTTTTTAATAGGAAGAATAATAGAAAAAACAGCAATGGTAGAAGTTATATTTCGGAGATCACCACATCTCCTCATCAGACTTATTGCGGGGATTCGAACTCACGTCCTCTAGCTTATACTCATTAAGGCAAAGCCTAAACGAGATGAGTCAAGTAAGCTGTGTATCCCGTTATTGCTTTTTTCTTCTTCCTATTTTTCCAAACACAATTTCAAGTACGGCAGTCTTCCGCTATTATGTATGTGCACAAATGTGTGGCTGTTGTTGATTATAATAAATTCTATTTGTACTACTATTGTTGTTAGAAAATTGTTATGGTTAGATATACTCATCCATTACATTTACCATATACATATATATTATTTATATTAATATTTTTTGGCCTATTTTATATCACACAATAATTTTATGAGCTCAAGGCCAGTTTTTAATAGGACGTTTGGAGTAGAAAAATAGCAATAAATCGATATGAATTTGTTTAACCAAATATTTTTTGCATACATTTTTTTTAAACAATCAAATTTTTTAAAGTGTTCTTCACGTTAAAAAAAGAAACTATTACCATAATATTGTTTATCATTTGTCGTTTCCGAGACATTAGAGAATTTGTCACTCGGTGCGCTCGCCGGAACGCTTCGTGCGACACCGATGCTCGTCAGTACCCGCTCTTGGTTCTTTGCGCTAGTTAGGACTCTGCGTGAAGAAAAAATAAATAATATATATTTTCTAACAAGAGCTCCTTGTTTATTTCAGGAATGTCTTACATTTAGATGATTAAATGTATTTATACTATTTCTATTGGTTGATAATTAATATTGTTTCTTTAGTGATTAAGACTGTATTTGAATACTATTTCTATAAATATTGTTTGTTTGGTGATTAAGACTGTATTTACTTGTTTTGTATAACGTTATCATGTTGTTTATGTGAGATAGCATAGAGTATGCTTGCATTAGTGTGTGCTTGTATGTACTATGTTATCAGGTTAGGAAACAAAGTGTATGTTTGCATTTGGTATGTTATTGTTTATCACTACTTGTGTTTGGAAACAATGATAACTATATGTATGTAATGTATATACTAACTTCGGTAACTCTCCCCGGGGTTTAAAATGAAATGTCCTCATTTCAAGTCTGCTGTAGTCGGAGGAGTTCGGCTTCATATGTTCTCTTGAATGTTGAACGTCTCTTTTCCTCTCGTCGGTTTCGCCGACATTGACTTAATTTTATATATAAATAAATTGTTAAGGTAAAAATAATTATGAAGAAAATAAGATACAGTGTAAATTTTAATGGATTTTCTTCTATGGGTATAACATATTTATATAATTTTTGAATAAATTGAATTTGAGTTAGATTCTAATATTTGCAAGACTTCTACTTTCTCGTTATGGTGTTCATGAATAACATTTTTTATTTCTTCTTCATGATTCACATATGTATTGTTATCTATACTTGTAGAGATGTTAAACTGTATTAAATGTAGTCCATTTACTTTTAAACCATTCCAAGTATGTTCATTAGTTATTACAATATTTCCGTGGTCTAAAATTTGTATTGGAATATTATTTTCTTGTATTATGTTACATTGAGCTTTTTGATTTGATTCTTGTTTACAAATACTAGTGCCTAAATAATTTTTGCATTTTGATACAATAATAAATTTGTTATTACATTTTGAAACCTTTTGTTTCAATTCATATTTGCCTTGTTTATATGCTAAAGGAATCAATTGATACAGTGACATTTATTTGAAATTACAGGATATTTATATGTACATATATGGTTATTACTGCGCTGTTAAACATGCATACATGGATTTCAGAATATTCTAGTATATTGATTACAGGAACATTATATATTTCATTGTGGATTACTTCCTTTACTTCTTTTAAATTTAACGTGCCTGAATAAAAGTTTCCTAACCTTGCGAAATTGAGTGTATTCGTAATACTTTCTAATTCTTTAAGGACTTCTGTCATAACTAATTCCTCTGTAATTGATTTAGGATCAAGGGTTTCAAGTATTTTTTCGAATTGTGAATTTATTTTACGTTGTTCGTTATTGTTTTCTATCAATTGGTTTAATCCTGTTTTAATTTCTATTAAATCCTCATGATCGGGAGTCCCTGTTATAAATTTTGGCTCTATAATCTGGTGGTATTAATTGTGTTTTTAAAGTTTCTATTCTACTTATAAGTATTTCCTCTTGTTGTGACTCTTGTATTCTATAGTGGGACCTCCTTATGTTTTCGTATGGGGCTAATATAGCGGATAAATTTGCTATGTGATACAGGTAAGCTGTGCTATTAAACATATACATCGTGTAAGCACAAATTTCTTTCCCTTTAAGTCTGTTATTTTGTCGGAAAAACAAGATGAAAAAATAAGTAATAAAATAAATCCGGTTGCTTTCATGTTGCTGTTTTCCTGATACTATCCTTATGTATAATTTTCCCTTTTACCGTCAAAATCGTGTCCCCTCGATCTTCTTTTACTTGGTGTTTGATGTATTTTGCCGAAGTTTTATTTCGTCGGTCTGTTTTGCTGTAAATTATATCACCTTCCTTGTAATTAATAGTTCGCCGATTTTTATTATGGTACCTTAAAAGTTGGTGCTGCTTCTGCTCAAGTGTTTCGCGGATGTCAGGATATTTTTCACGATTAAAAAACACGTCCTCAGGTTTATATCCTGTACTAGAATGAATAGTTTTCTTGTATTGACGTACAGCATTCAGTATTTCTTCTCCTGGTGCTGTTTTATTTTCAGCTGCTAGGCTTTGTGTTATTTCAATAAGCGTGCTGTGCACCCGTTCAATCTGAACGTTTGATTTGGAATGGTGTACTGGTGTAACAGAATGTGTTATTTGTAGTCGGCTATATACTGATTTTGCCATATTTCCTATGAATACGCTCTCATTATCGGTCATGAGATATTTTGCGTTTGAGTGAACTTGTGTGAGAACTTCCTCAATGTATTCGTGGCAATGCAACTTATGGTGCCCACAGTCACCGACGTGTCCGTCTGCCGTGTCTGTTTGTCGGGAGATACACAAAATTGAGCAAAACTTGTGCCCGCGCGTATGTTTGGTAAACAAACTTTGCGTACATAAAACTGTGTTTGTATGCATCAACACAATGTTGCCATTCCTTTGTTTGCATACATTCTTTTACACACATCCGCGTTGTCAATTACAATTTTTCATTGTATAATAAACCAAAGCCAAAAACCAACAAATGCAAATAGTTCATTTATCTATAATTAACATTATTAAACATCGATTTTAAATTAATTTAATAAAAATTTAAATTTTTATAAGGTTATTTTGTTAATGATTTTAAAAAGTTCTGCTTGGCAACACTGTGCGGTGAGAGAGCACTCAGCTGACACGGCTTCACGGCAAAAATCTAAATTTCTCTGATTACACACGTACACGTCGCGCGTACCCGTGACACGCACACGTTGATGAGTTTGCATTTACATGGCGCTCTCATAAGTTTGATCGTGTCAGCTGACACGTAGCGTACGTTTGCGTCGGTGACTGTGCGCACTATTAGTTTCTAGTTTTCGCATATAACAATATTTCGAGTATCTGTCTATTGAACTAAGATATGTGTTGTTTTTCATGTGAAATATGTCCATTTGTATGTATTCCCCTACTTTTGTTGGTATTGGTGTTTTGCCTATAGGTTGTTTGTTCGGCTGACGCTCATATTTATGTAAAAGACATATTTCGCATGTGTTTGTCTCTGTTCTGCACATTTTTTTTAAGTTGGGCCAGTAATAGTTTAATAGAACCTCTTGAGCGTTGTTTTTGTGATTTCTATGAGCTCTTCTGTGAGTTTGTATAATAATTTCTTTTTGTCTATCGATATTCGTAATATCAGTAAGAAGTTTTTGTGCTTGTACAAACGTATAATTTGGAAATGTACCAATAATATATTTTCCGAAGTGAAAAATTTCTTCATTTTCTACCCTTAAAGCGTTTGTAACGTTTAGTCTGACTACCTCCTTTATTTTGCTGAAAAAATTTTGTGAATCGTTGTTATATATCGTATGTCTAAAATGGTCGGCAAATATTGTTTCTTTTTCTTCATTTTTTCATTATTTCTGTTGGAGAGCTTTGTGCGGAATGAGCTGAGCAATCCGTTGAGGTGTTAATTTGTGGTCGAGAAAGTGCATCTGCTACAACATTTTGATGACCAGGTTTGTAAACTAATTTTGCTCCGTATTCCTCTATTAAGTTTTTCCACCTTTTTAATTTGCTATTTGGATTTTTTTCCGATATAGAATAGATTAATGATTGGTGGTCTGTATAAATTGTTAAATCGGCCACTCCGTATAAATAATTTCCTAATTTTTGGAGTGCCCACACTATAGCTAAAAGTTCTTTTTCGTTGGTACAATACATTTGTTCGGTTTCGTTTAAAATTCTGGAAACAAAAGCGATTGGTTTCCTATTTCGTGCGAGTACAGCTCCTATAGCGAAATTACTTGCATCAGTCGTAAGTTCAAAAGGTTTGGAAAAATCTGGTTGATACAATTCTACCTTCGCTTGTAATTCCATTTTAATTTTTTTAAAAGCCTGTATTGCAGCTTCGTCAAATTTTATTTCTAGTTTTGCGCTTTTATTCTTTTTTACCATGCCTTGTTCTCCTCTGAGATGTATAGTCATGGGTTTTGTTATTTTTAAATTTAATAAATTTCCTATAGTAACTAGCGAGTCCTAAAAATGAACGCAGTTCTTTTAAAGTTTTTGGTTCAGGGAACTCCTTAATTGTTTCAATTTTATTTGGGTGTACAGTTACCCTATTATGCTTAATGATGTGGCCTAAGTATTCAACGGAATCTTTAAAAAAATGCGACTTTTCATTCGAGATCTTCATATTAGCATTATGGAGTGCATTGATTATAATTCGGATATGTTCAATATGTTCTTCGGTTGAAGAAGAATATACATATTAGTACATCATCAATATAAACATATGCAATTTTTTCCAATATAGTCACGCAAAATATCATCAACGCATCGTTGAAATATTGCCGGTGCATTTTTTAAACCAAAAGGCATCCTAACAAATTCATATTTTTCTCCGTTTACTGAAAATGCTGTCTTTTCTCTATCTTTCTCTTTAATGAGGATTTGGTGGAACCCTGATTCTAAGTCTATCGTCGAAAATATTTTAGCTTTCCCTAGACTCTGTATGGTCATATTTATATCGGGTATCGGATATCTATCTGTAATTGTGTGGGAATTTATTTTCTGGAAATCAACAACCATCCGTCTCTTGGGTCTGCCTTGGTCATCGGTGCCCTTTTTAGGAACGGTCCATATGGGAGAATTATATGGGCTTTTGCTCGGTTGAATGATTCCTTCTTTTAGTAACTTATTTATCTCACTTTTCACAAACTCATGGTCTGCCATCGGATAAGGGTATTGCTTAGTCCATATGGGGTCGTCCGATTGAGTTCTAATAGACGCTTGAATTGTTGTTGTGAACGGTAAACATTCTCTTATATAGTCATTTCTTTGCACAATATGAGAAAGTTCCTTTCTATAATTCGCATTATCTAAAGTGTAATTTATTTTTTGTTCTTCTATCCTCTTTTTATATTTAACTTCTGCTTTTAATACTCGTAGTCCCTGTTCACCTAATATCATATCGTATTCATTTAGTTCATTAATTTCATAAAAGGATAAATGATGTCCAAATATTGTAATTACTTTTTTTGATTTTATTACTGAGTATCCATGTAATGTTTTTGTGCGTGTTGGTTTAATTTGGACAGATTTTCCTATATCACAATTGAAACTAATATAATTATTTGTAGTTCCTGTATCTACTAAAACTGTCACTGGTTTGCCAGTCATACCGCATTTTGTTACAATACATGGCAACCCTTTTACACGCCTAAAAAAGTACTTCCTGTTTCATATTTTTCTTCAAAATTTTCTAGGTTTTCTACTTTCTCTTCTTCTTCGACTGTCTGATTTATACTCTGTAATTTTTGAGGATTTACATTTTGATTTGACGGCACTCTTTCTCTTTTAAAAGGGTTATTATATTTACCATAATTCTGGGTAGTACGAACGAATTCTCTCGAGTTGTCTACTTCCATGGGGGCTGGTTTCTGCGGCTGCTGCCGGTGCTGGAATCGCTGGTTATGCCTGAATATTTGTATTCCTGGATTATAGTGGTGTTGCCTGTTCTCGTATCGTGGTGCTGGATGGTTTTCGGGATAGTGATAAGTTGGATTTGATCGCTGCGGTTGTATTCACATTATGGTGATATATGGTACATGCGATAGCATAGGCTGACTCCAAATTTTTTGGGTTATTGCTGTACAATGTACCGCTAGTGTATCTGCTGTTTAGTCCCAGTATAAAGGTACGTACAGCTTTTTCATTGGCATATTCTACCATTGCTGCGTTGTTTTCACTTCCAGACATCTCGATTTTAGATAAGGCTAAATTTAATGCCTTACTGACTTCACTGTGGAATTCGGATAGTGTACGCCTTCCTTGGACTATTCTCTTCATATCGTCCAGTAGGACATATAACGGGTGCTGATCAGCATATGTATAATCTAGTCGATTAATTATCGAGTAGAAATTTAATGTCGTGTTGTGATTTGTCAGGACATTAGCTGCCGACCCAATGATTTTTGTGCGTAGTATTCCCAATGCCGAGTAATATCGAGGGTGTTGCATAAATTCCTTTATGGAATCCATAAAGGTCCAAGCTTGAGCTCTCCAAGAATGGTATTGCGTTTTATCGCCATCAATTTTTGGGAGAGATTTGAATAACTCAAGGTCAATATATGCAGGGTCTGTTATTGTCAAACGGACTTCTTCGTGCTGAGTTATTGGTGTCACTTGCTGGAACGATTCTCTTTCGATAGATGCGATGCGTTGTAGGAAGGATTCCTTTTGATCCTGCATATTTATTTTAAGTGCGGTTATTTGGGCTTTCAAAGCTGCTATTTCGGCTTCCATGGCGTTGCTTATATCCCGATGGTTATCGTATGTACGTTGGTGTTTACGTAGCCGTAGGGTTTTAAAGTGCTCCAGTTTTCTTTTGATATATGTAGCTATTCTTCTTGTTTAAATTTTTCAGAAACTGGTTTTTGTCTTTCTTCAAGACCGTGGATTTATTCTCCTGTATTTCAGGGAGTTGGCTTTTAGATGGCAAAACGTATTGTCATCCCGGTTGAGCCCCCAGTTAGGACTCTGCGTGAAGAAAAAATAAATAATATATATTTTCTAACAAGAGCTCCTTGTTTGAATCCGTTTATTTCAGGAATGTCTTACATTTAGATGCTTAAATCTTTTTATACTTTTTCTATTGGTTGATAATTAATATTGTTTGTTTAGTGATTAAGACTGTATTTGAATACTATTTCTATAAATATTGTTTGTTTAGTGATTAAGACTGTATTTGAATACTATTTCTATAAATATTGTTTGTTTGGTGATTAAGACTGTATTTACGTGTTTTGTATAACGTTATAATGTTGTTTATGTGAGATAGCATAGAGTATGCTTGCATTAGTGTGTGCTTGTATGTATTATGTTATCAGGTTAGGAAACAAAGTGTATGTTTGCATTTGGTATGTTATTGTTTATCACTACTTGTGTTTGGAAACAATGATAACTATATGTATGTAATGTATATACAAGGTGGCGCAAAAGTAGTCCTCCTATCAGAAAATGCTATAAATTTTGCGATTGACCCCTAATGTCAGTTCTGTTTTGACATTTGTGTAGTAAACACATGCGAAATACACGTTAATAAACAATGTTACGCTACACTGCTCCAGAACGCGGAATATTGCTGACTATTTATTTGACCAATAATCGGTCGGTGACTTTGGCACAACGTGAATTTCGTCGCAGATTTCCTGGCCGTCCAACGCCTACTGGTGAAACACTGCGACGTTTAGCCGCTCGCCTCGAAGAGACTGGCACAACACGAGATGCTGCCAGGCGTGGCAGACCCCGGAGTAGCCGTTCTGCAGAGAATATTGCTGCTGTAGTCGAGGATGCCATGGAAGCGCCGTCGACATCGACCAGACGACGTGCCACGCAAATGGGTGTCAGTCGACGGTCTTTACAGCGAATTTTGGTACAAGATTTGAAGATGTTTCCGTACAAAGTCCAGACGGTGCATCAGCTATTAGCTGCTGACCGCCAATCGCGTCTAACATACGCTCACGCCATCCTTAATCACCACTAAGAGGAAGATAATTTTTCATCAAAAGTAATCATGAGTGATGAGGCCCATTTCCATCTTAGCGGGTACGTAAATAAGCAAAATTTATGCTTCTGGGGCACTGAAAATCCGCGTGTAACCCACGAAGAGCCATTACACCCGCTCAAAGTCACTGTATGGTGTGCTGTTTTCGCTGGAGGAGTCATCGGACCTTTTTTCTTCGAAGACGTCGCGGCCCAACGGTTACTGTGAATGGTGAGCGCTACAGAGCAATAATCAACAAGTTCTTTTTGCCGCAACTTGATGAATTGGGATTGGAAAACATGTGGTTCCAACAGGACGGTGCAACGGCACACACTGCACGTGCCACAACCGATATGCTGAAGGATGCATTTCCCGGGCGCCTAATCACCCGTTTTGGCGATTTGCACTGGCCACCAAGATCGCCTGATTTGACCGCTCCAGACTTCTTTTTGTGGGGCTTTTTGAAGTCGCGGGCTTATGTCAACAAGCCTCAGACTCTTGCAGCTCTTAAAGAGACTATCCGTCAAGAATGTGAGGACCTATCGCCGAAAGTTTTGGCCAAAGTGATGGAAAATGCCATAAAAAGGGCTCAAATGACAATCAACTGTGGCGGCGGCCATTTACATGACATCATATTCTCGACTTGATGTAAAAAAAATTAAAAGACCAAATAAAAATAATCCACAAGAAGAATCAAAGTTTTTCTTTTTTTTTTAAATTACAGCCAAAAAACATCGGAAGTTTAGTTTTGCGCCACCTTCTACTAACATCGATAACTCGCTTGAAGTGCATTCAATTGAAAATTCAAGGTTGTGTTTTAAAAGTCTATGTTTGCATAAGGTGAATGATTTAGTTATCAATTCAGTGTCATCAAGTACATGATGTGAACAGAATCTTACTAATCTATCTTACAACTAACGTAATCGCAACTGAATATATCACCATATTTTTTTAGATCAAAGGCACTCGCATTTATATGTACTTTTTATAGCCTTGATCTATCGATATTCTATATATTATGCAATGCTTCACATTAATAATTTTTCTGTATATTTTTTATTATATACTTAATAATTTTCATACATTAGTCACGATTCAATAGGAACATTTAAGTGCATTAACATTTTTAAATATCATTTTGTACGTAGTCATCAATATAAAAGTAGTGGACGTTTAGAGAATAATCATCAGAATTTCTAGATATTTTCCTCACTATTACTATTATATACATCATTCACATATATTATTATATACATCATATATATAAATATATATCTATTTTCGATATTTTCCTTATTTCTGAAACTAATTCCGAGTTTAGGTAGTAATCGGATGTTCGGAACAAGACTTGTCTTTGGAAAAAACTCTACTTTTCATTTGTTTGTTCGCCGATGGTTGAAAATGGTGGTATTGCCGCGTTTTTTTTTATAGCCAATGCTTTTTTCAACCGATTCTTGTTTCTCGTTTCATGTGCATCATGATCATCTCTAGTGCAAAAGTCAAAATCCATGGCTTTGAACGAATCTGTAGCCATGATTGCCAGCAACACGCTTCATACTTGCTTTGTGCGCTAGTCGTTTCACGCTGCCTCCGCCCCTTTACCATGCGACGTTGCAAAAAAGTGCCACTCGGCTTCAATTCCAAAATCCAAAATCCCGAAAAGTAGATACATTTTTTGATATTCCTGCTTCCGAATTTCTTTTTCAGATATGTAACAAGTTTCGTGTTGAACAAATGAACAGAGTCAGCATCGTGAGTAAATTTTTCCGAAATAACAACAAAGCACAAGTGCTGCTCTGAACCATTTTCGCAATAATAAATCACATAAGGGTGAATTGTTGCCTGAGTGTTGGACCAATGGTGAGACTGGATCGCATCTTGGATTTGAAATGTGTAATTTTCTGCAAAATCCAAGGAAAACACGAATTTGTCATGACCAACTGTCCTTTTTTTCAACGAAATATGCTCCTTACGTTTTGGATAAAAAACCATATTTCGAAACTGAAGACAAATCGTTACCTAGCGCCTCTATGAAATGTATTTACCGACAAAGTTTCCGAATTTTTTATCCCATTTGTCAGTCACCTGGAAAAACTTATGACGGATACATTTGTGATCTTTTTCCCCAAAGGATTAAAACACTCATTTGGCCGAACCATTTTTTCATCACTTATTATAACTTATATTTGATCATCATATCAACAAACAACAACAACGCTACTAACATATCACGCTGGAATGAGCGTGCTAGAAATGTGTCTGGCCATCTGCGGAAATTCATGTCTCTGCAAGCGTTCCGGCGAGCGCACCGAGTGACAAATTCTCGAATATCTCGGAAACGACATATGATAAACAAACTTTTGATTACATATTCTTGAAGGTGGTATTGAAGGGGGGCGTTTTGCGCGCATTATGGTAATAGTTTTTTTTTTTAGCGTGAAGAGCACATTAAAAAATTTGATTGTTTAAAAAAAATTTATGCAAAAAGCATTTGTTTAAACAAATTCATATCATAACATATGTAACTACACACGCATGTAAAATTTGGCTCAATTATATTCAGTGGTTTCAGAGATGTCTATTTTTTAATTTAAGTGTGCGAAAAACTTTGACTGACAATACGATAGAATATTTTTTTCGAAAATCGGTGACTTAACGGTTTTTTAGGGGTCCCAGTTCACATGGCTTTACTCAATTACTACTTGGGGAAGTACTGTGATTATGTTTTCATACTTTGTACTTTCTTGTGTAATGTTTTAGTGCAAAATTGCATTTCTGCATGGATAAACTAACCTTCTGGGCAACTTGTACAAAATTGTGGAAGCTTTATTGATTGATTTGCATAAGGATGAGCTAACTCCTCTTGAGTGATGTTGTTCAAATCAATAAGCGAATCACTTAAACTATCCGTCCGTTTGGATGTGTGTGTGCCATGTTGTGATGAACGGAGCATAGTGACAATTGAACTAACGGGGTTTTCAAAGGGACGCTACAAAAGTAGGCCGATAGTGAAAGCAAACGACGCCATATTTTTCCCCGCTCTTTTGACATTTCTCTTCAGTAAGGCTTGCCATTTCATCATGGAAAGATATACGATCCAACAACGAGTCGAAATTATTAAAATTTACAACCGAAATTTGGAGTCAATCGCCTCAACTTTAAGAGCGCTACGTCCAATTTATGGTCGTCGTCATTTCAGGCTGAATAACTTCGTCAATAAGCAAAATATGCGTTATTGGACAGGCAGTAATCCATACGTAGTCCATGAGTCAACATTGCATCCCGAAAAAATTACGGTTTGGTGCGGTTTATGGGCCGGCGGCAACATTGAAAAACTCTGTATATATGTCCATAAGTACATTGTTTTTGGCTAGCAGGATCACCAATTGTGGTAACTAAATGTAAATAAATTATTTGTAAAATTAAGAAAATTTGAAATTTTATTTTCCAAACTTGATCTACATTTGACACAGAAAACCTCCTTAATAAAAATTTTAATGCTATCATTACATTTTCAGATGAAAGTATAGCCTTACATCTTTAATTGTTTTCTATAAAAATAATAATTATTGTTATCATACTTTGCCTTGTTTTACATATATGCGAAAAGTAAGTAGTATTAATATTTTTACGCAAACAATGCATTTTTTGTATTAATGAAAGATATAAATTATTCAGCAAATGCATAGAAAATTACTTATTGAATTGGTTCCCGAAAGGCGGGGAAATGCCAAATCATATAACACGTGTTTCCTTATAGCGGTTATCCCTCGACAGCCAACGACAAATCTTCTAGTTCATTTCTGCTCATTTGCATCAGCAGTGATCATCTGTGTATCAACCCTTGTGAATATTTATCGACTTCCTTCATTCTCATCGTTTCACATTTCGAATTTCGTCGCCGGACATTTTCATTCGTGACGCATATTACTTTATTCTTTTTTTTCTTGCAGCTTTTCGGCTGAAATCCCCTTATCCTATCAAATTTGCATGTGTATATCTTATGGCATTTGCTTTTCTCAAAAAAATGTGCCCTTGTAGTGTAACGCTTAGATTAGTAGACTAGTAGGAAATGAATGGCATGGTCTGTAAGCAATATTTTGAGAAATTAACACGCAACTTTGTGAAAGGGCTAAGAAAAACAAACAGGGCAATATTATTTCAAGAAAATAAAATTTCATTATTGGTCCTGTAATACGTAGGATATCCCACCTGGTATACATACATTTGTGTTTACAGCGGTTTGGAGTCGGCGTGCCGTTTTAGGTTCATCTACATATGTATGTATAGTGCAATTAACGCTGACTGGAAGAAACGTTTTATAAGGAACATGCGCATCTCCGTACACTTGACCCAATAATTTATCTCGACTTAGTATTTTTTGCTATCAAATAAATTTATTATACGATGAAATTTGTAAAACACTTGATAGGAGATAACTTACCAGCGTACCTAAAAGGTAACCTAAAGTATGACAGCGATATACACAGCAATGATACTCGTAGAAAAAGTAAAATTATATCAATTTAATTTGATACAAAGCCATTAATTGTTATAATGAACTACCAAATACAGTCAAGCAATGTGAAAAAATCAATGGGTTTAAAAGAAACTTGTATGAATATTGTAAAACTATGCCATTATAACGTAATATATTACCTTTATCCAATATTACTATCTCTTTTCCGTTTACTATTGTTCCGTATTCTAATTTAAATTGCTATATATGAATGCCATTGTAAATTATCTTATTATGTTTAAGTAATATTTTATCATATAATTAGACTTTGTTGTAATGGACTAGGCTCATAAGAGCTTTAAAAAGTAAATAAATAACTAAATGTTAAGAAAATTTGAAGTTGTGAAAAAGTTATTTTTATATTTTCGCGTTGTTTAAATATTCGCTTTGTCTATGAAAGATACAAATTTCTTTATCCAGATTAAGAAACATGGAATAGACAGTAAGAGCAGATAGATGGAAACTGTATTTACATTATTTAGTTTTTATTGACACTTCAGCGTCTTATAGCAAAAACAAAAGATAGCTATCGTTTTAATTGCTCTTCTGATACTACTGTCAATGTGCTTTGTTTCAAAGTAAAGCGAGCAATAGTTAAATAAGTGTGCAGCTTTTAAAAGTACGCAAATATGTATGCATTTATAAATTTAAAAAAGGCATTGATTTAAAATACATATGTATGCATGTCGTAAATAGTTGTAGTGATAATTAATAAAACTAATCGGTTACGCACTTCGAGAAAGGAAGGAACCCAATGGTTCCTAACGGGAGGTCTTCACCTGCGTGAAATTCTCGCTTGCTTTCTGCTTTATGTTCTCGCAGCTGAGAGAAATTTTTTACTGAGCATTTTGAAAGCATACTTTTTTCGTTTGCAACTTGCCGTCAAGTATGAAGGTTCGAGCAGTGCGGGCTGTTTTGTGCGAGAGGACACTACGATGTTGCCACGATGAAAGATGCTACGAAATGAGAAATTGCTATCAAACTACAAAAATTACATTAGAAAACAAGCGATAGCTCGCTTACCGATTGGTACGAGAGCAAAAGCATACTTCCACGTTTTGCGGTCTTCACGTGCGACATCTTGCTTGGTGCTTCAAGTAAGCGAGAATTTCACGCAGGTGAAGATCGCCTGTTTCTAGTGGATTTCCTGCATGGTTGGTGCATGTGTATATACCCATGAATGTACATACATATGTACATTGAAACTTATTTCTTCTTAGCGCACGGCAAAATTGTTCAGCAATTATCTTATCGCTTTAAGCCATCAAAAATGCACATAGACAGTTTCATTTCGCCATTATGTACAGGTTTCAATACACAAGTTTAGCTATTATTGAATATTCCTTAGTAATTTAATTTGCTCTTCTCAAAACACAAAATCAAAATAAAAATTATAATAATAAACATACAAGCAGACATGCAAACATACATGTGTACATATGTACATATGTACATTCATAAGTTTATATCAGTGCCATACAAACGTACTCGTGCAAGTACTCGTACCCGATAAAAAATGCGCCCTATTTAAGGCTTATTTCATATGATCATAAGGTTTATAATGGGCCCGTTTTAATGTAACCCACTTGCAAAGGAACGCTCCAGCTTGAATAAAATTTCCTTCAGTTGCAAAAGCAACCCTGTTAGCATCTTTCATGAAGCATGAGATTTGTTTAAAGTTATTTACGAACGGAAAATAGCTGTGATACCAAATTTTTTGTTGATCTAGTTGTATATGTATTTAAAACTATTATGGAAATAAAAATAAATTAGGTTTTAAGCTAAAATTTCATGTCTTTTCTTCCGGTTCATTCACAATAGCGGAGTTTTTTGAATTCCCAACACTACATTTCAGGTCGGATATAATTTTACCGAGTTGGCTCAACTCGCATATTTTTCCGAGCGAGTGTTGTTGCTTTATATGCTATTTTTGATCCTACCTAGTGTTCTTTTGCAACTAGGTTACAAAGAAACGGGCACATTGTAATACATTAAAACTATCAGGCATGCAAAAATACCTTTCATTTGATATATAATTTAATATAGTTATATTTAAATATTATAAGTTGTTTTGATTTATTTGTGTTGCTGTGGAAGGGAGAATTGGTCGTATTGAGGTTATGAAAAAACCTAGGACCTGGACCCTATTCTTCACTTATGCCACGCCTTATAACGTTATTTAGAATATTTTATCCTTATATAAGGTTTATCGATTACACTAAATAAGGCTTAGGTGAAGTATTATATATATGTAGGTATTATAAGCCGTACTTCAGCTTTATTTCAAGGCTTAGAGGACACATTAAATCAGGCATACATTTAGCTATATAATAATATAGGTACTATAATAGGAGTAGTTTAATCCTATCATAAGGCATGCAAACATACATACTATATGGCATATAAAATCTTCTGATAGCGAATAACAACCTTTCCCGCTCGAAATTCAGTACGCAACTGATCATTGTAAATGAGTACAAGTGAGAAGTCTTGTAAATTACAGATGGTGGCGGCTGATATTAAATGTCACAAATAGCCATTATTAAGTGTCAGACATAGAAAGTCGCTCAGCTGTGCCGAATCTTGACAGCTATAGGCTTAGATTATTCAGTTGTATTTATTCACAACGCAATGGGTGATTTATGTTCGCTGGCAATAGGCCCGTTTCTTTGTACCCGACTAGCAACAGAACACTAGGTAGGACTTGCATGTAAAGCAACAACACTATCTCGGAATAATATGCGAGTTGAGCCAACTCGGTAAAATGATATCCGATCTAAGATGTAGTGTTGGGAAATGAGAAAAACTGCGCTACTGTCAATCAGCCCGAAGAAAATAGATAGGAAATTTTAGTTTAACACCCAATCAATTTTTTTTATACAGAATTTTTAAATATGTATATAACTAAATCAAAAAAAATTTGCACATCACAGTTGTTATCCGTTCTTAAATAGCACTAAACAAATCTCATGTTTAATGAAAGATGTTGACAGGATTGCTCTTGCAAGTAAAGGAAGCTTTATCCGAGCTGGAGCGTTCTTTTGCAAGTCGGTTGCAATTAAACGGGCCCAATATTATATCGGTGTCGCCCAGCCGTGGTCATAAGGCTAAAGTTTCTCGCTCTCTGAGACTAACCCTTATATCTCTATCTTATATTACATATAAAATCCGGATTATTTATACCTTATATTAAGGAACAGTATGGAGTATAATTACCTTATAAAAGGATCATATAAAATAAACGGTGCAAACAGCTAGCGTATTCCTTATTCATTACATGCGTATGGAATTTTTTGCAGGGTATGTACGTGCATACAAGCGTTAAGCCACTGCATTGATGCTTTTGTTTGCACTGATTTGACCCGCTGTGAGTACGAGAATTACAGTTTGTTAATAACGCACCACGGACTAAGCACAAAATACTAAGCGCGACTAACCGAAATTCGTCTGGAACCTGTATCATACCAATAAGTAGATGAATGTGCAAATGCTCATACCTATAAGTCAATTCATACAAACACACATACATATGTATGTACATAACAGCGAACGTAGAAGTGATCAAAACTCTGGACAGGGCGATTAACCGACTTGCTGATCAACCATGTGATTCAGCATACTCACGAATTCTATACTTGCGAGCAATATGCAAGTCTGCTCAATAATTTCCAATAAGCGCGCCAAAGACAACTACAACAAAGAAGAAGAACAACACCATTGTTGTTATTATTGTTAATGTTGATATATACCCTTATATCGATTTATAAGCTGAAGAGATTTATACGCTCTGGCCCTTGAGGAAATTATTACAAATTATTTAAGAATGCAAAAACGATTATATGTATCCATCGAATTTGCAATTAGTGAAGTGTACACCACACCACTCCACACCATTCCACTTAACTTAAATGCACTGCAGCAGCTATATTGGTCTACCTTTGTACCTTTGAAAGCCAAAACGATTCCGTACTGCCAACGGACCGCAAATAACCATTACTGTTGGCCTCTAAAGAGCAGGGTGCACAATGCAAAAATGAAACGCAATGCAACGCACCAGAAGCATACAGAGCTGCCATCGCCATCACTATGTGCATGGCCGTGTCCATGTCCGTATTGGAACCAACGTAGACAGCGGCGTCGGTGTATCATTGCTTTTATCAAATTGCTAAAATAAACCAAATTAACAAAACACAACAAACAAAAACGAAATGAAGAGATGAAAAGACGGAAATACTTTCTTACATACAAATGTACATAGGTTTGTATAGCAGTGCTAATATATTCTATGTACAATATTATTCGCACTCGGTGCGTAGAGGATATTACATATTGATTGCAACAGATATAGTACTCTTTGGGTTATTAGC
Organism: Anomoia purmunda; assembly: GCA_951828415.1. Lineage (NCBI taxonomy): Eukaryota > Metazoa > Arthropoda > Insecta > Diptera > Tephritidae > Anomoia > Anomoia purmunda. The sequence continues at coordinate 74,953,726 of OX639998.1, read as the reverse complement.
TATACATATCTATGTAAGTGGGGACGTTAATATGCAATAAAAAAAAGTTATATGTTAAGTTATAAGTTATTCTTTTTGACCACTTCTATACCCTAAAGTACTTACTTTAGTGTTTTATGTTCCGCTGAATGGACAAAACGCAGCGAGAAATAGTTTAAATAAATTACAAAATAGATACTTCTAACATTCACCAGTAAAATAAAGTTAATTTAATTAAGAGTAAAACGTTTTTAAAAATAAAATATATATTTTCTTTACACAGATACGGATATTCATAAATGCATGGCCTAGTATTGAGTTATATGGAAATAATATGTCTTACACTTCATTCCCACTGCACTAAAATCTTTGATTTCGACCACGAAATCGTAAAAAACTTGTTTAGGTGTTCCCACTGCACTTTCTTTGGATTTCGTGGATTTGCTAAATTAATTTCAATTTTTATTTTATAATGGCATACTTCGACAACTAGTTATTCATCTTCCAAGATTATGATGGGTTATGTGATTTCAATTTTTCTTTTACAAACCTCGGCAAGTATTCTTCCGGTGTTAAAATTTTCGCCCACTTATAATGCTTTCTGACTTTTTTCTATTTTATTTGCTCACTTTCGTTTGTGCTATCTTGTTTATACAAATAATTGCATTACATGTATGCAATATACATGTACATATACAATATGTAATCTAAGGTTTGTAGAAAGTAATATTCTCTCAAAACAGATATTTAAATTAGGGTTGTTAATGGCATTTTTAGAATATAATGAATAATGTTATGTCAAATTAAGCACTGTATTCTTTATTACATTAAGCACTGTAATCTTTATGACCCACAAAGAGGGATCGGCAAATTATATGACCCCATGTTATTCGCACCCAACGCTGCCCATAGCCGTACCCAGTGCGCCGGTGCCAACCACCGGTAGAACCTCCACACAGTCTGCTCCGTGTGTCAGGCCTGGATATACCAAAATGCGGCACCAGTCAGGTGCAACTCGTGCCAAGGCTGGTGCCACTTTCGTCTATGTCCCTGACTACCTGGCTCCGCAGCCACACACGGCCGTAGAAGCGCTGCCAACCAACACCACAAGGCAGCCTAATGTGCTACTGCATGTTCAGTAAGGACCAGGTTTACAGCATCACCCTTCCCTCACACCTCTCTCCGCGACGACTCTCCCGAGGCAAACGTGACTCCTTCAGCTGAACTACAACGGGCTGCAGGACAAGATCGAGAAAATATCCGACTTTTTGGGTCGGCATAACCTGTCGATAGCTGCGATCCAGCAAACGAAACTGTGCATGAGTAAGCGGGGTAATGGTGGTGGCTTAGCGTTTATCACCCATCACACTGTGCAGTATCGTCCCATCGAAGAAGGAATCGGCCGCAGGAACACTACCTTAGCATGTCAGGAAATAGCTGTCCGGTCAGGCGATGTTGAGCTTGAAATATTTATCGTGTATATTCCCCCTCTTACCTGCTGCCCGGCAGGATATCACTCTGACATAGGTGCGCTTCTCAGAGATGAAAACCGTTTGATAGCAGGTGACGCACACCGCTATATATGGCACTCAAGCCTACCAACATATCGTAAGGAAAACGACTTGGCAGAGCAGATAGACGATGCGACATTCGATGAACGCTAACGCCCCTACCAGAATTATGGGTAGCTGCAGTTACTCGAGTGACCTAAGAATAGCTAGCGCACGTCTGATCAATAGCATAGCGTGGAGACCTATCCAATCGCTTGCATCAGACCACCCACCCATAATCACCTCGATTGACAGGCCTGCTGACTTTGTCTCCGCGGACCACCGGACCTATGTCAACTTTAAAAAGGTTGATTGGGTCAGGTTCGCGGAGTTCACTGAGAATGCCTCCAGAGCCCTTCCTACACCCACCGACGTTCGCAAAGGCGAGCAGAAGTTCCGCAAGTTGGTTACGTATGCTGCGGATCGCTTTATCTCGGCAGAGAGGATCCCCGAGAGCCGTCCCAATTTCCCGCCTGAATCGGCTGCGCTGGTAAATGAGCGTAACCGTCTTCGCCATTCTGATCCCCGTAACCTTATATTAGGGATTTGAACGCGGAGATTCACAGGCTGGTGAATCAGAACAAGAGGAACAAGTGAAAGGAGCATCTGAAGTCCTATAATGTGGTCACAGGTGTTGTTAAGCTCTGATCCTCAGTAAGGTCCTTGCCCAACCCAACGAAGCGTGATGGCCGAGTGGAAATTTCATTTGGGGATCGGGCTTCGTCGGACCCGAAGAAATACGCGAGCTATTTTAGCCGACAATTCATTCTGCATCCTTCGGTGGATAGGGCCAAATGGAAGGTGACCACAAGGCTGCGCAAACAGTCCAAAAACAGCGCTGTCCTTACTTTCACCTGTGGCGAGGGGAAGGAGGCCATCGCGAAGCCGAAATCCTCCAAGCCATTGTCGCTGACGGGCTCAGCGTGCTGATGCCAAAAAAATTTCGACCCCTCGGGTGTTTAGTTTCTCACAGGGATCCTCAATCTGTCCATGGTCACCTTCATCATTCCTGACATTTGAAAGTTTGGGAGAGTTGTCCCACTGGTGAAACCAGGAAAGCCGGCCGACATGGGTGACTTCTATCGGCTGATTCCCTTCTTTCGCCAGTGATAAAGACACTTGAGGCCCTACTCCGTAATACACTCACCGCCTGGCATCGACTAAGCATCAACATGGGTTCCAGAAAATGAATAGTACAACAACAGCACTCAATGCCATAAACACACATGTAAATCGCGGTCTTAACCTGTGTTCGAAAGTGAATGGATACTTCTCCGACCTTGTCCGTTTCTTCACTGGCAGACACCTGGCGTTGTCCCCCACAAAGTCCCCGGGGACCCACTTTATCACTAGGATGAAGGAGTTCATGCTGGATCTTAAGATCCATGTCGATGGCACCCCCATTCCGACGGCTAACCAGCCGAGGATTCTGGGGGTTACATTTGACAGCCGGACGGTAATAAACTATTCTGCGCCAGTGCAGACCTGCCCGAACTCCACACGGTGAGGGGATGCCTGTTAATGTCGCCTGACACCAAAAGGAGCATATTTGGGGCACCCAATAAGGCGTCTGCTTACAGACGAGCCACTTCTCAGGCACATCACCTCTTTGAACTAAAGGAGCCCAACTACCACCAATTGCAGATGAAGAGTCCCTGATACCTCGCGAGCCCCGCGCTAGTCTGGCTCAATTAAGATCTTTATTGTAGTAGACTTAACTCCCTACTATCCAGAAACAATCCCGACGTACCAAACACATGTCCGGCATGTGGAGGTTCTCCGCACGACACCAAACACCTATTCACATGCCCTCTCAATCCAAGTCCCTTCTCCCTCTGCTGTTTTTTGCCTTTAATGACGCTCAAATATTATTTTATTGCTTTGTTACCGAAATGTAATGATTGTGCGTTCTCTTGTGGTCTCACTCTAACCAAAAGAAAACTAAAAAACCGCACAAAAGAAATAAAAGAGTCAGGTGTTTGAGAACGTCATCCGATAAGTGTAAACATGCGGTCACGTGGTGAGTATTTACTTATTTGTTTTACATAAATTTAAATCATAAGTAGTGAATTTTGTTGATAGTAAGTTTGTTTCTAAAACTTTTCTTTGTGGTAACACAATGGGCCTAATGCTGGCCTAAGTGAGCCGCTGCAGGCGGCTGCCACTCCAACCTAACCTAACCGAAGTGTGTTCGATCTTCTCACAAGATAATAATGAATTGTTTAACATTTTCAGGTAGCTAGGCGTTAGTAGTAAAGTTGACATATCACAATTGTGCTATTTAGGTGCAACATGTTCTTTTGATGTAAACACACGTGTGTGCGATCTTACATTTTTTTGCAGGAAAATACTTCGATTTGAATGATGATAATGACGTACAAGCTGTAAGTTTGGCTTGGTGGTCAAATCCAGACTGGCTTTATTCAAAATTTCATATTTTTATGTACTTATGCTATTTCTTAATTCTATTTCTTATTTTCTAATTTCTTAAAGCTAAATTGTTGACGCTGCATTTGTAGTTATTCGCATTTAGTCACGTACATGCCTTCGTTCCCACGTTTGTACATTTGCTGCTGCTGCTGCTATTGTTGCTGATGTCAAGTGTGTGGAAATTCCACAACATATGTTAACTACCCTCCCCTTCAAATGTGGTTGCCCTCAGACACAATTGCTTCCGAGCGGGCTCTAATATCTTCTCTGCTTTTGCCAGTGTTCATCGTTGACAAGTTATGTTGAGGCTGGTCAGTATCAGTATTTATTTTAATAACTTTGGGCTTTAACTTCATATACAATATTACTATTATGACTGCTATGAGTAGTGCGATTACGCCATATCACATCCATTTACTGTTTTCAAGAACGACTTGTATCTCTTCCATTCGCTCGTTATTTCGAATATGCAGTTTAGTAGGAATGGCAATGTTAGGTGTTTTTGTTGACTTGTCTCATTTAAAATAGTTTTCTTAGGAGCTAGAAGCTCAGTAATATCGATCTGATGGTTTGCTTTGAATTCTTCCCCATTTATCGTAAGAGATTTTTCAAATGTAATTAACAGGGTTCCATTAGCCCTAATGATTTCTCCATTTTCTTCGATGTCTAGCTTACTGCTGCGTGCGATGATTAATCCGTCTCTAATCACTTCAATCTAATCTGTTCTAAGTGGTCCGCCGCAGTAGTGGGGCAATTTGATGTATGGTTATTCAGCAGTTGTAAAAGGCATACATCTTGCATGTTAATACTACAATAGTTATATCCTACAGATTTTCTGCAATTTTCCAATGGATATTGGGTTCCCTTACAATTAGCTGTTAAATTATTCTTTAAATATAATATTTTGTTATTTTGAGCCACAGGGCTTATTTGATATAATTTACAAAGTTTTGTTATTTGGGGAATTTTTACAAGATAAATCAGTGCATCCTTTTGATAATAAATTTTTACATCTGCAATTGTGATAACATCGGACATGGGAACAAGTGTATGTTCCTTAAATTCTATCAAACTGATTTCTTCTGTATTTAAAATTAGTGGGTTTACGATATTATATTTTGTTAAAGCTATACCGTATAAAACGTTTTTTAAATTATCCATAACTATTCTATTTCTCCGTGTCATAAGTAGAGTGACCACTTCATAATCAATTGCATTATGGTTATTTCTAGCGTTGATATTATTAATTCTGTCTGTTATTTCATCAATTTTTCCCTGAATTTCTTTGTTTATTTCTATTTGTCTATTTCCAGCCCTTATAATTTCATTTTCGGTAGCTGTCAAAATTTCAAAGTCTTTATGGTCAAGGACTCCCGCCACAAATTTAAGAGCAGACCCCAGGAAATCGATGACACGGCGCCTTCTACCGGGTATCCTGAGCATGCGCACTAATTCATCCATCTCGTCCAGGTCCTGTTGTAGGATTTCTTTTTCTTTTTCATTTTTAAGAGCTGCTATTATATTTATGTTGTCCACAAACCCTTTTTCTATGACTGAAAAGTTTATGATGTGTTTCAAATAAATGAAATTCTGGCAAATTGCGGTTTCGCCTGATGGTATCGGAATAAATAGGGCTGTTGAATAGTCCACGATTCTTGCTGCCACTAACGGCACAAAGACAACCCTGCAAGTAAATGTTCATTTTATATTATTTTTGTGGACTTGCCTCCCATCTATTACTACTGCAGTCCCTAGATCCCCCTGAATAGCCTTTTCATTATAAAGTTTTGAAAATTTATTTTCTATTCTACTATTATTTTTTACATAGACTATTTCACCTGGTTTAAATTCTCTTGGTCTTGCTTCTTTATTATGGTAACTTAAGTCCTTTTCCTGTTTCATTTTTAAACGATTCTTGTTTAACTTCTTCTGTTGAATTGTATAATAGTTCCTTTGGTTTATATTTGGTAACTGAATGAATTGAGTTATTGTATTTGTGAGTTGCTAACAAAATTAATTCCACTACGTCAGTAGAATCTCCCTTTATGCATCTTGCAATTTCGGCAACAGTGGAATGGAACCGTTCCACTTGGCCATTACTTCGACTGTGAAGTGCTGGAACAGTAAACATAGAAATATTGAATTGGTTTTGTAAAAGACTCTGGATAGTATTTGATGTGAAAGCTCCTTCATTATCAGTGATAATTTGTTTAGTGCCATAAAATTGCGATATAATTTCAATAAAAGGATTTTTTACGTCCATTGTATTGCGCGACGCAATATTCTTTACCACAGCGAATTTTGAAAATTTATCTATGCATGTAATAAAATATTTCCTGATATATATCTATATGAAGAATCTCCCCTGGAGCTTTAGGGATAGGCGTTTCTCCTATAGGATGCAGTATCGGTATGCGTTTATATTTATTTTCCCTGCAAATTCTGCAATTTTCGACAAATGTTTTAGCCATTTTTTTCATGTTTTGAAATAATATTCGGCCAATATTGGTTTACAATTTTCATTGCTATCCCTATGTGCTTTATTATGCTCGTTGGCAATAATTTCTAACTGGTCATTTTTATTGAAAGTATCCTGCACGAGTTTGCTGGTGTACCTAATTTTTACTCCTGGAAATGCGTTAACCAGATGGTTTTGAATCATTCCTACAGTTTCTAAACTACAATGAATACCATTAACAATTGTCGCGTTTAATACGTCTTTCAAAGTGCATATCAAATTTGGGATGGATGAAAATTGCACCATGTGTCTGATTTGCTTTTGAAATAATGCTCTCATTTGTTTACGATCCGTGTTAAGTGAATATTGAATGAAGATTTGGTTCTTAAAGCAGTTTATAGGATTTGGTACAGCGGGAATAATATTTGTGGACGACTGTTCGCTTTGCACAGTAGTTGCGTGTATATGTTGACGTGATAGGCGTCAGCAACTTTGTTTTCTAAACCTGGCTTGTAATAGAATTTCGGAGAATATTCTTCAATAAAACTCCTCCTTCTTTTATGTTTTGTATTTGGGTTTTTTTCGGACATCGAAAAAATGAAAGGCTGGTGGTCCGTATAAATATGAATATTCGGAGCCCCATATAAATAATTTCTTAGGTTTTGCAAAGCCCATACAATTGCTAACATTTCTCGTTGATTTGTTGCATAGTTTTGTTCGGTTTTGCTTAAAGTTCGTGAAACCATCGTTATTGGCCTTCCATTTTGTGATAAAACGGCACCAATTGCATCAGCAGATGAATCCGTTGTTAACTCAAAAGGTTTCCTAAAATCGGGATATAAAAGCAACACGTCTTCTGATGCTAATATAGATTTAATTCTATTAAATGCGCCTATCGCTTCAGCGCTTAGCTGGAGTTTTATATACTTAGACTTTCGGGCTGATACGTGCCCGTTTTCGCCACTAAGGCATTTTGTCAGGGGTTTTGCAATTGCCGCATAGACAAATCTTTGTAATACCCCGCAAGCCCTAGAAATGATCTCAGGCTACGAAGAGATTTTGGTATTTCATAATTAATTATATCTTTAATTTTGTTAGGACATGTCTTAATTCCGTCACAAGATACCCTGAAGCCTAAAAATTCTACTTCCGTGTGAAAAAATTTCGACTTTTCTGGTGCTACTCGCATATTTGCTTTCAAGAGTTTTGTCAATATTCTCCTTATATCTGTTGTATGCTCTTCTGCTGATTTGGAAAAGATTATTACGCCATCTATGTATACATGACAACACCTTCCTATTTCCTCTCGCAGCACGTCATCTATCGCTCTTTGAAATATACTTGGGCCATTTTTCGGGCCAAATGGCAATCTTCGAAACTCATATTTGCCATTATTGACGCAAAATGCAGTCTTTTCCCTGTCAGTTTCTTCTAACAATATTTGATGAAATCCTGCTTTCAAGTCAACTGTAGTATAATATTTGGCTTGCCCCAAGTTAGATAAGATCACCGAAATGTCGGGTATTGAATTACGATCATCCACCGTTTTTTCATTCAACTTTCGATAATCAAAAACTAGCCTGTATTTCAGAGCCTCATCTTCCGTTTCACTCTTTTTTGAAACAACCAATACTGGAGCATTATATGGAGATCGTGACGGCTGAATTATACCGTCTCTCAATACTTTTTTTATTTCTTCATTGACAAATGGTACAGCGGCCATATTATATGGCCGTGGCTTTGAGTATACCGGCTCTTTATCAAGAATCCGTACAGTTGCTTTAATGTTTGTGTTAAAGGTAAGTTTCTGATCGGGCTGTGCAAATACTTGCATTACTCCATTAATCATATCCTGAAACTTACCC